>JAJJHY010005742.1:11171251-11247397 GCA_021224005.1 Drosophila setifemur
ACTCCAATTAAATGCTTCGCTCGGAGTAAGCAACGAAATATTTAATATGCAATCCAATATTTATAACTCGGCCTTAGGAAACTTGTCACTCAGTGGAGCCACTTTTCGTGTTACAGTTTCTCGTTGGCATCGGCCGCCTCCTTGCCTCTTTCCCTTCACTCCTGGCCCAGTTGGCCCACTTGGCCCAAGAAATCTGTCGGTTTAAACTAGTTTGCTCAGTTGATTGGCTGGCTGGCTGGCTGGCTGACTGGCTGACTTGGGCTGTGCTGCCGGTTAACGACTTTCCCAGTCTCGCCCAGACCCAGACCCAGAGATCCGGTGGACACAGCAGCCCACGCAGAACTTGTGGACTTCAACTTAATGGCCTGACCCAAAAGTTACGGCAAAGAAAATCAAATCAAATCGAGTAAATATTAATGACAATGTCTGCGAGAGCACACATTTGGGTATTTGAATAAATTATTGCACATTTACAGCCCGAGAATCGCATTCTAATGTGTTTACCTGCCGTCGGATTATCGATTTCGATTCTAGATTGATTTCCAATGCGATTAGTTTACTATATCCCCCAATTCTGTGTGGGTTAACATAAGTTGAAACTTGTGTTTGGTTCAGTTCATAAATAGCAAAAGGCGTCTGAGGGTTCGAAGTTTATTTGTTTTCCAATTTCCTTTCCTTATTTAAATGTGTATTTTTGTTTTTGGTTAAAGGTGAATTTTACTAACCTTTATTTATGTAGTTTACACTATTTAAAGGTCTTTGGCTTCACAAAGTTCACACCGATCAGAAGGAAAAGTTCATCTTAGCTCTACCCTTTTGCTTAATGAACAAAACCAACACAAAACCAAAACAAAACCAACACAAAACCAACTTAAAACCAAAACAAACCCAAAACAAATAAAACAAAGAGCAGCGAGAGGAAAGCAAATCATGATTTGCCAAATCACAGATTCCCCTTCATTGAACTTCATTTCAGCTTTCGGCTTTGTTTCCCAAGCTTAATGTGGGAAAAGTCGGCTGCAATTACAAAACTGCAGCGACCTCCTGAAACTCAAAACCAGAAAGTTAAGGCCAGTCAAAGGCGGGAACGAGATCGGTGGAGTGGTGGAAAGGTAGGGCGAAGTAGGAGCCTAACAAGTTGCAGCTGGCATCAAATTTCTGCATCTACAATGACACAAAAGCCAAGAGATGCCCCAAGGAGCTGCTGCTGCGATGCACAGTGCCGCTCAGCTCCCTTTTATGCCCTTGCAGTGGGTATTAAAATTCTGCCTGCAGTTCTGCAGTATCTACAGGTACTAAATAAGCCGGATAATTATCTATAATTGCCGCAGGAACGATCGGCGGACCGAACTAACAAAACATTGTTATTCCTGTAGATTCATATTACGGTTCGGAAAGGCTGTAGAATCTTTACAGAATATAGCTGTTAGGGTATTCGAAGCTTGGGTTGTTGGACTTAAGCTAAATCTTCTTTCCTGTTTCTACCACCACCTCTACCCCACTCCTTGCTCTCTTGGCCAACACATGTCCAGGGCCAAAAGCAGTTGGCAGGCAGGCAGACATTCAGACATACGACACTGGCGAAATGATAAGCGAGCCAAGTCCGCACAACAATCAGCCAGCGACGTTCGGAGAACTTGCAGATATATCTGAATATATATAAATATATATATCAGCATGCGTTTGTATGAGTGCATCTGTGTGTATATATATTTATTTCATTTATCTGTCGTGATTTTCCTTTTATTCCCTTCTTTGTTCTGGTCGCCGTTCTGAACCTGTTCGGTTCAACTGCAGCAGCAACGTGAGCAATGCACAGCAGCACCCAGAACCCAGAACCGAGAACCCAGAATACTCCAGCAACATCTTGTAGAATCACTGGCCACAAAAAAAAGAACCCTAAGAAGAGCTGGAGTGCCGGCGATTATGTACACTTTAATTATATAAAGTTAAAGTTATATAAATTTAATGAACTATAGGCCCACCATAAAATCGGGAAATAATTAAATTCTGATCCGGATATTTTTGGAGTTCATAAAATATTTCTTGGGAGTAAATAATTTACCTTCAAATTAATTATAACTTTAATTCGTATTTTATTTAGGTGTAATGTAAATAATACTTTAATCACATTTATTTTAACTTCTTTTAAGTAAAAGCATTTGCTATCCTTAAGTACAATTTCAAACAATTTATACAAATAAGTTTATATTTAAAATAAACTTTTTCCCAGTTATTAATCTGCAATTCTTCGTGTTTCTTAATATTCCCTAATCTTGTATATTTTGGGACATAGCTTCCCTAGATTAGTTGAGCTCACCATATTTGCTTTTACTTGCTGAAGACAAACATTAACCAATTTTGCAGTTTGAGCATATCAAGTGGACTAATGAAACCCATGGACAGCAATGCTGCACTGCAGCTCGCTCAGTCCCAGAACAAAGCAAACAAAATATAAAACATACATACTCGTACATTTACAACACACTCTCCACACACACACACACACACACATAGATGTAGAAGTTAAGTCCTGGTCCCTGGTCCCTGGTCCCTGGTCCCTGGTATCGGTCATTTTTGTCTGAAGGACAAACCACAGTCCAACAATCCGAGTCCATTGGGGAGCCAAGGGAGGGGCAGGCAGGTGGAGAGGAGGGGGGCTTTGAGCTCTTCATGGATGGTTTTAATATGTTCTCGAGGGTGATTCAATTACGTGGACTGCTCCTGTCTCAGTTACGTGGCTGCTGATGTTGCAGCAGCAGCTCTTTGCCTCGGATCTCCTGATTCCGATGACACTGGGAAAAAATCAAATCAAATAAAATAAAGGAGTATTTATATAAAATATATTCTTTTAAAACATTATTTGAGAATGTATGGGATATTTAATGTATAATGTATATACAAATTATAAATTACAATTAAAGATGTTATTGATTTAAATACATCCTTATTTGGATCTTTAGCTGCACTTCTTTTTTTTTACTAAAAACAATGTCAAAACCATTTTACAGAATACAGAATATATATATCTTATAAATTTTTCTCTGTACAGATACCTGGGACAGGTGAACTAAACTGTCTTTGTTGTTTTTAATGAGCAACGGCCAGGAGCAGTGGGAGAAGAAAGAAATGCAGACAGAGAGGCGAGGCGGAGAGGAGGGGCAGATGGTGCTCCAAGTGCCGGCGAAGGGGTTGAAGGGGGTCAACAACGCTGCGGCTTACCAAGTAAACCGCAAAATCGCATTTGCTTGGTTCTGACAGATGTCCCCGAGTCAACACTTCTCCTGCCTCCCGCTCTCTCTCTCTCTCTCTCTCTCTCTCTCTGCCATCCTTTAAAGGATTTTCTTGCCAAAAAGTTCTCGTTCTCGTCGTCGTCCTCGTTTAAGTGAAAATCATGTTCACCCTCGTTATCCGTTGGTCACGTTTGTCTATTATTTTGATATTTCCCCTGGCAGCACAGCGCCTTTGCAGTAATATTTTTATAATGCTCCCATCGCATTGTTGGAAATTTGTTGGCTAGAAAAGCACAAAGATTATGTGGTGATAAATGATAATAAACATTATTAGCTTGAAGTTCCTTTTGACAAACAGCTCTCGAGGCAAATTTAGAACCATAAAACGGAATGGAAATGTTCTGTTCAAGTGACCCCCCTTCCCCCAGCTCCATTATAAACCAATTCCCCGGCTGATCAGCAGCCATGGAGATCGTCCAACCCCATATGCACTTGGTCCCAATCCGAATTGAATGTCTTAATTCTCATTCTCATCCAATTATCCCATTGTGTCAGTGCCGCTGGAGTGTTCTGTGTGATTTATGCCACTTGAAAGCGGGCAGCTGAAACAGATCAACGCCCGAAAGTTAAGGGGATTCACTCGTATCGAATAATTACCAGAACCAAGAACCAAAAAAAAACAAAACAAGAAAAACAAGAGAGCCTAATAAAAAGTATATTGTTCGGGGGCTCAATGGCAAACCCGCACTCTGCCACTTAGCTAATGAAAAGGAAACAGGGCCCCTAGGAGAAAAGGAAATCGAGGAAAGGGCTTGTGGCATGCTAAGTGTAATGGAAATTTCCACCAGAGAATCTTCCCCCTCGAACCCCCCCCAAACCCAGCCTCTAATCAAAACGAGGGCTAATTGAGGCTGTCTTGCTCGATTTCCCTTTTCTCCCACTCCTAACTGACTCCTAACTGACCAACATTCCGCTTCCTCATCGGCAGTGGGGCATCCCTGGAAGATGGCCCGCTCCTGTACGGCCGTATAGTGAGCAGTTTACGGCAACTCAGTTTAACATTCGCCTTTATGGCAATTTGATAGCTCCAACATCTTCTCTAATAACTGCCCAGACAATGGACAGTGGGAAATGAAGAGCAGCACCTCGATCACATATACACAAACAAATCGTTTTGGAAGATCGAAAAATGTTATGTATATCCGCTTTTTCATTTCCCAAAATGAATTTCAATTGAACTCACATGCACATTAATTAATGTTATTGATTTATTGGTGGATCTGATTGATTATTAATCGTAAGAATGGAAACAAAGAAGAGTTGCCCAAATCTTGTATTATTATTAAACAATTTAAAAATTAAAATTTGCATAAGATCATATTAGAAAGGATAAGATAAATAAGAATAAATCTAGTTGTTCCATCTTAATACGACTTTTCAAAGCGATTTAGTCAATGAATTTATTGCAACCTCTTAGATCCTTCTAAAATATGTATGTTTATAGCTATTATAAATAATTAATAATTATATTTGGTCGTGACCTATTTAAATCTGACATCTTCTTGACTATAATTTAATTATCCTAAAGTAGATTGTGAGCGTACTTTAAAGCGAGAATTAACAGTGCGAAGTTTCAGATAGAGTATCTTTTAAAACGAAGAAACTACCATAAATACTTGAAATGGAAAAAGACATTCCTATATCGACTGGCTTGTTTATGCATATCAAGAATAAATATGTCTGGGATATTTATACACTGAATTATCGCACTTAATTTATGCGATTGTGCCCACTGTACAGTGCAACATTGTTCGCTTGTCACGTCCGCCTCAACTATGGCAGCGTGTGTGCCATGGCAACGAAAGTGTTGTCGCTCCTCGATGAATGGTTGGTAGCAGAATGTGGGGTCAGAAGGGCGCTAGGGGGGGGGGGAGGTGGGTGCAAGAAGGCCATTTAACTGCGCCTAAAATCCAGGCTCCAATGCTCCTTGGCCCGACCCCTTCGCTGTGGTGGTTTTGTGGCACCTGCGTTGATTACACAATTGCGGGGATTTGAGACATTGTAAGCAAGGAAAGATGATGATGTTCTGGTGAGAGATCCTGTTCCTGCCGGCGTCGCTGTAACTATTTTTACAGCGATTTTAATGCTCTCCCCCCCCCAAACAGTTCCTTGAAGAAGGTCTTACTTTCATCGTTTATTGCATGGAAAAGTTTTGCAATAATTTTTTATTTACTTGACTTTGCCTCTCTTGCACCCAGTTCCATTCTGCCTCGTATTTTTTTTGTTGTTGTTGCCAGAGTAGTGTGACTGGGAAAATGGGAAATACTCGTAGTATAGTAGTTGAGGCAACAATTTTGCTCTCAGACCCCCCGAAACTTTGCCACTTAAAATATGCGTGGCTTCAACTTTTATCACTTTTGTTTTTTCTCCCTCCCTCCCAACCAACCGAACTCTTCTGGCAGGCTAATCATTTCAAGGGCTTTTCTTTTTGTCAAGGCAATAAAAATAAAACCCCTCGAAATGGGGGCGAAAGGGCATAGGTGACACATTTTAAAAGTCATCAGCTAGCAGCTCCACAAGTGCCTTAAAGACTCTGGCCACCTCAAAAGGCTCAAAAGGAAGTGAAGCAGATAAAAAGGATAACGAATGGTTCGACTGAGGGAATAGGGATAGGAATGGGGATGGGGATGGGGATGTGGGGTCCCCAAAACATTGTCGCCTGGTGAAATCGCTCCAGGCAAAGTAGCCAGATGAAGCAATATCCAGTGTTGGCCTGTTACGTTGAGTAGTTGGGTAAATACGTAGCTTGTTCTACATGGCCCGAGTGTAATATGTGGTTAAACATTGTGTATACGACGGGTAACACACAGGAGCTGATTCGGGGGAATATGTTGTCAACAGCATAATGAAATTACCACAAATCAAACTAAACTCTCGTTCTACTTCAATGTCGCAAGCGTAAATACAAAATAAAACAAGAAGAGCATTAAATGAATGTTTTGTTTAGGAGGCATTTGGAAATTGCACGACTAAAAGGTTTTATTTGTTAATAAAATATTTAAAAAATCAAATACCTTATATATATGTTAAATGTTCGAATGTTATTCTATTTGTTATTTTGGCTTTTCAAGGAACCATTAATTAAATAAAAGTAAAAGTAGTAGGCTGCCATTTTAGACTTAATTTTTGGAGCAACGGGCATCCCATATTTTTTGTATCTTTTATTTTTAGAGCCCTTAATACAAGTATTCCGACGACTTTTCTAATTAATAAAGCACACTCTTTATGCCATTCCTTTGGGACATGTTTAAAAATGAATAGAAATCATCAATTGATTGCAGTTTGCTGTGTGGTTGCAGTTTTACTAGTTTTACTTTCTGCGGAGGCTGTTGCAAATGCATTCATTGTCCTCGTGTACGACAAGTACATGACAATGACAGACACGACAAGCCACAACACATCAAATCCCCCTGCCCCACCATCCTTCAGCCTGCCCCTTCATCCTGCCCCGGCCCGCCCCCTCCCTTTCCTTTCCGACATCCTTCCTGTGTTCCTGTTGTCCCGGGAACAAGCAAAATGAATTTGCAGTCTTAGGAGTTTGGAAATCAATGTGAGAGACAAAAAGAGAATCATTTAGGGCCCCGTTGTTCGGCTCCACTCAACTGGCAGTAACAGGAGCAGCAACACAACTATGTCAGTTAAAGAAGATTGATGATCGCTTATATATAAATCATAGTGCAGCAGATACCAGATAGCTAGCCAGGCAGCCGGGCAGGAAAGGAAGGACGAGTGCCTGCAATAATATAACTTTTGCCACAACTAGAAAATTGTGTTTATAAACATTTATGAAGGAAATTTCCAACATCCAGAGGGAGATTGAAAAAGGCTGCAGGCCAGGCCCAACGATGATGATGATTGCGATGAAGATGATGATGATGACGAAGGATGGAGGCTGCGAAAGGCATCAAGTGCTTTAAGTTATATTGACTCAAACTGTAACCCAAAACTTGAATACAACATGGCCCATGGACCGGTGGAAGGGAAAAGTTTACAGACGGCAGAATTACGTTGCCATGGAAAGTTTTCATTGTCTGGGGAAATTTTTTTTCGTTTTGCATACTCTTCATTTTGCAATCGGTTCATGTTTTGCAATATATGTACTATTCGACATTCGAAATGGAACGATGTATAAGTTTAAAATATTTATAGTTCTTTAAGAGGCAAATTGACAATTTTTGAAGTATCAAAAATTATTTTATATTTTATGATAAAATCCTTCCACTGTAAAAACTTCGAGTCTTATTTATCTATTCATAAAAAATAAGTTTTATTTGCCAGAAAGGTGTTGAAGCCTCTCGCTGTGCGTCTCATTAACGAAAGTTTGGCCTTTCGGCAACCAAAAAACATAGCAATAAAATGCAAGAAAAATTTGGAAGAGGAAGTGGAGAGGAAGTGGAAGCCAAGGGGAGCTCTTTTAAATATTTGCTACAAAGTTTTTGCCCCAATGCAAGGAGCAACTTTTGCACTAGCCTTTCCATCTTTTATTTCAATTTTCGTCCCTCTAGACAAGCGTTGATGATGCTGCAACTTTTTATGGTCCATCTGGATGCTGGAGAATATCTCAATTTTCGAGTGCGGGTGGGTGGCAGGAGATTAAACAGTCCCATGGAATATCAAATAATCTGGCCTATTTGTGTTATGGCAAAAAAGAAAAAAAACTATCCGGCGATCGATTCAGTTTTTGTTTTAACTCAGAACTACTTAAGAAACTTTTGCAATAGAAAATTATTCAAGCTTCTGTTTGCTCCCCTAAAAAACAATTAAATTTAATAAACGAAACACTCATTTACAACTTTGCGTGGTTGCAAAACAAAACAAAGCATAAAGTTGGGGTTAAAGTTTTACTTTACTCTTGTGTTCTAAGTGATTTGGCTTTTAGGGGCGCTGCTCTGGCCCATCACCATTGCCCCCGGTGTCCATTTTGCCATTTGGCCGGGCAGAAGCACGTAATAAACTCGATTTAAGTGCCGAAAACATACGGCCACAGACAACAAACCGGGCCAGCAGCCCGGAACCGCTGCTATAAGGCCCAATGTTCACGACAAACAAGCCAACAACCGGACATGGCTCTGGCCCTGGCTGTGGCTCTGGCCCTGGCTCGAAGCTACTACCACACTACCATCTGCCAACTCCCATAAACCAACTCCAATTTTTTACATCCCCCTCAAACAGTCGGTAGCGATGGCAGCTTGGTATTTTAAAATACATATGGGAACAAACTCGGGTTAAAAAATAAAAAAACGAAGAGTGTTAATTATGAAAAGATTAAGGAACAGGAATAAATGTTGTATTTGTAGAATCTTTTTTAAATCCTTTCCTTAGATTCCTTAAAAAACTGCTGCCAAAAATATTGCATCCCAATTTAAACATTTTATTAATTTGGATATTCTTTAAGTACTTACCGAAATTAATTAAACCAAAAACCCAGGTTAAGAATTCCGATTTCCGGATGGTAGAATCACGGGTTATCTTGACACTTATTATAATAGACCCAACTAAATTCAGGATAAATTGACAACACTATCCTTTAGCTGTGTTTTTCTCTATTCTAACCTGACTTCGTTCGCTCGGCCAGCAATTCAACTCAAACCCGATTCCCCTGTGCATTTAAAGTACATTTATGTCAATCACGCTCATTATGTGCACATCGGTGCATTAAATTATAAACAGGGAGGACGAGTCCGGAGGGATATCGCATCAGAATGCGCGATGTCGATATAAATGAAAATTGAGACCACATTGCAAGGAAGCTGAAAGGCCAAACCGGAAGCCGCCATATTTGTGTGTGTGTGTGTGTGTGTGTGTACGGCCAGATGGCATTGTGAAGCCACAGGATGCAGCTCCGGCTTCCTGCTTCCTCCGGTTCCATGGCTTGTTGTTTGACCATGGTCCATGGCCCGCCGGAAATCTGTTTCGGCCCGCAATTCGCTTTGTCACCTGTTTTATTTTTTATTTTTATGCGTTTTTGTACCTCTGCAGAGGTTTCTTTTTTTCTAGCAGTTTGCAATGCTCTGTAAATTTCCGATTGTTTTATTCTTGACCAATTCTGTATTATATAGGACAACTAAATATAATTGATTTTTTTTGTTTGATAGTTTAACTTAAGAGTGTCTTTTTAATAAAAAATATTACTTATCGATAAGAATAATTTGTCTGCTACACTATTCCAATTAATTTTTAAAAGTATTTTTTTATTGTATCAATTGTATTTGATAAAACCAAATCGAAACTGCTGAAATTAATTCTCAAAGGATAACCATTTTATATAAGATAAGATCCTATCTTACAAAAGTATCTTGCACTTTTATCCTTGACTTAATCAGGCACGTAATTTTTTATATTTTGCTTTATTTTTATGAATGGCAAATTTTCCTAGATGACTGAATTCTATAAACATTTTCTTTATATATCTTTAAAAATTAAAATAGTTATTGCGACTGATAGCGATACAGTATCCTCGGGTTTTTTGTTATGTTATTTATTGTAGCATAAAACCATTTTTGGTGTCGCAACGATTTTTAACAAGCCATGAAACCTGTGCAAAACGTTGCCTCCTCCGCACCGCTCATTAAAAGTGCAAACATTCCATAAAAAAATGTTGCGACTTCAAAAAGTATCTGTGCAAATTTACCAAAGTTTATCATTAAATGAGTGAAAAGATGAAAAGCTGAGGGCAAACGTTTGGGGGAAATGGGAAAATGGGGAAATGGGGAAGTAAAAGTGATGTGTGAACTGCGAATTGTTCGAGCTGACAACGGAAATTCGCCGGCTGGCAGTGAAAATGTTTACGATCCTCATGAACGCATTTCGGGGGGGTGAAGGGTTCCGACTGGGAGCTTTATGCTCGGCCTTTAATTTCGTTGGAAATTCGTTGAAAATTTCGTCGAGTGGCAATTATTTCTCGATGTTGAGCGAAATGTGTTCCATTCTTTAATTACGGCAGGGAAAACACACAAAATTAATTTTTATCTTGAACCATTGAGGTCCTTAAAAGGCATCACTCGAAAGTTTATTAAAAGTAAATACGAAAAAATTAATTAAATCAAATTGGATTTAACTTGAAATATAAACAGATAAACATCTGTTCAAAGTAGATCAGAAGAAGATTAAGTTTTAAAAATGACTTCAACAAAATGAAATCCAACTTTTCCAACTGAATAGCGAAAGTGAAAATGTGATATGTAAATTATGCCTAGCACTTCATTCACCACTCGTATTGTTTTAATAATATATAGCCCCGACCTTACATATATTTCCGTAATACCCAAACACAATTGTCCCTAATTATGAACGCTACGCCGAAGTTGGAAAGTTCAGACACAACACAAAATCTGTGGAATCCCTGGCATTTTGCTCAGCTCTTAGGGCAATAACAACTGCCAGACAACAAAAACAATCAGCGAATCACGACGGAAAACTGTGTGTGTGTTGCATACCCCGCAGGCGTGGCACGTTCTACTCCTGCCAACTGTCAACGCGTCATTCAGCGCGCTAATTAAGTGAAAAACTATGTTACACCCAGATACAGACGCACATCACATCCCCTCTCGCACATCTTTTTGACCCAAAAACAAACAAAAACCACAAAGATGAGAAAAAAAAAACGAGCGCTCAAAGTTGTTGACAAGGGGGTGGGAAGGGAAGGGATGGGATGAGGGGAAGGTGGAGCGGTAGGGGTAGGGGGAGGGGTATGTAGTGAAGGGATTTTCCGGGGCCAGATTCAGTTCAGAATCTGTTACTGCCGTTGCTGGCAACTTTCCGTTTTCCGCATGCGCCCACATAATTCGCGACGGCGACAGATGCAAATTTCGCTTCGAGCCCAAAAGGCGCTTAACCCGTTTTTGCCGTTGGTGGAAAACCAGGCTGAAACACGGCCAGAGGTCGGGCTGAGTGAAATCAGAGCAAATGGATGGCACAAAGGCTTTAAAGCCAAAGTAATAGCATGTCAATGGTATTAATCAGATTTCACACAGAGGAGAACAACTCAAAGACACTTTGGGCAATTATAACCTTGTCAATTTCATTCGAAATAATATCAATGTCAAATCAAATTAACATCATTTGCAACTAGAAAATATACATTTTTAATGAAATTGTAACTTTGTCTTCAAGAAGAGATTTAAGGATCAAACTATTCTTATTATCGAATTATTTAGTAGTGTCAAAATGTAATTTATTAACGATTCATTTAATATAAATATTTTTCATATGGAATTATATTGCGGCTTTTTCTTAAAGAATGAATGTTAGAAATTTAGGGATCAATGTATTCTTATTACCGATATATATACAAATTTGAACTTAATTTCTGTTAAATTGTAATTTATGTAAGAATCATGTTTATATGGAATAATATTGTATCTTTGTATCAAAGAATGTGATAGATTTTAGGATCAATCTCTTCCTATTACCGAAATATATTTAATAATGTAATTTATTAAAAAAATTTTCATTATATATAAATATTTTTGTTAGGGAATATTATTGACTCAACCTAAATGATACCCAATTTTTAATTAATTTAAAACTTTTAGCTTATTATCATTAAGTTCATAAGCAAATATCTTTTCCCTAATTCTTTCAATTTGCATTTTTATTCAAATTTGTTTGCACACGGTATTATAAAATATATGTTAAATTGAAGTTTTCTTTCTGTGTGGCGGAACAAGCTGAAAACTGAAGCCTTGGCACTCCCTGCCAGCCAAGAGTCAATTAAAATTTCTATTTGATTTGGCAAATGTCAGTGGCAGGCAGCCGTCGGCTGGCAGACAATTCGGGAAGCACCAGGATCCTGGAGCAGGGACCAGAACCATGACGATGGCGTTGGCAATGGCTGACTACTACTCCCACGCCCAAGGTCCACAGTGTGATACCCCCATTTCCTCGTCCCATTGTACTGACCAACTGCCAGGAGCAGTCCAGACAGATAAGAGCAACTCGAAATTGGCTACAGGTAGACAGAGTAAACAGGGAAAAGCATCTGGGGGTGTTCTTATTACCAATTCCGCTAAAATTATAGGAGTTTTTAACAATATTGTTTTTTTTTTCTTGCTTAACATTAATAAGTTAGATAATTTAGAGTTTTTTGATAATTAAATCGATATTTTAAAAGAATATAAACCGCTTTTAAGTATCCAAAATGAGAAAAATAAAATCTTCTGAATGTTGCCTTTCCTGATATCGAAAACTTTCAAAATAAATAAACAATTAATACATAAACCTTCAAAAATATATATCCTTTTTCCATATATTTTTTGATGTAATATTTAGTATTCGCTGGTACTTTTAAGTGAATCCAGTGGAATCCTCTTTTCTGTGGAACAGCCTTAAACAAGCGATTGACATGACGACGTTGTCAGGTAACCGAACTCAATGGCCAAGGCAGCCATTGCAAAGATAAGCTGAAGGGAAAATAAACTGAAATTGAGTGCATTGGGAATCCTGGGAGGGAGGGAGTGAGTTTGTCGTCAGACCACGGGGGAACCTATATAAAAAGCGGCAGTGCTGCACTTCCTTTATTTTGATATTTTTGTGGAGCAAGAACTCAACTCACGAACCGAATGCGAACTAAATCAAAAAGAGGCGAAAAACTAATTTCGAAAGTTGCTAAAGCCGCTAAGCAAAATTGCATCGTTCTATAATTTATGAGGTCGTGCATCCCCCAGAACCGCACATACCGAAATAACAACGTAAAACAAAAAATAAACAAGTCTAACAAAGGCAGAATAGCTGGCGAAATTTATGACTTGCGGTTCCCACCTGGCATACCTGCGAAATCAGGCGCACACACCTGTGCATAAGTTCGCGATAAAAACTTTCTCCGGCGAAATGCGAAATGCGATTGCATTTGGCTAGAAAAGTATGCTACAAAATTTACCAAATCGTTTGTACAATGCTCTGATTCCACTAGATGATAAATAACGATTTCCATGGAAAATAAAAACTATCTTAACCTATATAAATCTTATGGAGTTAAATGTGATAAAAACATCAAATATATAGGCCATCAAAAATATATGATAAATATTTGTAATGAGAAATTTAATTACAATTTCACAGGTTAACTTGGTTAACTATTTTAGCCTATGTATATAAACCTCATGGAATTAAATGTAATATAAAATAGTAAATAGGCCATTAGAAATAAATGTAATAAATGTGTAAATTTCTACTTCATTGGTATCAATTATTGAAAATTACAATTTATTTGTACTCCCCTAATCTGAGCTATTTTATCACTTGTTTCTTTATATATCAGATTGTCTGGACCTACTTTGGATCATTTATGCATAATTTGATAGAGTCCAATGCCATATATTCGGTGTAATTTTACGATCTAGAAATACATTGAAATGTCAATTCCACACAACTGAAATATGAATTGATAAGCAAATAACATTTGATTTTATATTAAAAAGAAAACTAAATTAGATTAAATGGTTGTAATTATAAATATGTACTCATGTATCTTATATTTATGTCAGAGAAATCATGTTTTCAAATTCTTAAAATTGTCTTATTACTCCTCAGGGTGTTCTTAAGATATGTTTTTAACTGTATGGATTCAATGCTATATTAAATTTAAAAAAAAAACTCATCAGGGGAATTTTATTAGTGTAAATATTAAAACTATATGTTACATATCTTATTAATCGATCTAACAAATGTTTTTTGAATTGAAATATAAATTTGTTTAAAAGTTTTGTTTTATAAGACTGTATTAATTCTCAAGATTAAGCAAATCTTGTAGAAGACAAAATAATATATTCAAAAACCAAAAGTACTTAACCCTATAATTTAAAAAATGTTCCTTCTTTTTTTAACACACCCAGAATAACTAAAAGTTTTTGGTTAGAAGATAGCTTTAAGATAATCATGGCGCCAAAGTTGAGGAAAATATAAATAACTTTTTTATTTTATTATCTTTTGTTTATTTTGTAAGATCGGAAATTATGTGAGCATTAGGCCACCCTTGAGGAAGGTGCATCAGTCTCCTTTTTGACGACGGTCTTCTGCTTCCGCTTTTGGCTCTGTCGCTTGTTGCCCGTTCGCCGTTTGTTGCCACTGCGCTTGGATTGCGAGCGTCTGCGCTGGCCTCGGCGTCCGCGCCTGCCACGTCCACCGCAACGACGGCTGCCACGCCTCTTGTTGCGCCCCTTGCGGCCGCCCTTCTTGCCGCGTCGACCACCGCGGCGGCGATTGCGTGCCTGGTTCCTGGGGCTGCCCACTGCCTGTTCGAGTTCCTCCTCGCCTTCGCCCTCTGGCTCCTCCTCGACCTCTTCGAGATCCTGGAACTCGTCCGCCTCCTCTTCCTCATCCTCGTTCTCGGCCACTTTCTGATGGTGTTGGTGTGCCACCGCAGTCTCTGTCTTGATGGGTGTGGTTTCAGTTTTGGTGGTCACCTTCTTGGTGGCCACCGCCGCCTGCTCTCGCTCCAACTCCAACGCCTCATCGTTGTCCTCATTTTCCTCTTGATCCTCCTCATCATCATGGCCTATATCCTCCTCGTGCTCCCTGATATCATCGCCATCCTCATCATCCTGCTCATCGGCATAGTAGCGAGCATTAAGGCGCTGACGCAGTTGCTCCGGACCAGGTCTGGCCTGGATGGTTTGTCTGGGCTTGGCCGAGGTTTCGTTACCAATGCTGAGCAGTGCCACCAGGGCACACAAAAGAAGCCACTTCGTTGACATGGCTGCTGGATGCGTTGTGTTGCATTAATCGGCCGGATCGATGGCTTTTATGGGTGGCAAGAGTCAGAATTTGGTATGTTGCCACAGCTGAAAGCAGCCTTGTTTGAGTTGGGAAAGTGGGCCGGATAACCGATCCCGATCCCCAAAAATTGTATTATCCCCCCTTTGTTGCTGGCTATCGGGAAGAGGCCGCAACATTTTTTGTGACACCTTCTTATTTATGCGCTAAGCAAATTTAAATTAGTTTTTTATTGTTTGCGTCGCTGTTGGAAACAGCTTCGCCCGCTCCGCCCGCTCCGGCTAATGATGCAGTGCCCCCGAGTCACGTACTTAAACTTGGCCGACAGCAGTTGGCTGACAGCGACAACAACAAAAACTAATAAGAACGGCCCAGGACAGGAGGCTTGTTGATAATGATAATTGTGGGCACGTAGCTTTGGCAACAGCAACTGGGGGCCACAGCAACTGCATAAACATTGGAATTATCCGACACTTTCAGGGAAGGGAAATGTACATGGAGAGGTGGGTGTGGGTGGGTGGGGGTGGTGGGTGATGGGTGGCAGTGGGTGGCATTAAAACTTCCTACTTTGCGTATTAAATGAAAATAATAATTTGACAGCCTATTGGTCACAGCTGCGGATAAACAGATTGAAATTATAATTATTTCGGAGCGTGTGCGTTGATTGAGGATTTGATTAGATTTGCCCCAATAATCCGTCGTTGTTTTCATGAATTGCAAATTTATCATTTAAGAACGTGAATCATGTTCGTATTTGGGAATTATGCATATCATTAATTTGATTTAAAAACAAAGTTTTTATTTTATGAGTTATCCCAATTATTCGTTTTGTTTTCATTGATTATAAATTGTTTTTTTTCTAAGTGAACCATATATATCAATTATTTAATTTGAATAAATTGATAATATTTAATCATGTTTATTCTTTAGAAATTGCATTTAACTATGTATTTTTTATATATATAAATAAATTACAACTACAAGTACAAAGTATCTTAAAACAAAAAGTAAGGATAAATTTCTTTATTTAGGAAATACATCTTTATGATCCTCTAAGAAATATTATTATTGTTAATTAAGGACACTCCTTTAGCAGTTAAGTACTTCTATTACCTTTGTGGGGGATACCTTGGAGGCCTCGGCCTCGTTTCCATTCTTCATTTGGCAGTGATTCAATTGCATCGATTCGTCCGTGTTTTTCCCCTTATCGTTGTGAGTAACCATTATTCTGTCATCTATCTGATTGCAGGTCCCTGTCCAGCCTCGGACTTCACATGCAACGATGGCTTCTGCATACCGATGCGATGGAAATGCGACTCCAAGCCCGACTGTCCGGACCGGTCCGATGAATCCAGCGAGTGCGGTGAGTGGTCAATGCGTCGTCTTCCAATTCTTGTAAGCCCGCTCCGAATCCACAGAAACCACCTCCCAACCAACTCCCCGCTTTTGGGACATTAGCAGTCGGTGATTGCTTTATTATTGGTTTGACTGTTTGGCCGGAACGCTTTTTGGGCCATTTTCTCTGGGCATGTGTGTGTGTGCGTGTGTGTCCTAATGACAGGTGGGCGGACCTAAAAATTCACCGCAAATACATGGCCAAAAGTACCTGCCCATTCTCCGCCCGAATCGGGCCGAAACCAAAACGTAGCAAATGCAATTAGAAGCTCAGCCATTTTGGGCCCGATGCGAAAAATGCGAAATGCGTAAATTGAATGCCAGTCCTGAACTTTAAAAGTCGATTGTCAGTCAGTTGGAAATTTAAGCGTTTGTCCTTAATTTTTCCAGGCCTTCGGAATGGGGTTCATTCCGTAATGAACGAGGGATGATAAGTGTAAAATGCCACATGGCCAGTTCATTGGGACGGGCACTACTAAATTAATGTGTAGACATTTTTCTTTTTGTGTACCCTCAAAGAGGGGTTTTATTCATTTCACTGGACATTTAATCCATTAGAGAATATTTGTTGGCACTCTTAATTAAAAGCAAAGGTTTCAGTTGGCAAGGGAACTTAACTAAACTAAAAGTATAAAACCCTAAAGGCATTTGATATCTTATATATGTGTATATATACTATATCTATGTATATCTATGACGAACCTCAAATACTACACATAGATTTACCATCAAATATGAACAATTTACAATCTTTTATCTACAAGATTAGAGGTTGAGCGGGTAGAGCAAAATGATTCATTGAATATCTGTAATTGTATCATTTATTTTATTATGGTTTTGTCAACAAATATTTATTAGTTTCTTGATAGGATTTTTCTTATTACTTTATTTACTAAGGGTATTCCGATTTTCGGTTTCCCAAGGAGCTTTTCCTTCTCGGGTTTTCTTATTTGTTGGCAGTTGGTCTCCAATAAAAACAACGAACTGCGAACTGCAACAATTGCTGGCCCAGAGAGTTCCTCTGGCATTTTTAATTTCAGTTTTATGGCACTACGGAGGAGTAAAAGAGAAGGGAAAGTGGAGCGACAGAGAGAGAAGGAGAACGAAAGTGGCAACGACAACTCAGACGACAAATTGTCGGCAAATATTAATGCAACAGATTATAATAAATGTGCCTGGCACATCGTTGTCATCTGCATTTGCCAAACTCCCCCTTGCCCCTTGCCACTTGCCACTTGCCCCCCTCTCTTACCCCTCCCCTCTCCTCCCCTCCGTATCCGCGTTCGCAATTTCAATTAAACTGAACTGAATGCGAACACACAAACACACACACACACGCACGCCACTTTATAAAGTGTTGTCATATAAGCGCATATACATATGTATATGTATATGTATATGAATATATCTTGATATATTGCATTTAAACTGGCCTCGTTACACTAGCTGCAAAAAAGTTTCCTCCTCGCAGTGTGAGATCCTCTTGAAATAAATTTAAATGAAAGTTAAGCACAACTTGTACGTGCAACTCAAGTTGAGATTTAAAACACTGACACCGAGCTGTGGCAAAAGTTTAATTGCAAACCTTATGAAATCATAAATCACAAAACGGTTAGCAGCAGTATCTTAAAGATTGTCCCGATTCTAGCAGAACGAACCTCAATTCCCCAAATAATCGAGCCCCTAGTTTCGAGTGTACCAACATTTATGATGGAGGTCTCCTTTCTCATCTCATTGCAAATGGAATGTTTCCGTGCAGCAAGCAACATTAGCAGCAGTATTTTATTTTTCCGTTTCCTAGAGCCATACATACATATTTGTCTCCTTGGAAGGGAGCAATTCGAAGATGCAAATTGTTTGACACAAATAAAATATAAAATTTGCACAGAAGAATTCAAATAACGCGTTGTACTCTCTCCACATCGAAGGTCCAAATCAGAGGCAGCCATGACAATGCCGTGACAGCGGATGGAGAGATGGGTGGGCTGAGTGTGAGGTGGGTTGGTTGGTTGGTTTTTAGCTGCTCCTGCTGGAGGAGGAGCACGAGCCGGTAGTAGAACGGGGCGACATCCGACCGACATGCGCGACTATAACCATAAAAGCCACATTGGCGACACATGGGAACGGCCAAAAAATATTTTGCTTGCCAAGAGGTTAAACTCCAGAGACAGCCATTGGACGTGTCCATGTCTCCGTCTTCCGCGCAACCGTATTCCCGGGCTCCCCGGGCTACCCGAATTCGCGTGGCAATTTGCATGCCGACAGTGGCGGACACGGATATAATACGTAATAAGCCCAAGGGCATGCAGTCAGTCGGGGTCCAGAGTAAAGTTTAAATTTTTTATTTTCCTCGATGGGGGCGTGGGGGAGGAAGCAGCGATGGCAAAGAGCACTGGCGGACGTAGCCCGTAGCCAGTGGTGCCGTGGTGGAGGTGATACGGGGGAGGCTGACCTGACCATCAGTGGAAGTGGAACGGAGTGGTGGCCGGCATTTATTTAATCAACTCCGGCCCTCTAAAATGGTCAGGAATGACGTTGCCCGGCAATTGTTAAACATTTTCAAGTGCCACGGGGAGTTCAACTAACTGGAAGCAAAGTCAACCCAAAAAAAAATTAACTGGCCATCTAGTTAGCTTTTTTTTCGCCGTGGCCTTCCGAGGGTTGGTCCTTGGTCATTGCCACCCCATAAAATACAAATACAAGTGGAGTGGAGTGGCTAATTGGATAATGGCGGGGGAAGGGTAAGGGGATGGGGAAAATGGGAGTGTGATCCATTTAAGTTTGGCTTAATCATTAGTATTATATAAATTAGGATGTAATACCCGTTGACATATTGATGGAACTTTCCTTCTTCAGGATGGATGGGATACCCCCATCATTTCTAGAATTTTGCACTTAAAGTTCCAGTTAAAACTTTTCTATCTGTTGAAAGTTTCCCACAACTGCTCTTGTTAGCGTTTTATTTACGATATCTCGCGAAATAATTCAACGATTTGTACGAACAACAACGGCAGCAACTTTTTTTTTGTTGGCCAAAAAGCGGACCAACGCACCAGCAGCATAGCCTTAAACCACTAACAAACCCTTCCATAAATCTTCATTTCGGTTATTGTTATTGTACGGGAGTGAACAGTGTTCGGTTCTGGCCTGGTTTTCTATTCTGTACACTGAGCAAAAACCATAACAATAGACAATTCCTTATTGTTGTCAGCATAACTTAGGGCTAACAAGTTTGTTAGGAAAAGAATATCAATGGTAGCTATTCAAAGTTCTAAAGTTTTTAAGTAGCTAGTTGAAAGGAATTTCGTATCTTTTGAGTGAAATTTTCCACTTTCTTTTATATGTATATAAGATACAAATTTCAGCAGAGGCCATAAAATTTATTAAAGTATAATATGGGATATATATATATTTAATATGAGATATATAATATGAGAAATATAATATAAAATTAAGATTAGGAATATTAACCAAGGGTGCCCAAAAGTATTAAATTAAATTAATAATTTATACCTTAACTTGAGGTCTTAAATTACAAAAGATATTAGATAGGACACTGATAATTGATTAATTTGTTATATATATGTATATTTTATGACCTAGATTTGGTATGCCACATTTCTTAATATATTTTACCAGTATTTCTAAATTTAATGTTGGTTGTTATATTTTTTCTCCGTGTAGGAAAGTCGCCCAAGTGCAACGAGGGACAGTTTCGGTGCGGGCAGAGCCGGCACTGCATCCCGACCAATTGGCTCTGCGACGGGGAGTACGACTGCGGCAAGGGCGACACATCCGACGAAACCAACTGTAAGTAAACCGAAATGGAGAGCCCGCTATTTTGGCCTCCGAAAAACTGAGACTAACCACCCGCATCCCATTCCTTCCCACTATCATCCATTTTTCGGCCAGGTCCCAATGGTACAGTGCCCAAGTGCCGCGCCTTCGAGAGCGAGTGCCGCAACGGCGACTGCCTGGAGTTGTCCCGCTTCTGCGATGGCCGCTGGGACTGTGATGACGACGAGCTGCATTGTGGTAAGTGCAACTGACCAAGGCGGGTAATGGGCGATCGGCCACCGAAAGGGGATTCAATCGGTGACCCTAAATAGAAAACCGAAAGGAAAAGAAAGTTCTGTGTGGAAATTTGTGAAAGTTTTAGACCTGTAATATTGATTCGTTTACAAAGGGAATTATCAAAAATAAATAGAATATTTTTAATAAACTTAATTACATTATCACATTATAAATTTACCCTATTTCTACCCAAATTAAAGTTTAATTTTTAAAGATTTATCTGTGTAACTTAATATTTTTCTTTTACAAATCAGGTTTTAGATTCATAACAGTCAAAATTAAATCGAACAGATACAATAAAATTCATTTTATTTGTATTAATTAAATATTTGCAAAATATGTACAACCTAATTGTAATATGGGTTATAGATCTACGTATATATGTGCTCCCGATTTATATAGTAAACTGATACCGAACTAAATTAAATATAAATCTTCAAAAGCAAAAATAAAATTTGTCACAAAGTCATTTATTTAAATATTGATAAATAAAGGTCTGCTCAAAAAATAAACGTTGGGAAATCAATTAATATATGAATTATATATATTATAATAAATAAATATACTATTAATATATTAATTAAATATCAAATCAATGTAATAATAATTATTATTTTACTTTTAAAAAACAATCCTTTCTACAGATAAACAGAACGCGGCCTGTGCTGCTCTGAACTGCAGCTACAACTGCAAGCTAACGCCGCAAGGACCTCGCTGCTACTGCCCAAAGGGTCTGGTGTCCGAGTCGGCCAACTCCACCCGCTGCGTGGACTACGACGAGTGCTCCGAGGCGGGCACCTGCGACCAGAAGTGCCGCAACACGCCCGGCTCCTACGAGTGCCTGTGCGTCGCGGGCTATGCAAGATCGAAGGGAAGGCGCTGCCGGGCCATCAATGGTGAGTGTGGGAGAAAAACACACACAGATATTTCCATCGTACAGATCCAGCTAATCCTTCTCAATTTATAGTGCCCCCCACGGAGCCGGCAACGCTGACGCTGCTCTCGGTGGGCGGCATCCGGCGTATCGGAACCAACGGCGAAGCCATCGGCCCCACGGAGGGAATGGACAAAGTTACGGATGCGGATGCCGATGCCGAGGCGGATAAGGAGGATGACAGTGGGGGGCATTTGCTGTACACGCAGCCCGTGAGCTTTGTGCATGCCTTCGAGGTCTGGCATCGGAATCGCACCCTCTGTGCCCTGCACAACAGCTGGCAGGAGCTGCACATGCAGTGCCAGCGCATCGATGATTCCAGGGTCAACTGGACGCTGCCCATCTCCTCGTTAGTGGCGAAGCATCATTGTGAGTCCAGGGGCAGAAAGGGGGAGCTTATCTCAACCCGTTTATGTAACAAGTATCTACGCTTTTCGTGCCAGTTGATTTTTTTTGTTAGCTAATAAAATCCCCAAGGATTTACAAATGCTTTTTTGAATATCTGTAGGTCAGAGTACATTGTGGGGAATTTTAAAAACTATCCAAGAGATCAGAAAATATAGGTATTTACATATAGGTTATAGATAGTTAACACTTTTAGTTAAATATAAATATTTACATTTATAGAAGATGTAGAAGATAAGGTACATTTCCCAAGTACAGAGAAAACATAAGTCAGAATATTTTCATTAATTTTTTTTAGATTAAAGTATAAATAAAATAATTTAGTATCTTTTGGATTCCATATCCCTCGTACTCGTAGCTATTATTCAATTTTCATTAAATATTACTTAGCTACCCAATTCTTTTTGTTCCGACTTGGATTTATAGCGGTCAAGAAACCGGAAAGAGAATTTCAATCTTCGCCCGGAATGCAATTCGTATATTTATTTTTTTTGGGGAACAATGGTCCAACTAACAATGGTTTTTCTTGCGCAGTTTTTACGGAGCTGCGTCTGGACTGGCTGACGGGTAATTGGTATTTGCTGAACGAGGACGACCGCCTGGTGTATCTGTGCACCAATGCGGTGACCTACTGCCGCCTGATAATGCAGCAGGGCGACCACATATCGTCGCTGGCTCTGGACCCCACCAAGGGCTACTTGTTCTACACGGACTGGACACCGAGCCTGTCGCGTTCCCTGCTCGACGGCAGCAATCGCACGGTCCTGGTGAAGGAGCACATCTATCACCCATGTAGCATTGCCCTGGACTTGGCCAATGAGCTGGTGTATTGGGTTGATATCTACAAGGATGTGATTGAGCGGGTCAACTATGACGGGCAGAATCGTTGGACGCTCAAGAAGTCACCAGATGTGAGTGGATTCGTAGCATACTTTTGTGGGCTTCCAATAATAATCTTTGTTTTATTTGGTTAGTCTCCGGTGCCCCTGAAAACGATCCATTCGGTGGAGGTCTTCGAGAACACCATTTACGTGGCCCACTGGATGGACAGCGCCGTTGTCACCCTCGACAAGTTTACGCTGAAGGCCCGCGTCCTTGTGCCGAATGTAAAACGTGGAGAGAACTTCCGCATCTTCCACCGACAAAAACAGCCGGAGGTGGCCCATCCGTGCCGAGATAACAACGCTGGCTGCAACCAGATCTGTGTGCCCCAATGGACTCGGGGATTTGCCAGCGCCAAGTGCTTGTGCACCGCCGGCTACAAGCTGCACAACCAGACCACCTGCATGCTCTCTGCCCTCGACAAGTTCCTGGTCTACACCGACACGGTGCTGAAACGGATCAGAGGCGTGCCTCTGGACACCGAGGAAGTACAGCGGCTGGAGCAGTTGGGCGAGCAGCCGGACATGATGGTGCCCGTGCAAAACGTCTCCGGCTCCCTGGCCATCGATGTGAATGTGCGTGGAAAGTCGGTGTTCTATGCGGAATACGTCACCGATTCAAATCCCCTTGTGGACGGGGAGTACTCCTGCAGCATTCGGAGCCAATCGCTCAATGGCAGCGTTTCCCGGGAACTGACCGGCGGCCTGAGCAAGGTGTACGCCATGGCCTTCGACTGGGTCAACGAGCACCTGTACTGGTCCAGTCACCGCAAGCTGCAGGTGGCTCCCTTGAAGAACATGAGCAAGGTGATTACCTTCAACATGGATTGCAATGCAATGTAAGTGGGTCAAGGCATATACACATGCGAATAGGGAGGAACTGTTCTAATAACATATTTCTTGATTAGGTCCCTGGAAGTGGACCCCACCACGGGGCTACTCTACTGGGCGCATTGGGCGTCGCCCTCCTGCGAGGCCGGAATCTACAGCGCCTGGATGGACGGCACGCACAAGGAGCTGCTGACCAAGTCCACTACCGATTTGCCAATGCTGTGGCCCCGCAGCCTGGACGTGGACCGGCGGACCAAGGAGCTGTACTGGTGCGACTACCGCCTGGGCACCATCGAGCAAATGAAACTGGACGGCACCGGGCGCCAGGTGCTCTTCAAGTCGGCCCAGTTCAATCCCTATTCGATGGTGCAGCACAACGGTCTGATCTACTGGGTGACGAGCAGGAACTACACGATCTGGAGGTTTCCTTTACACGGTGCGAACCTTAATAGTACCTTCAGCTCCACTGTGCACCTGCAGCGGTCTGCCCGATCGGCAGAGCTCCGGATCTTCGATCTGGCCACCCAGCCACTGCCTCAGACTCCCAGTGCCTGTGCGCAGTCCAAGTGTCCGGGCATGTGTCTGAACACGCCCAAGGGGGCGATCTGCAGGTGTCCGGATGGCTTCACCTTGAACGGCACGGGGAGCCACTGCATCCCGCAGCTGGCCCCGTCGCCGGTGCGGCCCAACTGCACCTCGGGATTCATGTGCCGCAGCTCGAGGCAGTGCATCGAGAGCAAGGATATGTGCGACGGCTTCGAGGACTGCGAGGACGGCATCGACGAGAGCAGTGACCCGAATGGACCGTGCAACCCAACGACCTGTGACAAGACGCACAACTTCGTGTGCAACGGACGCTGCTACCAGCGATCGCTGCTGTGCAGCTCCATTGCCTACTGCTCGGACGGATCGGATCAGGCTGACTGCGAGCACAGCACGTGCAACAGCAACGAGTTTACGTGCCACAAGAGCGGGCGCTGCATCCAGATGACCTGGGTCAATGACGGAGTGAACGATTGCGGAACGGACGACGACTCGGATGAATCCGCGGAAATCTTCTTCGGCAGCAAGTGCCCGGAGGTCGACTGCGGCAATGGGCGGTGTCGCCAGTTCGCCGATTTCTGCGATGGTGTGGATAACTGCGGGTGAGTTGCTTCTCCACTTTCCAGATAGTTATCTGGTAGTAGTTAAACCTAACATTATATTCTGATCCCCCAGGAACGGCGCCGACGAGATTGATTGCGAACAGGAGTGCGGGCACAGCGAGAAATACTGTCGCCCCATTGGCTGCTATGGCGAGATGCACATGTGCGATGGGATCCACGACTGCGAGGACTCCAGCGACGAGGCCAACTGCAACCAGACGAAGAGCGACAATCATCCGTTGACGGGATGGAAGGAGCTGGGCGAGTGTGCCCAGCACGAGTTCGCTTGCCTGGATCCGTTCGAGTGCATTCCGGACTTTCTGCGCTGCGATGGCATTCCCCATTGCTTCGACAAGACGGACGAGTCCAACTGTTCGATGATCAATGCCACCCGGTTCGACATGAACGAGACGGTGATCTGTGAGCATCCGGACCGGCTGTGCGGCTTCTCGAGGCAGTGCGTCTCGGTGAGCCAGTTGTGCGACGGGAAGAACGACTGCGAGGACACCACCGATGAGGGTTTCCTGTGCGCGGACAAGTTGTGTGACCGGGGGAACGAGTGCTCCCATCGTTGTCACAACACACCGGAGGGGTACATCTGCTCCTGTCCGGATCACATGTACCTCCAACCGAATGGGAAACGCTGCGATACGCAGCACGCCTGTGATCACTGGGATACCTGCTCGCAGGTGTGCGAGGCCAGTGGAAAGGGATACGCGTGCCGGTGCCTGGAGGGATTCGATTTGGCCTACGACAAGTTCACCTGCAAGAGTACGGCCCCGGACGAGCCGTACGTGATCTTCACCAACCGGCAGGACATCAAGGGCATCAACCTGAAAACCCTAAGCGTCGGTAACTTCTACACCTCGCTGAGGAACATCATAGCGCTGGACTTCCTCTACAACAACGAGTCCAGCGTGGAGATCTTTTGGACGGATGTGATCGACGACAAGATATACAGGGGCCAGCTGGTGGGCGAGAGCCTGCGGAATGTGGAGGCCGTCATCCACTCGGGACTGTCCACCACGGAGGGACTGGCCGTCGACTGGGTGGGCAAGAACCTGTACTGGATCGACTCGAACCTGGACCAGATCGAGGTGGGCAAGCTGAACGGCAGCTTCCGGCGCACCCTCATCGCGGGCAGCATGGAGAGTCCCCGGGCCATTGCCCTGGACCCGCGCGAGGGCCTGCTCTTCTGGACGGACTGGGACGACAACTCGCCGAGGATTGAGCGGGCAAGCATGTCGGGGGAGGGACGGCGCATGATCTCCACCAGCTGGCAACTGAGCGCCGGCTGGCCCAACGGACTGACATTGGATTACACGCAGAAGAGGGTCTACTGGGTGGATGCCAAGTCGGACTCGATCAGCAGCACCACCTACGACGGATCCGCGCACCATGTGGTGCTGCGCAACAAGGACATCCTCTCGCATCCGTTCGCCATATCCGTGTTCGAGAACTATGTCTACTGGACGGACTGGCGGAGTATGTCTGTGATCAGGGCCAACAAGTGGAACGGCAGCGATGTGCAGGTGCTGCAGCGCACTCAGTCCCAGCCCTTCGGCATCCAGGTGCTGCACTCCAGTCGCCAGCCATGGGATCGGAATCCCTGTGGGGAGAACAACGGCGGGTGCTCACATCTCTGTCTCCTGAGTGGTCCGGGAACCTTCAAGTGCGAGTGTCCCCATGTGATGCGCTTGGATTCGAGCGACGAGCGCAACTGCGTGCCCAACGAACAGGTTCTCCTCTTTGTCATGGTGGACG
This sequence comes from Drosophila setifemur, assembly GCA_021224005.1. Taxonomy (NCBI): domain Eukaryota; kingdom Metazoa; phylum Arthropoda; class Insecta; order Diptera; family Drosophilidae; genus Drosophila; species Drosophila setifemur. The sequence goes on from JAJJHY010005742.1 coordinate 11,197,686, forward strand.
AGATTCGGGGAATCGACCTGCATCAGCCCAATCACCACACCATTCCCACCATTCGCCAATCCCCAAGGGTTGGTATATATTCACCGAACCAAAAGGAAAAGTATCTTTAAAATGTATTTTTGTTTTAGTTGGTTGCACCGCAGCGGATCGATTTCCTGGTGGACGAGGCCCGCATCTTCTGGTCGGACATCCAGCAAAACGAGATCTCCAGCGCCGGCATCTCGAATGGCCTGATCGAACCCATCATCAACACCAACATTGAGAAGCCCTACGGCTTTGCCCTCGACTGGATTGGCAGGAACATGTACTTCTCCTCCGGCCAGACCAAGTGCAATATTCTGGCTAGTAATTTGAAGGGCGAATACGTAACCCACATCCACGAGAACCTCAACATGGTGGACAGCATTGTCGTGGATCCGGCTAAGTAAGAATTTGATTTAATTTTTTGAGGGATCCTAACTAACTTTTAATCTGTCCCCGAAGTGGAAAAATGTATTGGATACACTCGGCGGCAGATGGCAGCCTATCCCAGCTGGAGCAATCCAATATGGATGGTTCGGGTCGGGCGCTGATCTATGAGCACGAGAACAGCCTCCAGAGCCTGACCATGGACTTTGACTCGCAGCGACTGTACTATGCGTACGACAACTCGGGCATCGCCTACTACGACATCCCCAGGAACGAGACGCACAAGGTGCTGGTGGCCAGTCAGATCACCTCGGTAAGTTCGCTGACTGTCTACAATGGCACGCTCTACTTTCCGGAGAACATACAGAGTGCGATTATGCAGTGCGAGAAGGAGGCTTGCTCCAACATGTCCTACCTGAGGGTCAACACGAGTAAGGGTGAATCCTGAATCCAAGATTGAATCTTTTAGTAAACTTTTACTTCTTCATCTGCAGAGAGCATTCAGAGCATGAAAATGTATTATGCGGATGCCCAGACCGGCACGAATACCTGTGCTGGTCCTTTGCGCGGTGGATGCGAACACATTTGTCTGGCCACCTCCTCCTCGGAGCACGTCTGCCGCTGCGCCCTCGGCTACGATGTGGAGCCGAACAATCCCACACGTTGTGTGCCGCGGGCAGAATTCATTTTCTACTCAATCGATGTGCTGCAGGGCGTGGAAATGATTGACCCAACGGAGCAGTTTGCTCCACCACCATCGGTAATGAAGCCTTTAAAAAGTGCAGCATTTTTTAAATTTTAAATCCCTAATTGGAAGGGATATATGAATAATAGTTTAAACGTTTGATTCATCGAGAAAATAAGTTTATAATAGTTTAAATTAATTAATTAATTAAACTTTTTTTTGTTTTGCCCGTTTCCTTAGGCCTTGGTGCCCATCTCCCGGATCAGTTCCGCCAGCTTCATTGAGTATTTGGCCGCCACGGATACGCTCTACTGGGGCGACAACGAGGTCGGCAGCATCTCGCGCGTGAAGCGCGATGGCACTCAAAGGGAGACCATCTTGGAGGCCATCAACCTGGCCGGGTACAAGCAACAGGACTGGCTGGGCGGCATTGCCATCGACTGGGTGGCCGGAAACATCTACTGGAGCGACACGAAGCGAAATCTCATTGAGGTGGCGCGCTTGGACGGAAGTCACCGGTATGTGGTGGTCTCCAATGTGGACAAGCCCACGGCCCTGGCGGTGGATCCCCTGCAGGGGCTGCTCTTCTATGTGACCCAGCAGCATATCGGACGAGTTGGCCTGGACGGCAGTCAACCCTTCGTGTTGGTCAATCAAACGAGGGCCAACTGGGCGGTGGGCAGTCTGGTATTGGACATTGAGGCCACCAAGGTGTACTGGTGTGAGCGCTATCCGGATGCCCTGATGAAGGTGGACTACGATGGCAACTTGCGGCAGCAGCTGCTGAACGAGACGCTCAACAATCCGGTGGCGCTGGCCAAGATGGGAGACTTCCTGTACTGGGCGGAGAACAAGTACAACGAGGGCAGCATCAAGGTGGCCCCTCTGGCCAATCTCAGCCAGTCGAAGGTGATCCTGCAGACGGAGCAGGACGCCATCAGGGACTTGAAGATCTACTCGAAGCGCATCCAGCGGGGCACCAATCCCTGCGCCCAGAGCAACGGGGGCTGTGAGCAGCTCTGCCTTTTCAACGGCACCAATCCCATCTGCGCCTGTGCTCACAGTCGCTTGGCCTCCGATGGCTTTAGCTGCGAGCCGTACGAGAACTTCCTGATGTTCAGCTACCGCAGCAACATCGAAAGCATCCACATGACGGATCACTCCAACAAGAACTGGCCCGTCCAGATGATCTCCAACAACACCCTAATGCGGAACGTGATAGCCATTAGTTACAACTACGAGGAGCAGTTGGTCTACTACTCGGACGTCCAGTTGAGCACTATCAACCAGGTGTACTTCAACGGCAGCGGGCAGAGGGTTCTGGTTGGCCAGCAGGAGCGGGTGGAGGGCCTGGCCTTCGACATTGTGAACGAACAGCTCTTTTGGACTTCCAACAACAATGCGGCCATCCGAAGTGTGGAGATCCGGCATCTCTCCCCGCAGGCGGACTGGAACAACAAGCATGTGAAGAACGTGCTCAACCTGCGCGAGAAGGACAAGCCGCGAGGGATTGCCGTGGAGCCTTGCCTGGGCATGATTTACTGGACAAACTGGAACGAGGAGGCGCCCTGCATCCAGCGGGCCTATCTCACCGGCTACGGCACGGAGATGATCGTCAAAACGGACATCAAGATGCCCAACGCCCTGACGCTGGACCTCGAGCAACAGAAGCTCTACTGGGCGGACGCAAGGCTGGACAAGATCGAGCGCACCAACTACGATGGCAGCAACCGGGTGGTGTTGGCCCACTCGACGCCCAAGCACGCCTTTGCGATGGCCGTCTACGGAGACCTGCTCTTCTGGACGGACTGGGTTCTGCATGCCGTGGTGCGAGCGAACAAGTACACCGGTACAGATGTGCTCTTCCTGCGCGAGCACGTGACCCGACCCATGGGCATTGTGGCGGTGCAGAACAGCAGCGTCAACTGCGACGCCAACCAGTGCAAGATCCTGAACGGCCAGTGCGAGGACGTGTGCATCCTGAACTCGACCGGGCAGGCCACCTGTCACTGCACCCAGGGCGTCCTCGCCCCCGACGGACGTCGCTGCATCGCCCCGGTCAACACGAGTTGCGGCCAGGGGCAGTACAACTGCCATTCCGGCGAGTGCATACCCATGGAGCTGACCTGCGACAATGTGACCCACTGCGCGGACGGTTCGGATGAGTGGCGCAGCTACTGTATCTTCCGGCAGTGCCCGGAATCACACTTCATGTGTCAGAACCACCGCTGCATCCCCAAGGAGCACATGTGCGACGGCCAGCAGCAGTGCGGGGATGGGAGCGACGAGCTCCCGCTGCTGTGCAAGTGCCAGCCGGAGCAGTTCCGCTGCGCCAGCGGGGAGTGCATCCCGCGCAAGTTCCGCTGCGACAACATGAAGGACTGCCGCGACTTCAGCGACGAGAAGGACTGCGCCCCCATGCCCTGTGAGGTGGGCGATGTGGCCTTCGAGCACTGCGGCAACAGTACCATGTGCATCATGCCCAGCTGGCGCTGCGACGGCGATCCGGACTGCCCCGACGGCACCGATGAGCTGGACTGCGGCAACCGCACCAGCTCCAGCTGCGATCCCGGCCAGTTTAGGTGCGCCACCGGCAACTGCATCGCCAAATCGTGGCACTGTGATGGTGAGAAGGATTGCCCCGATGGCAGCGACGAGCTGGAGTGCAGCCACGAGTGCCATGGCAGCCATTTTGCCTGCGACAACGGCTGCATCCCGGCCAGTTGGCAGTGCGACGGCAAGAGGGACTGCGAGGACGGCACGGATGAGGGGCCGCAGTGCCCGAGTCGACCCTGCCGGCCTCATCTCTTCCAGTGCAAGAGCTCCGGCCGCTGCATCCCCCAGAAGTGGGTCTGCGATGGGGAGAAGGATTGTCCCGGCGGCGACGAGGGCAGCGAGGACGAGGGGCCGCAATGCGGCGGCATCGCCCACATCCCAGACTGTCCACCACCGGCTCATCTGTGCACGAGTGGTATGTACTTGAAAAGTTCATAATTTAGAAGGCAACTTAATTAAATGAATGTCCCTTCCCCAGGTCTCTGCATCGACTCGCACTATGTGTGCGATGGCGACGAGGATTGCCCCGGAGGTGACGACGAGTACGAAGGCTGTGTTCCAGTCTATCCGCCGCACACCTGCCCGGGTGGATCGCTGATGCACCAGTGCCAGGATGGGCTGTGCATCTTCAAGAACCAGACGTGCGACGGGAAGACGGACTGCGCCGACGGCTCCGATGAGCAGCGCAGCCTGTGCGCTCACACCCGGGGCTGCAATGGAACGGACGACTTCCGTTGCAAGAACGGAGCTTGCATCAGCAAGGATCTGCTGTGCGACAGGCGGAACGACTGCGCCGACTTCTCGGACGAGGAACTGTGCAACGTGAACGAGTGCCTCATCCCGGACATCTGCGAGCACGAGTGCGTGGACAAGGTGGTGGGCTACGAATGCAAATGCCGGCCCGGGTACAAGGTACTGCCCAAGAGCCCGCACCTCTGCACGGACGTCGACGAGTGCGACGAGCAGCAGCCCTGCTCCCAGACCTGCGTGAACACCTACGGATCGTACAAGTGCATGTGCGCCAAGGGGTATGCTCTGGTGGATCATCACACCTGCAAGGCCACCAGCAACGTTACCATGGAGCTGATCTTCTCGAACCGCTACTACATCCGGCAGGTGGACATGGCGGGCAATGGGACCATCCTCATCAACGAGCTGTCCAATGCGGTGGCCTTGGACTTTGAGTGGGACACCCAGTGCCTGTACTGGTCGGACGTGACCAGCACCGTGGGCACCATCAAGCGGCACTGTACCAAGGAGAACCGAACGCAGACCCTGCACCAGGCCATGCTGAAGAACCCCGACGGCCTGGCCGTGGATTGGGTGGCCAAGAATCTGTACTGGTGCGACAAGGGACTGGACACTATCGAGGTGTCCCAGCTGGACGGCAAGTTCCGCAAGGTGCTGATCAGCGAGCATTTGCGAGAACCGCGCGGGATTGCCCTGCATCCGTACCAGCGGCACATCTACTGGTCCGACTGGGGCGACAATCCGCACATCGGCAAGGCCGGCATGGACGGCTCCAACCCCCGGATGATCATTCGCGATGGTCTGGGCTGGCCCAATGCCCTCACCATCAGCTTTGAGACGCAGCAGCTCTTCTGGGGCGATGCCCGTGAGGACACGATCTCGGTGAGCGACCTGGAGGGCAAGCACACGCGCCTGCTGTTGGCCAGGAGCATAAATCCGCTTCTCAATCTGCACCACATCTTCGCCATTGCCGTGTGGGAGGGTCGCGTCTATTGGTCGGACTGGGAGACCAAGTCCATAGAGTACTGCAGCATCTTCGGTGGTCAGAACTGCACCACCCTGATCACGACCATCCACCGGCCCATGGACTTGCGCGTGTTCCATCCGTACCGTCAGCAGCAGCCGCTGAGCGGTAATCCCTGCCTGGCGGCCAACTGCTCCACCCTGTGCGTCCTCTCCCCGGACGCTCCCTACTACAGGTGCGTCTGTCCCACCAACTTTGTGCTGGCCGACGATGGACGCACCTGCCGGGCGAACTGCACGGCCGCCCACTTTGAGTGTGTCAATACCTACAAGTGCATTCCGTTCTACTGGCGCTGCGACACCCAGGACGACTGCGGAGATGGCAGCGACGAGCCGGACACGTGTCCGCCCTTCCACTGCGAGCCGGGTCAGTACCAGTGTGCCAACAAGAAGTGCATCCACCCCTCGCACATCTGCGACGGCACAAACCAGTGCGGCGATGGATCGGATGAGCTCAACTGCGACAAGTTCACCTGCTTCGATACGCATCTGAAGTGCGGAGCCACGACCAATTCCAGTGCCTTCTGCGTGGACAACGTGAAGAAGTGCGACGGCGTCCGGGACTGTCCGGGCGGGGAGGACGAGTCGGGCTGCACGCCGCTCATCTGCAAGAAGGATCAGTTCCAGTGCGGCAACAATCGCTGCATGCCCTATGTCTGGGTGTGCGACGGCGACATCGACTGTCCGGACAAGTCCGACGAGGCCAATTGCGAGAATGTCTCCTGCGGACCCAATGATTTCCAGTAAGTAACCAGAATTAGCTTATCTTAGGGTAAAAGGAAGTGTATAACTTTGAAGTACATGATCATCATCAATAGCCGATTCCGGCTGTCCTTGCATCCGTCCCTTGGAATGGACAATATGATCAATGATCAGGGCACTCGACCATTCCAATCTTTCTTGATTTATCCAACTAACAATATATCCTTCACTTTTTTAGATGCAATTCTGGACGCTGTATACCCCTCGCCTGGCGCTGCGACGACGAGCACGACTGCCCCAATGGCGAGGACGAGCCTTCCAGCTGCTTCACCTCCAAGGCCACCTGCGATCCCACCTACTACAAGTGCAACAACTCCAAGTGCATTCCCGGACGCTGGCGTTGCGACTACGAGAACGATTGCGGAGATGGCAGCGACGAGCTGAACTGCCAGATGCGCAACTGCTCCGAGAGCGAGTTCCGGTGCGGAACGGGTAAGTGCATCAAACACAACTACCGCTGCGATGGCGAAATCCATTGCGACGACAGCAGCGACGAGATCAACTGCAACATCACCTGCAAGGCCAGTCAGTTTAAGTGCGCCGCCTTCAATACCTGCATCAACAAGTAAGTTAACAGAATCTTCTCGAGAAATATTGGATTAATTAACCCCATCCTTTTCACCTTCAGGCAATACGAGTGCGATGGCGACGACGACTGTCCGGATGGGTCGGACGAGGTGAACTGCACCTGTCCAGCGGATCACTTCAGTTGCGGCAATGGCAAGTGCATTATGTCGCGCTGGAAGTGTGATGGGTGGGACGACTGTCTGGATGGGAGCGACGAGAGCTTTGAGACCTGCGCCCATGTCCACTGCCACACTAACGCCTTTAAGTGCAACAACCAGCTGTGCATCCGCAACTCGGCGCTCTGCGACGGTGTCAACGATTGCGGGGAGAGCGAGGATGAGTCGGATCAGGTGTGTGCGGCACTGCCCAAGTGTCGACACGATCAGTTCCAGTGCGAGAACGACGACTGCATATCGAAGATCTTCCGCTGCGACGGGCAGTACAACTGCATAGATGGCTCCGACGAGATGAATTGCCAGCCGCCGGTTTGTGGCTTCGGCAGCTGCTCCCAGATCTGCATCGAGAAGAAGGCGGGTCACTACAACTGCAAGTGTGCCGATGGCTACCAAAAGGGTCCGGAGAAGAACGCCACTTGCCTGGCATCCGGACCGGATCAGATCCTATTGCTCGCGTCGGAGCAGGAGTTCCGCTTCATACTGCCGGCCAAGCAGGAGGGCACCACTGTGGTGGGCTTCTTCCAGACCGACAGCCTCAAGATAGATGTGTTCGACATCTTGATCCGGCCAAAGGACACGCTGCTCTTCTGGATCGACTCTCATCACGGCAAGGTGCACACTATGAAAATAGCCACGCCCCATGTGGAGGGATCTGCAGTGCGGGTGCGTCGGGATCTCAAGGAGCTAACGGCATTTAATGTGAGTTCGGGATTACCTCAAGTATTTTATTTGATTTTAATCCATTTATAAATTGCTTCCTGCAGATCCCAGAACTGGATGACCCTAAGTCCCTAGCCGTGGACTGGATCACCCAGCGGGTGTACATCATTGATTCGCGTCATAATCAAATCCTTGTCACGGATATCGAGGGCAAGAAGTACGTCTCCCTAGTTTCAACGGGCATGAATCCCACGGACATTGTCTTGGAGCCTGAGTCGCGCATCATGATCTGGTCAACGCTGGAGAACGGCATCCTGGTGGCCTCGCTAGATGGCAGCAACAAGAAGAGTCTAGTGGAGCGCGACGTGGGTTGGCCCATCAGTCTGTCAATGGACTATCCCACGGGTCGTCTTTATTGGGCGGATTATCGCAAGGGAACCATTGAAACGTGTCGACTCAATGGCAAGGATCGCAATGTGGTGCGTCGCTTTGGCAACCGCGAGAAGCCCCAGAAGATCGATGTGTTCGAGGATTATCTGTACATCAAGCTGTACGATCAGAGCATCATCAAGATGAACAAGTTTGGCAACGACAATGGAACCTACTTGCTCAAGGGCTATCGCTCCTCGGACATTGGAATTCTGCATCCCATGAAGCAGAACAAGAACAGTAAGAATATATTCTTTGTAACTCGAGGATTTCATATAACCATTGCTTTTCCTTCGTTTTTTCCAGTTACCAATCCCTGCGCCAAGGATCCCTGCAAGGCCACCCGCGCCCTGTGCATCCTCTCCTCGGAATCCTCCAATGGCTACACTTGCAAGTGTGCCGATGGTTTCCTAATGGCCGAGGGAGGCCTGTGCACGGCCCATGCGGACATTCCCGGCTATTGCCCGCTGCAGTGTAATCTGGGCACCTGTCAGATCGTGGATCACGTGCCCAAGTGCATCTGCCAGCCGCAGTTCGAGGGCGAGCTGTGCGAGCACTATCGTTGCTCCGGCCATTGTCTCAACTACGGAGTCTGTTCGGTGGCCCCTCAGATGCCTGGATCCCACGAGCAGCCGCCCCTCAAGTGCACCTGCACGGCGGGATGGTCGGGAACCCGCTGCGAGACCTCCATGCCCATCTGCCAGAGTCGATGCCACAATGGAGGCTCTTGCCTGCTGTCCGAGTCGGAGGACATGAAGTGCAGTTGCCCGGACATGTTCATAGGCGATCAGTGTGAGCACTGCGTGAATCTCACGTGCGAGAACGGTGGCATTTGCCGGGAAACGCTCACGGGCACACCTCAATGTGAGTGTCGGGATGGATACACTGGCAAACGCTGCGAGATCGATGAGTGCGCTGACTTCTGCAAGAACGAAGGACTCTGTATAATCGGCAACAAGGGGCAGAGGCAGTGCAAGTGCCCCAGCGGCTTCTTTGGCGAGCATTGTGAGTCGACCTCCTGCCGGGACTTCTGCCAGAACGGAGGCAGCTGTTCGGCGCGCGGTGGCCGTTTGAGCTGCACTTGCCCTCCGCGCTACATTGGCGAACGGTGCGAGTCCGACCTGTGCCGCACCTCTAGTCCACCGCACTTCTGCGACGCCGCCAAGGTGCCCGCCCGGGATCCCTGCACTGGTATTATCTGCCAGAATGCGGGCACCTGCCACGTGATCAAGGGCGTGGCCATGTGCAACTGCACGGACCAGTGGAACGGTGACTTCTGCACGATGCCCGTTGGCGAGGAGAATCCCTGCATCCGCTACTGTGCGAATGGCGGGGTGTGCCATCTAGATCAGTTCTCCCGGCCGCACTGCAGCTGCATCGGCGAATGGCAGGGCGATGCCTGCGAAATGCCGCCGCACTGCGTCGGTGGCGAGTGCAATGTGTGTCGCCCGGGCAGCTCCATCAATGAGTGCCTCTGCGGGGACAAGAAGGTGGTCCCTTGCCTGGTGGACAGCGCCGATGCCCTCAAGGGCGAACAGGAGGCGTCTGATTCATCGGGTGGCGTGCTTTCCGTCCTGGCCGTTATCCTAGGTGTGATTTTCCTAGTGCTGGCCCTTTTGGTTGGCGCCGTTTACTTCCTCAAGTAAGTTTGCTATTGTTTCCTATGTTACTAGTCTTCCAATATGCATATTTTCTATAGGAAACACCGCATAACTCAGCCCTTCTCACATGCACGCCTCACGGACAACGTGGAGATCATGCTCACCAATGCCATGTATCGCGGCGATGCTGATGAGGCGCCCACATTTGCCAATGAGGATGATAAGGTAGGAAGTCGTCTTTTTCATTTTCACTTATGAAACATCTATTAATCTATAAATGGTGAATTATACGTATTGTATAATTTCGATCTATATATCGATTTACTGAGGTATCTATAAACATATAAATTAAATTTTTTTAATTTCCCATGGTTAAGTAAATAAAACATTTTTGTCCTCATGGATATCAAATTAGTTTAAAATTTTTAGACTCATATTAAGTGAACAAATATATATATTTATATTTTCTTAAACTTACTAAATATTATCTTTAAACAAACTATCTAAAATCTTTTTTTAACATTTAATATTTGATAAAATGAAATCAGTTTTATTCCCAAAAAATATTAAAACAAAAATTCCAAGAAAAAGAATTAATATAATAATAATATCAATAATTTATATGATTAATAGTGCATTTATAATTGAGGATACATTTTGTGTTATCTATATTTAATTTGAAAACGATTTACTTAAAAGTTCTATAATAACAACTCTACTTCCACTTCCTTTTGCAGGGCAACTTTGCGAATCCGGTGTACGAATCGATGTACGCCGATGCCATCCCGGAGCCAGTGAGCACGGAAATAGCGCACAGCACGGCGCCGGACGAGCGGAAGGGACTGCTGCAGCACACCCACGACGAGACCCATACGCCGGACATACTCTGATGATTGACCCGCTACGAGCGAGAGCTGTGCTAGGCACAGCCAGGAGCCACGGAGATGGCCCCACACTCAATACCGATTTGAACTCGAACAATGGACTGATAGCGTAGCCATATAACGAATTTTTGTAAACGTTTTGTGTACATTTTGTTTCCTTTTATGTTTGATATTTATGATTTTATTTTGGGGCCTGACCCTGACCCTGCCCCCCCCCAGCATCTGCATCCAAAGAGCTCTAACTCAGGCAGCCTTGCTTCCTCTGTTACAACCGGAATGAGGATGTCCCTCTACCCTAACTGGGCGTAGTCTTCTTGTCATTTGTTTAAACGTTTTACAAGCAACGCGCCTTTTTGATAAATGAATTTTATATATATACAGATATATATGTATGTGTGGATAATCGAATCGTTTTGTGGATCTGTAAATTTCGTAGTTGGTAGATTTAGTTAAAAGCTCGTGAGCTGAAAAGAACGTTGTACATATTTTATACATTTATTGCCCGCCAGCAGCCTAGTTAACATTTAAACGACAAAAAACAAAAAACAATTCGATCAGTCACTAATTCTTTGCCAATTAGTGAACGAAAACGAAACCGAAACCGAAACGAAGCATTGTAAATCGAATTCGTCTCTCGAGATTGACCAAAAATGCATTTAAATTAATTAAGTCTTCATCAAGCCAGGACGAACAAGATCCAGAACAAGAATACTATATATATATATACAAATTACCGAGCAGAATGCCTAGGGATTAAGTACATTGCCACATACTTTACTCAACTCAAGATACATTCATATGTATGCCCACACGTATGTAGCAAAATATTTAGTTTGCACGATTTTCGAATCATTGACCTATGTAAAACCGAACGAAACCGAGATTTCCTGTATAAAATAATGCTCAGACAAAGCCAAATTTTAACAATTATACAATGTAAAAAAGTAACGATTATACAGATAATTATGTATGTTAGGCAAAAGTGCGAGTAAAATAATTACCAAGCGCGCAAATTAACGCACTGCAAAAAAAAAACACTGTAAAAACATTAAAAATAAATATGCATCAATTCGCAATAATATGATTAGGAGTTGTTTTTGAGATATTTCAGAAGATATTTCTGCGCTTGAAGGAGTTCACGTTTACCTCAAGGATGCATATCCGATTTGTTAGATTTCCTGGGAAAACTAAAGGAAACACTTTTCCACATTTTTCAATACCCATCAAATCTTCGGTTGCGCAAAGCTGTTCAATCACGGCAATCTCACGGATTCTGATAGATACACTTGTTACCCACAAGAAAACCAAATCGGCCCAAGAAACCGAGATAGCTGGGTCCATTCAGAACCCAAAGCTTTGTGTGTTTTTTTTGTTTTCTGTGTGAGAATGCAAGCGATTTGAATTTTGCCGGTGCCGGTGCCGGTGCACAGGTAGCCGGGATACATTTCAGCCTTTTCTTGCTGCAGAAAAGGAATTGGAAAAAGGATCACAGGGGCATATTCAAAGTGCACTGGCAGATTGTGTGTGTGTGGGAGAGTTCCAGCTAAAACACCGCATGACTTTGTTTTCTGCCGGAGCAACTCTATTGTGGCCAAAGGAATTTGGCTGTGGGAAAATCTCAGCCGACAATGAAGGGAATTTTACAATTTTGTTTTTGGCAAGTTAATTTGTTAAATGACAATTAAATATGCCGGAATCCTGGAAAACAATAGGCAAAAGGGCAGGCGCTAAGATTATATCTGTAAAAAGCCTCCAACGAAGAAATTCCGAACAAAAACAACAAATCTAGGATAGTTATAAAATAATTTGAAATCAAGGTATGTGCACATTCCCACAGCGATTCTCAAGAAAGAAATCAAAAGTAAAAACAAAAGTGATGGCCGAAACCCCACGGAAAAACTCACACGCGGGTATCCCAACCCAGGATTCCACACTCAGTCCCAATCCCAGTCCCAGCATCAAATCACAGCAAACACGCCGCACAAAAGAATGAAACCGAAGGATCCCAGCGAGACAAGTGGAATGCAAACAGGCGAGACGGGTCGGAACGGGAGACGGGAGGCGGGGAGACCTGCGAACAACCACAAAGCAAACAAGCGAAGATAAAGGATCTCAAGGATGTGTGGGAAACACACGGACTCAGGGGAAGGAAACAAGTGCAACGGTATTTGAAAATGCAAAAGGATAATAGCGTACGAGTATAGAGGAAATGGAAATTATGATAATTTTCGATTTCTCCACGGAGGTGTTGTTGTTGTTTTTCTCACAGCAGGATCGGGTAACAGCAGCGCCGATATGATTGAGTGTGGGAAGTGCCGAGGATCGGTCGGTGAATCGGGATCCCTCACAGGCCTGGGCAGGCGGGGGCGACGTTCGACAGACACACGCAAGGAACAGGCTGTTGCGGAAGTTATTACGGAAGTGAAATCAAATTATGAATCAAAATTCCAAAAAGGGGAAAAAGGTAAATCCAAAAAAAAAGGGAAACTGGAAAATTGAAATGAGGGAAATGAGGATGTAATTCAATTTGTTCCTGGCAACTTTTCATGTGGTATCTTTCTACCCTTGAAAAGGATCCAATTCCTACTTTAGAAACTACATTCGTATTATTGATTTTATATATTATTAATTATATATTGTAATATGCATTGGAAATATAGAATAGTTTTTATTAAATGTTCATATTTTTTAGAACGCCGTTCTATAGCTGCAAATAAATGTCGTTAAACTAAACAAATTAAATTGATTACAAAATGATTAACAAGTTTAAGAAAACATTTTTATTCTGCCACATTAATGAAAATTTACATTCGCTTAAGTAGAACAAGTTAGAACCTTACAGTCGAGTTTCCCGACTATTAAATACCCTGTACCAATTTGATCAGAGTCAGTGATCGAAACCTTCGGGATCTAAAAATAAAACCGTCCATAATTTCACTTTTAAAAAAACTTTTTATATATAAATATCCAGAGCTTAAGATTCTTACACATATATATTTATTGTAAATAATTTTATACTTTAACTCCACAAAGATATATTTTCTAGTGTATTGCTCAGAATGATCCTGGCGGAACGTCCACACTATCCTGCGTATAACCGAACAATCTTTTCAACATATTATAGATAATCATTTGTCGCGTCACTTCCGCCTCGTACTTCATGTAGTCCTTCAGACGATTCTGCTTATAGAGCTGGTCCAGCAGGTCGAATAGTTCCATTTCGAGGGCACGCAGCGGCACCTCCAACTCGGGTGTGTGGGTGCCGGCAAACAGGGCCTGCATGTAGATCGTGGATACCTTCTCCAGAGCGCCATCCAAGGTGTTTAGGATGCTGTCCTCTGGATCATGGAGCAGCTTTACGGGCCCCGAAAGTTTCGGTGAAACGCGGTAGTTGAGCGGGATGCTGTCTTTGGAGCTACTGGCCAAGCTAATTATTGGCAGCATCGCCACTATTAGTAGAGTTTGCAATGCCTTCTGGTACATGGTTATATTTTATATTTATGTATTACTTAAAAAAAAAACGTTATTGATGCGCTTTGAGTTTTATTTAATGCACGCCTGAAGATCACTGCGTGCTCTCGATTGCAAAAATGTTTGTTTTCCCAGCTCACAATGATTTACCAGAGCTTATATAGGATCGTTTGGATTCGTATCTGTGTTCTTGATCAATGGAAAAATAAAAATAGTAATTAATTTGAGTGTGCAAGGTTTTTTGTGAGATGCAATCGCTTCCGATTTTTTATTGGGATCAAGTTCAGAGCCATGGTCAACATAAATTCCGGCGATCGTAAACCTCTTCCTGAAAACTTTGCTCAAAATTAAATCCCAAATATATTCCATAAACACTCTCAATTAATTGCTTTTTTTTTGAAGCATTTGTCTTTTATTATCATTATTTTCACTCTTTTGCAGTTGTATCTTTTAAATTGTATAATCCTAAGCTAAGAAAAACACTAAAATAGAAACGCGAAAACGTAATGCTATACAAGGAAATCTACATAACTTATTTTTAAGGATTCTTTGCAGTTATTAAATACTTGAAACTTGAGAGAAACATCAAAGAAGCTAATTAGTTAATTAGTTAACTACATAATAGGCGTATAAAAAATGCTTAAATGAGAATTACACAAAAAATATACAAAATCACAGCTGAACTTAAAATGAAGATAGCGAAACATATAGAAATCGTTGAAACTTAATCGGGGGGTTCTAAAGCATTTCAGTTGTTGGTCTTTAAAAAAATAATTGCAATGAAATAAATTAACAATGTGTGTTTTTAAGGGGATAAGATAAACTTAACATAGAAATGGCTTTTCTGGAACTGCTTGGATGACGATCTGGTAGGATCTCTACCAGGGTCGCCAGGCGGAGCTGGACTTCTCGATGGCGGCGGCCAGGTACTTCTTGGAGGCGGGCTCGTCCAAGGAGCAGTCGCTGGAATCGGCACTCTCCACACTCGGCTCCAGGTCCCTCTCCCGCTTCACGGATCCGCTGGTGGAGCTCACTTGCTGCTGTTGCAAGTGGGTCAGCGATCGTGAGCATCCGCTGCTGTCGTGGCTTCCGGCACTCAAATTGAGTGATCCGCTGGTGTTGAACGAGGTCTCGGCGCTGGTCGGCGGCGGTGTGGAGAACACTCCGGCGAAACTGTGCTTGGTCAGCACATCCACGCTGGGCGAGGTGGCCCGGGACTCTTCTCCGTGGCTGGAGATCGAGGAGATCGGACTCAGGGGCGGACTGCTGGAATTGGTCTTGATAGGGAGCTGCGTCTGCGCTGGGATCTGGTTGTGGGTCGGATGTCCCTGGAGACTGCTGGGAGTTGGCTTGCTGAAGGCGCTCATCCGGAAGCTCTGTGCATAGTCGCTCAGGTGCGTGGGATTGGCGATGCTGGCCAGAGCTGCACTGGCCGTACCGGCTGCCACCGCACTGACGGCGGATCCTGGCCAGGCAAACGGTCCCGGAGGCGGAGCAGTCGATCCCGCTGTGTTGGGCATAATCAGGGCAAACTCCCCCGACGGCAAACGGGAGGGGATGAGCTGAAGTCCGCCCATCTGGATGGCCGGGGCTGTGGTCTCGGTGCGGCTATTGTTATTCAAGTCCTGCGGAAGCGCTGGGAACAACGGGGCAGGAGCTGCTGCAGGGGCAGAAGCGGGAAATATTCCACCACGATAGCCGTTGCTGAAGTTGCTCATCGAACCGATCTGCTCCAGACTATTGGCACAGTTGTTCAAATGGGCACTAAGACGCTGGCGCACTCCCGTATCGATGCCGTCCAACTGGCTGACATAGCGGTTCACCTCCTCGGCGCACTCCACGAAGCCCGTCTTGAACTTCTGCACCACGCCCGGATCCGTCTGTATGGCCATGTTCAGCTGCTGGCGCTGCACCGACTGCAGATGCTTCACCGTCATCTCAAGTATGTCGGCCTTCTCCAGTTTGGTATGGCGAGCCGGCTAAAACGAGTACAAACAGAGGAGTCACAGTCAGTTAATGATGAAATGATGATGGCATGGTATGGGTATGGGTTCGGGTATGGGTATGGGTATGGCATGGTTTAGCTTGGAGGAGGCGGTGAAGATGGTCGGGCTAATTGTTTTCGGCCCTACAACAAGTTCAATGGCTGGGAAAATGGCAAGTCAAGGAGCACGATTCGTGCCTCATATGTCCAACTATTCGTGTGTAATCTGCCGTCCACTTCAGTCCGGTCCGTCCCGGTCCGGTCCGGTCCGGTCCACTCTGCAAATATCACACGACCGAGGTGAGATCCAGCCGCAAACGACGAAAAGATGGAGCGATTTTCGTTCTCGGTGCTGAGAGAAAAATCCCACCACAATCTCATTTAATTAACTTTCAAAATTCTCAGATATAAAAACTACTCCAACTCCTTGAAATATTGTGTTAGGTTTAGTATCTAAGAGATACATATATTTGTGCTTAAAAAGCATCTTCCAAGTTGCCAAATTCAGAACGAGTTTTTTTTTTCTGCAGTGCAGATCTTCGTGGTTCTTCGCTTCCTCCCTCTCGTTCTCACCTTCTGGGACTGCATATTTTAGCAAAAGGTTCCCACGCAGGTCGCTCGCCAGTCTCCGCTCCCCAGCTCCTCCTCCTCCTCCTCCCCCCCTTACCCTGCTCTTCCCCTCCCTCCCCCGCTCCTCTGTCTGAACCTTTTGTTTACTTTTGCTTTTTTCCCTCAATGTCTTTCTTATTTGATTTTTGGTCTTCTCCTCCGTGGCTAGCCGGCTCTCCTGCAGAATTCTGCGGCGGCAATCTTTACTTGATTTTTTGCTTTGTAGTTTTCTCACAGCAGGATCACTCCTTGGAAACTGGTTTCGTTCGCATCTCCGACTCTCCGATTTCTGCGTAATTTCTCGACTTGTTAACACTTTTTGGTCTCTTGACTGACTCCTCGTCGGCGCTCCGGTGTAATGATCATCAATAAAATTTAATACTCAATTAGACCGCTGCGTCCGTCCATGGTGCAGTTCGTCCGTTTGTCGTAGGAGTTGGTTTTTTTAATATGTTTTTTGTCCTTTTTGATCTTCTGCCGCCTCGGACACTTGTGTCTCAAGCGTTTTTGTTTTTTTTTATGGTCTGACATTATTTATAGGGAAAGTGAAGTGATATCGATCGAGGGGCCTAGTTTCTAACTCCTTTCTTCTCCTCACTCACAAAAGGATACTTACGTCTTTCTTCATGGCCTCCAGGATGAGGGACTTGAGTTCGTTGAGGCAGTGATTAATGCGAGCCCGGCGACGTTTCTCCATAATCGGTTTGTTTGTCTGCAAATTGGATGGACAATAAATAATTAGTAACTTTTGGGGGATCTGGGAAGTAATTTGTAATCATTTAAAAGGAACCCTTTTTGAGATATATTTGTTTTTGTTTTTGAAATAATTATATTTCAAGTTGATTTATAATAGTTTGTATTTTAGCTAACATTTGAGATATTTTATTATTCTTGATTTTTAAAAGTTTTTATTTTAGCTAACATTCAAGATATGTCTTTATTTCTGATTAATGCCTAATTCAATTTGATTTCCAATGCATTTAGTTTAATTTGATAATGAATATATTCATATTCATTATCAAATAAGATATTGTGTATAGTTCCCTTGATCTATTATTCTGTATTAATTTTAAACCCTCTTTAAACATTTTAGTTCCGTTTCTAAGTTCTCACCTTTCTCAATTCCGCCTTGGACAATCCATTGGGATTGGCCCCACGACTGCTGTAGCCATCGCTATAGCCATTGGAGCAGTCGAAATCGTCGTCCGAATTAATATCGTGTTTGTAATCCATTTTCGTAACGATTTAATTTGTATATATCCAGCTATGAGGTAATCCAAAAGTGTCAGCTGATATTTGCAGCTTCGATTAGGTTTTATGATTTATATTTTATGGTTTTTTTTCACAACACAGTAACTTTGGTTCAAGCACGAAGATAGTTCTAACGGTTATTGCACGTCCGAACAACAACAAAAACTTAACAACGGTGCGCGTTCAGTGTTTCGGTTTTTAAAGATTCATTCGAGGAGGAGCGGTGGACGACCGCGCTCACGAGATGCCAAAAGGATACTGATCCTCGCCGTGCCGGGGCGCTGAATAAAAACGAATCGTTGCGAAGACGACGACGAACGAAACGAGTCCCGGAGTGGAACTCCAAGGCACTCGTTTACCTGACGACGCTGGCAGAGGCGGTGGCAGAGGCAGAAGCGGCGGCAGAGCGCGCAGGTAGGCAACGCAACGATCGTCTGCAGACTGAACTTGCAACTCAGCAGCCGCAGCAGAGGCATTCCACTCAAATTCGAGTGAGTGGAACTCGAGTTGAGTGAGTTTTTCCCTTGGGCAGGCAGGGTTGTCGAGTCAGAAAATTGCATACACCGGGATTAGGCTCAATCTGAGCTCAACTAAATAAGCGAACTTAAGTCCGACTTTGATCTGGAAACAACACAACATTCCCCTGAGCCAAGTCATTAGGTACTTAGGGTACTTAGTTCGAAGTTCGATCTTCTGTATCTTTAATTGCAAAAACTGCGCATCATCACCTTTTGTGATGAAGTAATATTTCTCTTTCACAATTATATGTGACCAAAAGGTTGATTGGTAATGTATAATAATGTATATCTTATAATATATGCATATAATATATTACTAATATTTATAATATATGCATCTAATATCTTAAGTTAAAGATATATATTTTTTTTTGCTTGAAGAACAAACATTCTTGAATATTAAAAAACTATAATAGTTCTTGTTTCTTTTAGTTTTTTGAAAATTCAGTTCCCAAAAATCTCGTTTTGTGATAAGTAATATTTCTATTTCATAATTATATGAAAGATTAATAATGTAATGGTAATCTTTTATAATATATCTAATCTAATATCTTAAGTTTTAGCTTTATTTTTGTAGCTTAAAGAGCAAACATTCTAAAATATTCAAAAACTATTATAGTTCTTGTTTTTTGGAAATGTAGTTCCCATATAGTACATAGTACATATTTCCAAAGATAATAATATCCAGAATACAAATATAAATATTCCATATATTTTAATCTTTAGTTACATTAGTACATTTATTAAGCAATCGGTTTCGGTCCTATAAGCGTAGAACAAAAACTATGTTTTATGAAATTATATCTTTTTATATCTTGTAGGCAGAAGATTAAATTGCACTAATATAAAAATGAAATAAAAATAGTTATGTCTTTAAGACCCTTTTCAAAGTATAGGAAAACACAACTAAAATATCTTTAAATAGTACTAAATCAAAATTACTAGAATAAATCGGCAGATGTTGGTTCGAGCTATAGAAGTCCGGCTGTGTTTTGGGTGGCTGAAACGGATTTCACCCTTGGGTAGGACCAAAACTTGATCAATGCCCGTCCAATGATTTGCAATTCATTAAGGAGATCTCCTTGGCAATTGTTCCTCGCAGCTGTCGCAACCCCCGAGACAATCCCAGCCCAACCCCCTTGCAGGGCGAAATTTTAATTTCTGCCTGATGGCTCCTTAAGGGGGTTGCTCGGGTTTGGGATTGCGACGTACCAAGGATCTTCGTCTCGGATTCAGATTCAAAGATGCGGAGATTCGGAGATTCGGGTTCGGGGTCAATCATTACGGAGCTTACCTGACTCGGCCAGTCGATCCGGGCAGAATTCCCTTCTTCAGGCAAATTTATTACTTTACGATGTTGGCAGGATTAAGGCCAAAGGAGTTGTCAATAACCATGGTCGCGGGCCATGCGCCAGCTGACAGCTGCCATATCTACCTACTCTATATATTGGGGAGTTGGGTTCGGATGGGATCGGATCGGATCGGATCGTAAAAGTATTGCGATGCCTGGTAACTCTGGTTGTGCAAAGCAGAGCAGCCTCCGCCGCCGGCATTAGTCCGAGGGTAAATCCCATGTTGAGCAATAATCCAAAGCGATCATCCATCACCAGGAAATCTCTTCAGCGCTGATCATGTCAGCTTTACCTAAATTGAATAAATGCTGCCTCTACTGCACAGCGACAGCAGTTGACAAACCAAACCATGGGGTTCGGTCAAATTCTGGACTGATGAGCTGCATAATAGCCACCACTTTGATGCCATTAAATGCCTCCATTTGGGCGCAAATTTTGGCAAACATATATTCCCACGAAAAGCCAAACGATGAGCTGGCACAAAAAAAATGAAGACACCACATCAGACATATGTGGATCAATCGTCTGTCGCTCCTGCTACTGCTCCTCCTGCTCCTGCTCCTGCTGCTTCTTCAGAAAGCCAACCCGAAACCGGGAGAATTGAAATTCTATAACGAAGGAACCAGACAGAAATCAAAGTTCAACATCAGCCCCAAACCCAGTTGCTTCTCTGGCTTCTTCTCTCTGGTTTTTTTTTTGTTACTCTCCCTTTTCCTGGCCCAACCAAGGGATCAAGGTAAACGCCATTTAGTGTGGCACGATCGCTGCTGATCGGTAGCCGGGCTGTGTCTGTATCTTTGGTTTCTTTTTGGGGCTTCCCTGGGACCGATGCCCCATACATTCCCAACGCACGATTTACACATTAAAACACTTTAATTTTTATTGTACAGCCGGTCGGTTGGACGGATGGGAGCTTCGATCTGTCGACCATTGACGATCTACTTCCCTCTTTTTTAATCAATTCCGAAGGAACAGGAGACCTTTCTCAACCTCAAATTAGTGCCTTTGGATAGTGGGTATTTTTAGCTGTGGGAACTGGAGTTATTACTTGGGGTGTGTGTTAGCTGCAACGCCCCCGCACCCCCCGCACCCCCCTCCTCACCATCTGCATGCGTGCACCAAAAATAATAAGCATGGAAAATATGAAACGGTGGCAAATGTGTGAACTGATCCGATCGGAACTAAGCCGACGTGGATTCTGTGAGGGGAAGGAACTGCCGGTTTGCCGCAAGATATATGTTGATTTAAATGAATTCCTTGTTGATTTTTATGGCGCTTAGTCGCGAAGGGGAAACCTGAGTGAAGTGTGCGGTCTGCGGGGCATTAGAAGTCGTGACGGGGCCGCTCCGCCATTTCATATTATTTTTTGTCCCTTCCGTGGGATATACATATAATTTTTATGAATTTGATAAATGGCCTGGAGGGAGTTGGGCTAATAACTGGAAAGTTCCTTCTGACAGGCTCAGAAAAGGGGGGAAGACGCAAAACACGAAGACTTTTTTCCAACCACACAAAAATCAAGGAAAATATAGATTGACATTTGTTCTGATATGGAAAATGTCACGCTTTAAGAGGATGCTTTTGGATTATATATGTACAAGGAGTACATTTAGAAAGCCA
Source organism: Drosophila setifemur (assembly GCA_021224005.1). Taxonomy (NCBI): domain Eukaryota; kingdom Metazoa; phylum Arthropoda; class Insecta; order Diptera; family Drosophilidae; genus Drosophila; species Drosophila setifemur. Next base: position 11,218,992 of record JAJJHY010005742.1, read on the forward strand.
TTTTTTGTATGGGTAGTATCTCACATTTCTGATGAAAAATTCTTCTAAAAAATCTATTTTTTAAATGTGTTATATTCCTTATAAAATCTTCAACTTTAAACTAATTGTAAAATTGAATTTTCGATAATATTTTGTTATGCTTTATTTTTCGTGGTACATAGATTTTCAAAGAGAACCTCAACGATATATCTTAAAGATGGTAATTGGTCATGTTTTGGTCCTTAAAGATATTCTTTATTTTCTTTTTATTAAAACTTAATTTTTATAGCTCCCCAATTTTCAATACATATAACTACATCCTTTAAAACTAAATATCTCAAAATTATTTAAGTAATATTTCATACTTCAACTACCAAACCGGGATCATTGATCCCATTGCTTGGTGACCCATTGCATCTAATGTAACGGTCAGTTAGAAGATCAGCTGCTCCTGGGCCAACATTTGCACTAAAGTGTCCTTCGTCTCGTGCCAAAGATTGCCACATCTGCCGCATCCCCTCATATCCTCCCCTGCTCGATCTCCCTGCTGCATCCCCCGGCATTTCTTTTTGGCTATGCCAACAATGGATTATGGCCCGGACAAAGGACGGCGCTAAGAAAAACTGACTTCCAGGGGACTGGCGGGGTTTTTCCTTTTGGCTTCTAGCGGGTCCTAATTGCTGGCAAACATCTTACATCATCCAAGGAGATGCGTCTCGGATGGAGCGTGCCTGATGCCAAACAGCTGCTGAAGATCACCAAAACTACAATGCCCGAAGAAGGGTTGCGGGGAGATTAAGTAGGATTTGTTTAATGTAAAGATTTGCGGTTGCAGTTAGGGTCGCACTCTCCAGAGCATCTGGAGATGCCCTTAAAAACTGAAAGTTTCTAGGATGCTAAACTTTATTCTAAGTAATTCTACCCGTATTTGCTGAGATACAATATCTCAATTTAGTATTTTGTAGGAGTATTTCTTGAATCTTAATGAATGCATTGCAACCGGACTGCACATTAAATTGATGTTAATTAAGAGATTTACTAATTTATTAATACCTTGGATAATATGAGGTATAATTAATAAACTTAAAAAATGCAGTTATTTTTGTTTGTTATATAATTATTACTTGTATTAGATCAAATAAAATGGATTACCTTAATATATCTATTAAAAACCCATCCTGCATTTGCGTACATTCTGTAAATTGTCTTTGTTGATTAAATACACTTTAATTAAAATTAGCAAATAAAGGGTTTTAAAAAAGCTAAGAGCCTTTTCTATCCTTGACTGATTCCCAAATAGGACTCTAAACTCTAGGATAGGACAGTATTTAAACCTATTTCCCACTAACTTTCGGTTCGAAGAATAGAAGCTTCTAGGAAATCCTCCTATCTTACCTATGTTCCTTTCCTGCCGTCAACTCGAACCGTAAATCTTCCGATAAGTACAGTCAGTCCACAGGGAAAAATATCGAGCAACTGCGAGTCATATCAATTCATAAATGCATAATAATTCCGACAGAGCTAAAATTAAAACCAGGAGTCGATGTGGAATAATGTGAGAAAAAAACTTTCTCACGATCACCTTGATGTCGCGCAGACGGCGTTTAGTGGAAATCCACGTGCAAAAGGGGGAAGTTCGGAAGGAAGGAAGCAAAGGAACCCACCACCGCCACGACCAGCACCAGCGCACCACCGCCCGAAGGAAGGAAGCAGGCGGAGTAGGACGCAGGACTCTCGTGATGTTGTTGGTGGTGGTTTGGGTTGGCCATCCCCCTTCGATCGCCAGAAGTGCATGAGAATTTAAATTACAAACAAACACAGGGCGCACAATCAACGGGCTTTGTGCGTGTGTGCATCGGCATGCGAAGGACAGGAGGAGGAGGAGGATGAGGAGGAGGTGGAGTAGGAGGGGGAGGCGAAGGAGGAGGAGTCGGAGTCGGAGCAGGGAGGGTGCCAGGACGAGGCGTGTGTGGGAACTTTTGACGAGGACACTCGAGCATGAAGCGGGTCATCTGACAGAGGGTAATCATTATCCAGTGCAGCTCCTTATTAGTTCCCAGAGAGAGGCGTTAGCTTCTCGTCTCTTTTTTTTGCAAGGGTTTCCAAAAGCAACCAAAATTAACGGAGAGTGATTCGCAAGTTTCCAGCCACACAACAACAACAATACCTACTCAAAACGGATTGAGAGAGAATCGCACAGCATATTGGGAGAGCAACGCACAACAACAACACCCACTTGAAACATGTTGGAGAGCATCGCCCAACAATAAACAGAATCGGATTCAGAGAGAGAATCGCACAGCTTCCATTGCTCTCTCCCTCTCTCTTTGAGCTCACGCTCATGCGCAACATTGCAACGGAACAAAAAAGAAACAGTAACCACATGAAACAGGAGCGTAGCTAGGATTATTTAACGAGGGTACAACAAAAATATATTTTATGGTTTAATTCAATGATTGTTATAAAATATAAAACAGTTTAAGTTCAATCTTTTTTAGGTTTTAACATACATTTTTGAGGGAAGATTTATTTCAAATCCGTTTACAAACCGGAAATTTTACCAAAAGTTCGTAGGTAGCTAACAAACTATAAAATAGAAGCGTAGCTAGGATTATTTAACGAGCGCAAACCAATATATTGTATTGTTCAATTCAATGCTTGTAATAAAGTTTAAATAAATTCTTTTTTAAATTTGTACATTCAATTTCGAGGCCAGATTTAATAATTCCTTAAAGATCCGGTTACAAACCGAAAATTGTAATGTAAAAATTTGTAGATAACAAACATACCATAAAATATTTAACATCAACCTTTATAAGATAATTAAGTAAGTTTTAAAAGTTTAAAAGATTAAGTTGAAAAGATATCCATAGGTCAAAATTTTGGTAATTCCTTTTGAAATGCCGAAGCGATTGTTATGACCCCTGCAACTCCGCCCATGGCCGACAGCGAAAAGTCAAAGTCATAGAAGCAAATATTATCGTTTCGAACTGCAGCTAAATAAAATAACATGAAATGCGATCCGTGGCCACTCGAGAACACTCATTGGAACCAAGAACCAAGAATCCGGAGAGCACATGTGCGATGAATGCGTTTCTTGGCTATTTTTAAAAATTCCAAATGATAAGACCCCAAAAACAGGCCGAGTGCATTCCTGTATCTGTGTGTGTGTGTGTGTGTGTGTGTATGCGGGCTATTACTCATGCGCCTGGTCGCCGAGCGTCGTTCGGTATTTTCGCAGCTCCTTTCGGTATTTCCCAGGGTCACACTGCGCAGAGCGGGCGTTGTTGTTGCCACCGCAAGAGAGCCAGCGAGAGCTCAGCACTAGTATTTTGCGCGCTGCCACCGACGGTCATACTGACACAGAAAATGCAAAAAAAGTAAGAGCGAAAGAGCTGGCGTAGGCGTGACAAACGGTGAAAAAAAAAGAACGTAGTGCAGCACGACAGTGCAATTGACCCCAAAGGAGCTTACGGTGCAGTCCCCATTCGAGCAGCCTCACCCCCGGAAACCACACAGAACCGAAAACTCGAGCCTGGCGCTTGGCGGCCATTCAAATGAATAGTCCTCGCACAAACGCGGTCAATGGCGGCGGCGGCGGCGGCGTCGGCAGCGGCGTCGGCGGCGGGGGAGGTGGAGGTGCCATCTCCGCCCTGCCCAGCACCCTGGCCCAACTGGCGCTGCGCGACAAGCAGCAGGCAGCAGCGGGCGCATCCCCCGTCACAAGCAACGGCGGCAGCGAGTCCTCGTCGGTGGGCGGAGGACGGCCTCCGAACCAGCCGCCCAGTGTGCCAGTGTTGCTAGCGGGCGCCAGTAAGCTGGACAACAGCAGCGCCTCCAACGGCGACTCGAACAAGCTCACCCACGACTTGCAGGAGAAGGAGCACCAGCTGGTGCAGAAGCCACAGAAGCCCCCCCTCCCCGTGCGCCAGAAGCCCATGGAGATCGCCGGTTACGTGGGCTTCGCCAACCTGCCCAATCAGGTCTATCGCAAGGCGGTGAAGCGGGGATTCGAGTTCACCCTGATGGTGGTGGGGGCCAGCGGATTGGGCAAATCCACGCTGATCAACTCCATGTTTTTGTCCGACATCTACAATGCCGAGCAGTATCCAGGTCCCTCGTTGCGCAAGAAGAAAACGGTGGCCGTGGAGGCCACCAAGGTGATCCTGAAGGAGAACGGAGTAAATCTCACCCTCACCGTGGTGGACACACCCGGATTCGGGGATGCCGTCGATAACAGCAACTGCTGGGTGCCCATTCTGGAGTACGTGGACAGCAAGTACGAGGAGTATCTGACCGCAGAGTCGCGCGTGTACCGGAAGACCATCTCGGACAGCCGGGTGCACTGCTGCCTGTACTTTATCGCACCATCCGGGCACGGGCTCCTGCCGCTGGACATTGCCTGCATGCAGAGCCTGTCGGACAAGGTTAACCTGGTGCCGGTGATTGCCAAGGCGGACACAATGACGCCGGACGAGGTGCATCTGTTCAAGAAGCAGATCCTCAACGAGATCGCACAGCACAAAATCAAGATCTACGACTTTCCCGCCACTCTCGAGGACGCAGCCGAGGAGGCGAAGACCACGCAGAATCTGCGCAGCCGAGTGCCATTTGCGGTGGTGGGTGCGAACACCATCATCGAGCAGGACGGGAAGAAGGTGCGCGGTCGGCGCTACCCCTGGGGCCTGGTGGAGGTGGAGAATCTGACGCATTGCGACTTCATTGCGCTGCGGAACATGGTGATTCGCACGCACCTGCAGGACCTCAAGGACGTGACGAACAACGTGCACTACGAGAACTATCGCTGCCGCAAGCTCTCCGAGCTGGGCCTGGTGGACGGCAAGGCCAGGCTGTCGAACAAGAATCCGCTCACGCAGATGGAGGAGGAGAAGCGAGAGCACGAGCAGAAGATGAAGAAGATGGAGGCCGAGATGGAGCAGGTGTTCGACATGAAGGTGAAGGAGAAGATGCAGAAGCTTCGCGACTCGGAGCTGGAGCTGGCGCGTCGTCACGAGGAGCGCAAGAAGGCGCTGGAGTTGCAAATTCGCGAGCTCGACGAGAAGCGACGCGAATTCGAGCGGGAGAAGAAGGAGTGGGAGGACGTCAACCATGTGACGCTCGAGGAGCTTAAGCGGCGTAGCTTGGGGGCCAACAGCAGCACCGACAATGTGGACGGCAAGAAGGAGAAGAAGAAGAAGGGTCTGTTCTAAGTCAACCCGCTCAAAAGCCACTCCCCCAATGCAGCACTCCCCTCCCCTACCCACTCCATCCAGTCCACCCCAAATCCCATCCTTTATATTCTTAAGCGCTAATCTCGAGAACAAACAAACAAAAAACAAGCAAAAGTTAAACCCTTAGCGTATCCCGTAACTATACATATACCTACATATAAAGTAATACGGAAAGTGCATAAATATATCTATTGTTGGGCACCAGCCGCCCCGCAAGGCTTCTATTCGCACAGCAATCGCACTTGGACGGCGTTGCATTTGTTTTCTACCTTACTATACAAGTACATATAACACATAGCAGTTGCAGTATTTTACCAATACCATATATATATATATACATTCAGGCACTACTTGACTTGACTTGAGACATTTGCTAGCCTAATGAATTGAACTCGAATCGAATCAAATCGAACCAGAGCCAGAGCCAGAACCCAAACGGTATTTACAAAATACTTAAATATCTTGTAGCTTGCACCAGAAGCGAAAGAAACAAACACCTAAGCAGAAAGTACGAGTACGAGGCGAAAAAAATCGATCCTAAAATTAATTATAACGAATAACGAACCCATGTATAACGTATGCTATTGTATTGATATTGTAATTGTATTTTACCTATTATGCATAAAGTCATTAAACACTCAAACACACGCCACAAGCAGAAGCAGCAGAAGAAGCAGAAGAATCGGAATCAGATGCAGATGCAGAAAGCCGCAGCAACACCCGCAGCAGAAAACAACAACAACAAAACAAAACAAAAAAATATACTCTTGCATTTTACAAAATAAAGTCTTCTCTTTAGTTTAACTACATCAAAAGTTGGAAATAACTCCATATTTGTTTACTCAACTGCAGCAGCAACAGTCGGACGATCCTATCGGATGAGGGGCACGCGTCTGGTCTGGGACTTATCACCGTGACGCAAAGTTTCGAAATACGGATTGTCTGTTTTTGAGTATGTGAATAAGCATGAGCCCCTTCTCCAACCGCTGACTAAGTTTTTTGTGTTACACATAATTCCTATTTACTCAACGGTGAGAATGAGGAGATTGGGTGAGTCAGCTTGGAAGGAACATCACATCATGTGCGGTCTTTGATCGTGGCTTGAGTCAAGCGTATAGGTAAATCACTCGGCGCGAACAATTAAAAGCGTTTACTATTGCTACGGTCCACTGAAAGATCTCGTGGGGGTTTTGATGCTACAGTGGTTGCCATTTAAATGTGGCCAATATGAAATGGTAATGTTTCATTTGAAGAAACACGAACCTCAAGTAATTCCATATCTCAACCACACCCTATCGATGTCAATACGTGGAAACCATCATATACAGCTGCGGATAAAGCAATAGCAATTATTTAAATGTGATGCAAAATCAATTTGGGTATGTTGATTGATCGGGGAAATTTTGGGACTCCAAAGGTTGCCCCATAAAGCAAATTGTTACCACGCAAATGAACACTGGCCGAATCTAGTTTCAAATTTTAATTGGCGAACAGAATTTGGAGATACAAAACGATTTAACTTAATAATACTCGACTATATAGCCTTGATACAGATCAGCAAATATTAAAGTAATATTTATTGTTGTTGCAGAAATGAAGATAAGCAATGATAAGATAAAAGAGTTTAACTTAAACAAATAATTTTAATGTAGTTATATTTATAACCGTAGCAATTCGGCTTATATTTTTTAAAAGATCTATTAATCTGGAAAGCTCTAGCTAAATGTATTCTCCCTATCTTATATAGATGAAAACCGAGATTCTAATCACTCGCAATTCGAGTTCTTTCTTCTATTATAGCGACCGCAGCTGTGCGGGTGTGCGGCATTCTGCATTGAAATTCCGCCAATTGAAATGGCTTTCTAAATGCCCCAGACAGAGCTTGTGGAGAAACATTCATATGTGCATGGATATTTAATTTATGCACAAAAATTAATCCATAACCCAATTGGAAGGCACTCAATTAGAGCCGTATAAAGCGTAAAATGAAAATCCATTGGTGAAAGACATCGAAGAAACATGGAGCGAGAGTGGGTGGGCCGAGGTGGGTGCGAGGGGTGGCAATCAAGATATGTATGTGCCTGTCTTTGTGTGCCAGCAGTGCCTGCACGTATATGTAAGTCAACAACGTTGACGCAGCACTTAACTCAACTCGAAGCAATTGGCTTTGGCGATCAATGAACGCAACACCAAACGAAGAAGAGTACCAGCAGGAGAGAGAGAGAGAGAGTGCACTGTGAGAAAAATGATCGGGTTTTATTTCAGCGAAATTTTAAATTGCAGTTCTTTTTTTCCAAACTTTTTCATATTTCGTATTAAAAAATGTTTTTTAAAATAATAAAAAATATCTCAAAATAATTAAATCAAATATCTTAACGATCCATTGAAAGTTTGATATTTTTGAAGAACGCATGTTTTTTGATCGAACGATAATTACAAGTTATTGGCAATTAATTTTGTTGTCTTCTTGATGACTATTTTTGTTTTATTTATAGTAAAACAAAAAATATGAAGTACGAAATTGATCTTTGCAAACATTAAATCAAATGTAGCACTTTCTATTTCCAGTGTGGAGCGGAGCGGAGTTCGTTTCGTTGTTGTGTTGTTTTTAGGATGATGACTCAAATATACAATGCTTGTGGGGCGAAGGGGTAGGAGGAGGGTAGAGGAGAGGGGAGAGCGTGTGTGAGTGTATGCGTGTGCGGAGCTTATCGGGCTGGAATGAGAGCACAACAGCGCCGCTTGTTCGTCCGTGGGTGAGCTTCACTTCATGTGGCTTCCATGTGGTGTGCGCGTGTGTGTGCGAGTGTGCGCCGGGACACCCTGTAGCTGCGTTCGCTACGCTTGTGGACAGCATTCCAGCACGTCGGAGGCAAACGCAAAAAACACTGACCGAATCAAGTCATCAACAAACGCTTAAGATCAAAAACAAATGTTGACCGTTTTAACGAGCCGGTACATCGCAGATAGAGAGAGCTAGTGTAATAGGTGCCTGCTCTCTCTCCCTCTCTCACCCACCCACACCAGCATGGCACACTTACGTGACAAGAGAGACGAGAGAGAGAGCTGCGCTTGCGCCTCGCTCTTAGTCTGCCCTACACAACGGTGCAAGGGATTCAGGGGTATTTTAGGGTATGCTAAATATAGGGGTAAACTAATAAGATCTTAGCAACAACGAAATATTTGAAGATTTCTCCTTTTTTAAATCCAATTTTATGCATTTCATTAGTTTAATCAAATACAAATTAACTTAATAATCAATGTAACAAATAAATACTGAACACATTATTACTACTTACCCCTTATAATAAAAAATAAGAATAAACTTTAAATATGGATTTTTGTATATATTTTCATTATTGTACTTAAAGAGTTAAGCTAGAAAACCATTCTGTAATATTCGTGATCAAATTATAGGGTATAAAATACTCAAGACGTTCTTCCCCACATAGTTAAATGTTTTTATTTGAAATTTCCGTTTTACAGTTTCAAAATCACCACTTCCTTGACTTGACGTTTGACATTACATTGGGGAAGTGATTTTATAGACTTGCTGGTTTATTTATTTGTTTGTTTATTTTTCTCTCATTTTCATTTCCATTCCAATTCCCACTTCCATTGACTTTCCCACTCCACTCCACACCCCAATTCCGCCCCACATCGTCTCAATGTCACGTCGATAAGGGCGCGCTCATCCCGTTGTTGTGTGCATTTGCTTTATGATTGCACTCATATTTTCTTGTTTACAATGCAAAGAAATTGAAATCGTGCGGGTCTATATCAGTTTAAAGAAACGCTTATGGGAAACGCCAAATCGAAGCGTTGATAAAAGTACTACATATTCATAAATTATCTGAATTAGTGCAGCAAACAAACACTTGTTAAGACTGACACATATTTGTTTGGGATGCAATGTTATCAGCTTGTTCGTATATTATGGAACTAAATAATTTAATTTACTATTTTTTCTTTTTTCTATTACAGATTAATTACATGTATAATACGTTTTTTTATTGTATTATGCTAGAGTTTTCAAACTCATGGGGAAATGTTTTTTTCTGAAAGCTTGGATCTACGGATTTTTGTACTTAAATATATAGTCTTAAAATCAGGATAAAAAGCTAGCACAGACCTGTGTGGTCCTACATACATTTATCTTCGGCCGGAAGTGAATCTTCTTTACTTCCGTTTAGTCTTCTTTTTTAAATTTCGTTGTCATAGCGGTAAAATTAAATTCACCATCTCCTTCTAGCTCACCCACACTTTTTTCCCTCCATCCCCATCTCCTCATCTTTTTGGCGATTGTCCTTTGTCCTATTTTTGATTTCCGCTGCGCTTGCGCTTGAAGCGTGCACAACATCCGCTCCTTAATACTCCTTCCTTTCCCGCAAATCTTTCGTTTTTCGTCTTTGTTGTGCATTTTACAGTTGGAATTTAGCCATTGTTCGACATCCTGGGAATCGCAGTTATTAACAGGTGATCCCGCTATCTGGCAAATCATTTTGGAAGGTGTGAAAAAAATATTCAGGATTCGGGAGAGTTTTAAGGGTGGATTTGGTGTTGTTGTTGTTTTTACAAATACCTTGTGTGGGAAGATCTTCAAAATGTGGGTATTCAAAGGAATATTAAATCCAAAAAATTATTTAGTTTTTCATTTGTGTATAAAATATATAACAACTCTTTAATCAGCTGAATAAAAATTGAGATTGACATATATTTAACATAAATATAATTTCTAACAACTTCAACTGAATCTGAAGTCGCAAATAAAATGTTTTGTTTATAAACAACCCAATTAATGCTAAGAAGCTCTCATCGTAAATGTACTGATTTCTGAATTCCGATTTTTTGGCATTTCTACCTTTTTCGGCAGCCATTTATCCCACAATCTGTCAGGACACTTGACACATGTTCTCAAGAACACTAACCGCACAATTATGCCTCTTAAACGCTCTCAACAATGCCAGGCAACAAAGGAGGGGAACAAATTTAAAAAAAAAAACAAAAAACTGAAAGGGCTATTTCGGGTATAATTTCATGTAATTGGGGACAGTTGGCAAAGAGCAGATTTGTGGTCTGCCGTCCTGACCCTGGGAACAGATTTCATTGGACATTGACAGTTGCCCCGGTCGGTTATGCAAACTCAATTTGGGTCACACTCAGATTTATGTGGTAAGAGGGTGAGGGGGTGGAGAGGGTGGCGGAGGAGTCGGGCCGAGGGCATCAATGCGCCTGTTCATATCATCACAGGTTCGTCAAGTGACCTGAATGTAGGTTAGGTGGATTCAGAGACCGATGCAGATGCTGGGGGGCGCAGTGGCAGCCCTAAAGGGATTCATTTGGATTGCATGGGTATCATTTGGATTGCAGATAGAAAGAAATAAATATATTGAATGGTAAAGTCTAAAAAGTGTTGAATGATAAATTCTAAAATGTTTTAATTGTTTATTTCGTAGTTTTACATACTGTATATCTTAAATAAAAGAAATAAAGGGTATGAATGAATATTCGTTATTTTCCAATACTAATATTTTTTTTTTGGTTTGATTTATTTTTAGTCTTCAATTATTTCAGGAATTTATTGCACCTTTATATATTTTAAAATGTTGATATTTTGGAATTAATTCGTTTCTCTTAATTTCCTGTATCAATTATTTCCGAGAGCTAAAAATGGATGTTAAAATACTTGTACTAGAATTATTTAAAATCAACAGATAGTGTTGTTCCGCGAGTTAGGTAATATTCCTTCGATTCCAGCTAAAACCCCTTCTTAGGGGCGCCTTTGACGTGGCTTGTCAGTCTTTTGTCCTGCATCTTGGCTTGTGCCACCCTTTTATCCCATTGACTGTCTCTGCATTCCGAGTGCTGCTCATTCTCTATGCATGTCTGATGTTTTGTCGACATCCCCGGCCCGGAATACCCCTTTCACTCCCTTTCACCCCCGCCCCCTTCCCATTCAGGCCCCCCATTCATGGCAAGCCTGTGCTCATAATTGATGTTCAAATTGCTGGTGAATGATGCAAGCGGTGCTGGGGAAGAAGCACTTGCCACAGATTTGTGTTGTTGCTGTTCCCGATTGTGATGCTTTGGGCTTGCGGCATTATTATTATTCTTATTGTCGTTCGGACAGATGATGGTTTTGTGTAGCCACAACAGATTGATTTAATTAAATTGAATTAGACAGGCGGAAGCTGCAGGAATCAAAAGAAAATACTATGCACATGGAGTTCATTGAGGAGTGGGGGATATTTAAGAGTGGCACACGTGCCAGGAAGAGCCATCATCTGCCGAGGTGCAGGAAAATACGTTACATCGGGTAATTTCACGATCAAATTGTTGAGCCACGCGCAAAGGAGCAAAGGATCCCGCACAACAAAGAGGGTCCCCTCTTCGTTGGAAGGACCCTCATTGAGCCGCTCTGCAATGAGCTGTGCTCTCTGCCACAGGATCTCGGGGGTTGCACATTGAGCAGCAACGAGGACTCATCAGCGTCGTCCTGTTTGGGTAATTGTTATCACTGATCCCGAAATGAACGTTATTTTGAGCCCCTGGCCCGGTGTTCTTTCTGCCTTCTCTCTTTTTTCTCTCCTGGCACGCGCCAAAGTCTCTCCTTCTCTTCTTACTGATTCCAACAGCTGTTCGTTTTTTTAGGGAGTCCTGCAGGACATTCTAAGGCTTGACACTTCGAGTAATTGAAATGGTAGCTGAAATTTCTTTTTTTTAGCTAATCCTGGAAACGGTGAGAAAGGTTGCCATGGTAGGTCACAAATCTGTCACTATATTTTTGGGATATATTGGAAATATTCGTATTGAATGTCGCTCGTAGCCTAAAACATCAAACTTGACAACTGAAATTAATACGTCGAATAAATCTTAAAAGGAACTCTTGTAAAATTGTCTGTAAAAATAGTTTTTAATCATTTAAATATCATTCAAAAGAAAACATGAGAAACTCTGCTATTACAAATTATATTTTGATTATTTCTATGTTCTATAAACTACAAAATATCAATTTTTAAACATTTATTCTATTATACAAGGTATCTACTAAACTTATGTTTAAAGCTCCAAATGTAGTCTTGATTTTATGATGCAAATGCTTTAAATATTAAAGAATAATTAGACATAAATTCATTAGCATTATTTTTTCATTGATTGTTTATTTACAATTGGTTTCTTTAAAATCTGAATATTGAAAAAATATCTCAACTCCCTGAATACTCATTCAAAACCGAGTAGCTCAAAAAGGGAAAAACTCCAGCCAGGACTCACTCGAACTGCTTTTCACTCCAAAGGAAACTCACTCTATTTTTTTGTGCTCAGGACTCGGGGCGTGAAATGTCTGAGATCCGGAATTCCGGCGAACACAGCAGCAGAGGAAAGTTCTCTAACCATTTTCATGGTTGCCAGCAAATTATCTATTCGGGGTTTTCTGGGCACGGCTGGCTTTGGCTGGAAACCGAGCATCGCTGACCACAGCAAGTGTCGCCTTTGGCCAAAAAGGACACTCCCCGGAAGAGAGAAGGAGGATCCTTGGCCACTCATAAACACATTATGCATGCCACCTTGGGGGGTGCTCGGTTCACAAATTTTTGCCGGATTCGCTGTGAATGTGCCAAAAGTATATAAAACCATAACGCGTTTTCCGGGAAAACGGAAAAATCAGGTAACGCCCTCGACTGACTCGGTGTCTGTGTGTTTGCTGTGTGTGTTTTGACAATCTCCTTTCTTTGAGAGGATTTTTGTAGGTGAACCATAAAGCGATTATGATTGGGAAAATATTCATGGTTGGTTGTCTTTTTTTGGGCGAAAACTAAAAACTAATTACGGCTGATGGTCGGGGTTTTTGTTAGAAACTCGACCAGCAAAAAGACTTCGTTCTACATAAATAAACCATTAATTTAACATATCGCTCAGCCAGAACGAATCGAAAGCAGTTTACCTCGGGTCAGAGTAGGCCAGGGATAGCCAGGGATTGCTTGGATCGCATGGCAACTCGTGACCAGGTGTGCGCCAAGTCGTGTGACGACACATCACACAACCCCGAATCCATATCTGCGCAACCTTTTTATGCATATTGTGCACAGGAAAAAAATATTGAAACAATTGTTAAGGTTCTAGCAGAGGGAAATATGAAACACATTACTTGTTTTTCTCTGTGCACATTCAATTTATACCCTATGGAGGAGATTTCCTTAAAAAAACGAGCAAAGTTTGCTGCGCATGCGCAGCTCAAAGACTCCTGGAGGTGGTGGCCCACCCCTTGGTAAGACGCCTTTGTCTGTGAAATCTTTTGCGAAATGTACAATCAGGGGGTTGTTCATAAAAAAAAAAGCAGAAAGGGGGTTAGGGGTTGGATATGGAGAAGGAGACGAAGGAGGTTGTCAGGGGTCGCTGAGGCGCAACGACCTTTTCCCTGGTCGGGGGTTTTCTTTGGCTTTGCAGCTGTTGTTTTTGCTTGAGCGAAAGATTTCCTCCAAGACACCCCAAAAACAGGAGTCTTGGTTGTTTGCAACGCGTGTGAAAGTTCTGTACTCGGTATTCTGTATTCCTGGCCACGCTTCAGCCATTTTGTTCGATATTCCCTGGCTTTTGAAAAGATTTCCCGATCCGGCTGCGTCGCAAAAGGAACTCGTCCTTGGTTGTGGGGAATGTGGCAGAAGCGTGTGCTAAGGGGACCAAAGTGGTAAAACAAACCCAAAACTGGCCCTCACGTGGTGCGCACCGAAGAAGTTTGCCAACGAAATTACAGCTCCTGCGAAGCGAGCTAAACGTCGTAAATTTGGGATTTATTCCTCCAGGGGAAGCAACAATTTCAATAAACTAGTTTCCGGAAGGAACTAGATTGGGTATATGATGGGATCTTCAGAGGGCAGTTGCAGAAAATCTTATGGTTGCATGGTTTTGATTTTGATTAATTTAAAATGTATTATTTTGTAAGTGAAATCGTATACTTTTGAATAACATATATTAAGGAAGCCCTTTTTAATACATACAAAGTCATTGAAAATGTTGCTTATTAAATATGAGAGTCACATCCAAATTTTACAGCATTCTAATATTATTTTAATAGCTAATATTTTTTTATTTTTTTGGCATTACTACTATTTAGTTTTTATTTATACACATGTAATAGATTTTATGAATACATTCAGGAGTTTGTAAAGCATAATAAACTGTTTTCTCATTCATTAACTATATTTAAAAATACTCCGGATATACTATTTTATGATAATGATAAATATTAATTAGCTGAAATCGATTAATATCGGAGCACTATATTTTTAAGAAGTTATTTGGGAAATTTCCAATTAATTAGTATTTGTATAGTTTTACCGAAACCAATCCAATATTAGAGACCTGGTTATTGAGATTTTATGGCGTATAATATGTAATATATATATAATATAATAATATATAGTATAATTCCAGTCATTTGTCCAACTAAAATTGAAAGCCCACATTGAAGAAACTTATGTGCATTAGAAATCAAAGTATGTTTATTCAACAGTTTTATAAGTTTTTATTATTTTAGTTTTTTTTGAAAGTTGAAATCGTATCGTTTTATATCCATCCGTTTTTAAGCCTAATTATCCAACTAATAAGAAAAGAAAAGATGTTCAAAAATCGACTAAGCAAACTCAAGAATAATTAAAAATTTAATTCAGTCATTAAACTTGATCAAAAGGCTTCTCCTTCAAAGAGTCCTTGGGATGTCCCAGTTCACAAATTCCTCATTAATGTTTCTAAGCACTTACGGCTAAATTGTTGGCCAAGTCAATGTAAACAAATGCGGCGACCTTGATGGGAGCGCTAATGGCTTTATAGCGCACTCCCATTCCCACTCCCACATCCACATCCTCATCCTCATCCACATCCAATGAATGCAGAGATATTCAAGGTTACATTTTATGATTTGGCAAATTTCCATAGAGAGAGTTCCGTGTAAAGCGGCCCGAATGGGATGAAAGGCGCGGGCTCGAAAGGATGCGATGCGTAAAGTTGACGGCATAACTGCTTGCGAGGAAGGACTTCGGCTAGGAAGGATGCAAGAAAGGATAACTTTATGGGTCGCTCGTAAAGACCGTTTGAGCGTTGAACAATATGAGCAATGGGTGATTATTTGTTTTGGTCACAATAAAATCGGCGGGTGGCAAGGATAATGCAAGGATATCCTGGCATCCTCAAGCCATTAGCACGGCGATTAGCGGGTTGTCGATGGTTGAGCGAAGGGATTGCCCGACTTTTCCAGGAAGTCCAGGGATCCTTTTTCGCATTTTTTGCTTCGTTCTTTAGTTTTGCGTAAAAAAGTGAAGTTAGATTTGCGTAAAAAACGTTTGCCAAAGATTTGTGAAGTCAATTTTTGGATTCCGGGAAACTCAGCTTTGTCCGGTTATGAGGCAATGTTATGCAAGCTTGCTTTTCTTATACCGGGAACTCGCTGGAGAATTTTCCGGAAAGGTTTTTGGCATCTCAATTCCCGGAAAACATACCCAGAGCTATGACAGCTATAAAAAAAATCTTGCTTATCCAGCCGATAAGCTGACAAAATTTCTTATCAAAATAAATGGAAAATAAAACATTTTCCGTAATTGGAAATCTAGCCCATAATTCCCAGGGTGGACCCGTTAAACTAATTTTCCCAGCCCCTATATCCCATCCCTACCAGCACACACACAAAAAACCGAAGAAAACAATAAAAAAATGCTGGAATTTCTCAACGCAAAAATTCTGAAGGATCAGCCAGGATTCCTCTATGCTACACTAATCGTTTATTATGATCAACGAGCTGAATCAATAAAAACGAAACGAAAACGAAGCGCCTACTTCAAGGCATGTCATCGTCCTGGTTCTCGTTCTCATTCTCGATTCCCATTCCCGATTCCCGATCCCGATCCCATGGCAACCTGTTCCACAGGGTTGGATGTCCTTTTGTGTGTGCGTTGGAGTGTTACCGTTGCTGGCCGTGAGAATTGAATTGCTCAGAGGGGTAAACAGGTCCTGGTCCTGCTCCTGCTCCTGCTGCCGTACAGGTATGCAAAAGTCAAATTTGTTTGCTATGGGAATTTGTCGAAGGTGTCTGTCTGCCTTGGGAAACTCTCCGAGTGCGATTGTGTGTGTGCTCTGTGGTGTGGTGTGGTGGGAATTCGCTCGGCCTTTGTTCGCTGAGAATTTGATGAAGCCACTGAGAATTGTGGGCGGTGGAATGGATGATATATCAGTTAAGGGAAGAGTTACGGGGTAGCTGAAAATTCTCGCAGGTTCCCAGGGATATTTCTCTGAGTGATTGTGTTTTTTGGCTAGGAATATGTGGTGTTATTATTGGTTTCTTCAAATTAAGAGAATTAAATTTTAAGTTAATTTATACGTTAAGATAAAAAAGTGCCTTCGGAGTGGCAATAGTAGCTTCTTAAATTTTAAATAGATTTTCAAAGTTTTATTATAAAATACATATTTAAGGGAAAAGTTTCCTCACAATTTGTGGTTTCCAATGTTTATGCATATTATTTAGTTAATTTAGTTTAGAATACTCAATCAAAATTATTTATTTCTATATGTTTAAGATAAGCCGGGAATAATAATATAATTGTCTAGACCCCAAAATAATTATTTATGTTATTTATGTTATTAATTTTTGTTAAATATTTATAACATTTTAAAAGATAACATCAACTAACTTTATTTTCTGTTGATTAGAAAAGTTTTTCTTTTAAAAAAGAGCAGCAAAAATGTACTGAAATAAAGTAAATTTATATTGTACCCGAATTTCAATTCAGTTTTCAGTCTTCCCAACCAAATGTTTCCGATTTCTGCTAATTTCCTGTGCCCCTCCCCTGCCCCTTGTTGAACCATTTCACACAAATTTCTTGCACTTCCTTCCGGTGAGCGGAACTGGCTTGGAACTGGGAACTGGGAAGAAAAGGAGAGCAGCAGGGCGACGAGCACGCAGAAAGGATATTCTGTGCCGGCATCTCCGGGCCAGACAATAAATAGAAATCTAAATTGCAAAATATGGGAACCTGTGGGAACCTGTGGGAACCAAGCAACCTGTCCCCGGGAACCAATTTGATGTGGGCCCACGCCCACCCTCGCATCGATAAGATCGCTGGCCGAAAACGAGGTGCTGAGAAACAAATCTCATTTGTTGTGGCAGGGCACAGGGATTCTTTGTTCGCTTAGGGAGTAGAAGAAGAAGCGTTTTTTGTTTGTTTGTGTTCGGAAACAGGTTAACAGGTATTTAGCCCTGGGATCAGTCAGGATTTGAGCGATGCCTGTGTTAACCCAGGTCTCGAGTGGGTGGTCATCGAGCATGTGGAATCCATTGGGAATCGAATGGAGCATGTTCGCTGTCCCATAAATCAGTTGGCTCCAGGACTCAGAGATCCTCCAATTTCATTTGCATTCCATTACACACATTAGCTAAACAATTAAGCAATGGGCTCTGGGAAAAGGGATAATGGATAGTGGAAAAAAAAAATAAGGACAAAAAACGAATGAAATAAAATGAAATGGTAATTTGATACGCGCACACTTATGGAGTGCGTTTCTCAAGGACTCTGGGCAGGTAGTCCTGTGACCGATATTCCTGCCAGCATATCCTTTGTATGAACTGGCATTGGCGCATCGAATCGCAATGCAAGCAAACAGATCCTTGGCCCCGAAGATCGATCGTTATCCTCGAAAGAAGCGTTAATTAGATTTGCACCGAGCGGTCCCGATCAAAGGCCAAGTGGTCAGTGGAAATTCGGGACTCGGAAGATTTTCGAGATTTTTGGGAAAAATCACAGATACACACACCTGTGGGAAAGGACCCCACGCAGGAAAGGACATCATGCACTTGCCCAATTCTCTCGGTCGCTCCAGGACGTTCCATTGACTGACCTTCCTCTTGCGTTTCTCATTTTATTCCCTTTGTTATTTTGCAGTTCCTTTTATTAATTTGAAGTGCCCGCTCTTCATGCAACTGTTGCGCTTGGCTTCATTTCTTCCTTCCGGAAGGATGTCTCTCCTTTTTGGTTCCTATTGTGAAGGCCAGGCACTTCCTGTGGGTCACTTGGGCCCCTGTGGCCAAAACAATCTATTGTTAATTAATTGTGCTGGTCAAGCAAGACGCCTGGGAAGAGGAAGTAGACGTTGAAGTGGTTGCAATGACGGTCAGGTAATCATTAAAGGAGTCAAGGATATTATACTATATATCATTTTGTGGGAAGCAAGAGAAATGTCGGTTAAGCTTAGGCATCTGAATTCATTTTCAAAAAGTGCAGATATGAATTTTTGCTTATCAAATAAAGTGTTTGTATTTCCCAGATAATGTGGATTTTTGAGATATAAGTAGTAGTATTTCAAAGTTTGGTGTTTTTTGAGGATATTTTGTGCTTATGTATGTATTATATGTACATATATTTTAAAATTAAATCTCTTGGTTGCATACATTATTTTTTTATGTCTTTCAGGGAGGGTATCAGGAGGTATCAGAAGCTGCCCTCGGGTTCGGTCCCTTGTCCATTGGATACCCATCCCTAAAACCTGAAAGACTTCAGGTTTACTGGCAGTTGAGCTTTTTCATTAGAAATCGTTTTTAAATATTAACTTTTTTGATTTGCTTACTCTTCTTAATTGGATTTCGACATATCGTTTTGGTATTCTATAAAGATCATATCAAAATTGTTCTGCTTTTATTGTCCCCGAAAGATTGACTATACGATGGGTCTATGCATCAGTTAAAAAAATCATAGGATCTAGTTTAATATTAAGTTTAAGTGTTAATTTTATTTTTTACAAATTTTATTCATTATACCACATTTATTTGAGCTGAAAATAAATATTATTGAATATACCAATTTACTATATGAGTAATGCTTTTAAGAAATTGTTATATGCTGTTTTTTATACCAACTGACCAATCAAAGTAAACATTATGAAAAAGGGTATTTAATATTATATATTATTAATTAACATTTGTAATTTTTTTAGCTTACTTTATGTAAGTTTACACACTTTGCATGTATAAATGCGGTTACTTACAGTAAGTTATATAATTTGACATGCATTTTACATTGTCTTTTATACATTTTTCGGTAGCGCCCTCTGTGTGACGTATTATTGTTGCGATTAGTTGAAGCAGCTTCGTATCCTATTTGATAGGGGGCGCTTTGAAAGATGCTATTGAAAAATAATTAAATTAAATAAAGGTATTTATCCATTAAACTGGTTACATTTTTAAGAATTTCAAATTTAAAACATTTTTTTATGTGATGCATGATTAGAAATCTCTACTGCAACTTCAGCAGGTGCTATTATATTTCATTTTCATTTTCATACTGTAACTTTTCGCATAAATATGTGAAGATTTTCCAGCTTCCCTTCTAAGCCACCCATTCGAGGGAGCCACACCAATCACATGTGCCATCATTCCACTGCGAAAAGGGGGGAAGTCCTAGAACTGTCGCTTTTTGTGGTGACCCCACCTAAAACCCCCCCCTTCTACCCGGTCCAGATACCCCCCGATATATATTTTTTATTATGCCAGAAGGTCTTTGCTGCTCCTTCGAAATTCATTTAATTCGTTTTTATTTCTTTTTAATTTTTATTACATTTTCGTATATTAGCTTTGACTTTGCTTTAGTTGTATCCACTTTGAATTATTTGCTGTTTGTTTTCCCCGCTCGCTCTTTGGGCAGTTAACAAAAAAATGGAGAAAATAGAAAACAACAACCAGCAGCAGCAGCCGGAGTGGCATCAGTTTTTTTCACCAGCATTGTTCTGCGGACTTATGGAGGAGGTTTGCGGAAGGGGGGAGGGGGCGGGGAAAAGCTACGTCTAGGGCCATGCTCTGGTGGTCGGTCTCCGGGTCCGGTTTTGTAGTTATTGTCCAACGTTGACTGTTTACGCCGAATGCGCTGCGCCACGTCGCGATCCGCGGAGTAGGAAATTAAAAATGGCGAAAGAAAGTTAAATTTTTTATGGCTTGTGCAAATAAGTCACAGCCAGCGACCAGTTCGAGAGAGGTACCGACCAGTCCGGTCAGTTGAATCACCCGGATGCCCTGCCCCGCTCCAGGAGAATCGCCATGCCCAGCCGATATGCCCGGACTGTAGCTCACCGCTTGTTAAGCAAGAAAATAATATTAGCATTAAGCGTTTGTCTCCGCGCCTCTGACAGACACGGCGCCATCCGTCGTCCCTCTCCGCGGCTGCTCGGCTGCTCGGCTCCTCTGGTTGTTTTTTTCCTGATATTTATTTTACAAAATGGGCGACAAACTTGCCCGGCTTCGGCTTTTTATATTTTTTTTTTCGCTCATGTAGTTTGTGTGCGCTCCTCGTTTTACTCATATGGAGCACATCCAATTAAGCAGCTCTGGAAGTGGTCTAAAAAATGACTTATTGAGGGTGGGGTCGCCATATTTTGCTGGTGCGAAATTGCGGGTTTAAAGAGATCGCTCGGGGAGTTTTTGAAGTTAATCACTTTGTAAAGGTTTTATGGGTGCTCGAAAAAAGCCACCGAAAATTAAGCAACTATAAGAAGAACTAATGGATTATTTCTTGGGTAAGTAAAAGAAGTCTCTTTTTGTTTATATTTCAATATTATTTGGTTATGAAGATTGGCATTTTCAAAAAATGTAATTGACTCGGCAATAAAGTTTTAAAATTAAAAAGGGTAATGTCGTCAGGTTCGTATATTTTGTTTATATTCGTATAATCCCAATTTTGATATACTAATTTAAAGTTTTCACACTCATAAGATTGTTTCTTGCTGTCATCAATAATAAGAATTTGCACATCCCAAATCTAAACTTCTTATAATTATTGCATAAACTGCCGATTCATCTAAGACCTACCCCAACTGGCGGAATTCCGAGTTCTGTATTTGGACACTTCCACCTACGAATTTCAAAGTGTTCCACATTTGAAAAACCAGTTTTTGATTGACACACTTGCACTTTCTTTCAATTAGCCGCAAAAGACGATCGTGTGCCGGCTGATTTATTGTCTTTTCTTTTCGGCGGTAACAATTTTTGTGATTTCTTTAAGACCGTAATTAACTCGTATTTGAGGAACAGGAACAGGGCGTGGGTGCCAAAGAGGTGTTGAGAGATACGTATGGAGATGTAGGCAGATCGCGTGTTGCCTCGCATCTCAGTCGAATCCATTCTTAAGAGGCTGTCTTCGATGGATCACGCTCAGTATTCCGTTGGGCGTCGTCGCGATTGTGATCATGTGGCTGTGGCTGCTGCTGATGTCTCTTCAAGTATTTTCCCCGGCCAAGGCACTCTTCGAGCAGTGCAACCACCAGGTGAAGTTGCAAACGGGCCAGAAACTGCTCATCAACTCGCCCTATTACCCGGCTCTCTATCCGGTGGGTACTTCCTGCCGCTACGCTGTGGAGGCTCCCAAGGATCAGGTGCTGCAATTCAAGTGCGAACTGCAACTGCAAACGGTAAGGAGAAAGATGGTCATCTGGTCAATCCAGCAGAGATGACAAAAAATCAGTTATCAAGCGATGGAAAAAACGGAAAAATATTAGGATATATATCTTTGGTTCTTTAATAATGTTCTTTCTATAAAAAGAGCGTCTTAAATACAGTCTTGTACATACAGCTTAATTTATAATTATTTTGTAGTATATTTTTCATGATTTTCCAATTAATTTTTGTCATTCTTTGACATTTTATTAAAAACTAAGGAAGGAAGGTAGAGTTTTAATATTTTTGCATGCAATTCTAAATGTTTTTCTTATTTTTTCTCGTTTAAATTTAACTTTGACCTTTTCTTCTTGTCTGTTAATTTTCTTAATAAATAAATTAAAAAAATCTACTTTAAGTCATTCAATTGTTCCATAATCTTAAAAATATATATAAAATAGAATAGGAATAGAATAGATTACCTTTTATTTTTGTGGAATCACTGAATAAGAGGATGCATCAATGGTATTTAGCATATCTCGTTGTTCCACAGCTTGCCACGGATTCGCAATGCCGTTCCGAGGTGTTCCACTTCAATTCCGAAGGCGATGAGGTGTTAACAAGTTCCGAATACTTTTGCGGCAGCGGAAAATTCGAGCGCAAAAGTTTCCTCAATCGAGCCGTGATTTCCTACATTTCCACCGCCGGACATGCCGAACAACCACCCTCGGCTGTCAAGTTAAAGGATAAGCTCTCGGTGGCAGCCACCACAAGCTCAACAACGGAGGCACCGAAAGGTGATTCTATTGAGGAGCAGGATGAGAACGAGGAAGAGCAGGAGGAACTGCAGGAGGAACTGCTAGAGGATTCGGAGGAACCGGAGGAGGACCTCAGTAACGAGGTGCTGCACGTGTTGCAGGATGTGGGCGTCAGCGATGCGTTGGCCTATGTGGCCTCTCTTCTGTACGACGATGAGGAGTCGAGAAAATCCAGTGCCACGATTTTCGTAAAGCAATCGCCAAGTGGCAGCAGTTCAAAGACTTCCGCAAAACGTGCTCGGATTGTTTCAAACTATCCCCTGGCCCCTGTCCAGGGTGGCGGACGCTTCACCTGCCTGGTGGAGGCCCTTCTGCCCACGTGCAACTGCGGCTGGAGCCGCTACTCCACCCCTGTCCCTGTGCCCCGAATAGCCAGTCCCACCAACGAGGAGGCCGCCCTGCACGAGTTTCCACCAATGGCCGGGGTGCTGACCAAGAAACAGGGAAAGGTCTTTTGCGGCGCTGCAATAGGTGAGTATATGTTTGGATATATTTTTGGAACACTATTAATAATTCAGTTGAAAATGTCGATAGGGGAGGACTTCATTTCATTTTATTTCAATGTGACTTTTCTATTTAAAAACAAGAAAGGAAGCTTAGAATACCCTTGCAGACCAGTTGCCTTCACTCCCTTCAATAGTTTGAATGGTAGCTATAGAATATAGTGGACCGATTTTTGGTTTTTAATTTACTACATTGGCTTTAATGTCTATGAAAAGTATATTGTCCAAGAATGAATGAAGTAATTATATTGATAAACACCAGAGCTATGGTCAATGTCCCATTTTCTGCCATCGTTCCTAAGACAGCTATTAGATAAAATGGTCCGATTTTGATAAGACCTTTAGGAAAGGCTAACATAGTTATAAAAAAGTAATTTCCTCACAAATTAATTTTACAAATATATATAAAAACCGTTTTACAAAAAAATATCTTAGAAGATAGTTGAATTAAAAAACAAGCACTAAATGGCTATTGCGTTAATCTGAAATCAATAAGATACCATTTTTTATGTAGCACCCCATTCTACATTTTTATTAAAGAACGACTATAAAATTAAATAAATACGTTAAAATATAAAATATTGTATTCACATTCTCATCAAATTTCTCATACTGCAGAGCCCCTTTAAAATATTTGTTTAACATCAAGGCTAACATTTTAAAGTTTTTTCTTTGATGTTTTCAAAACCACCTTCAGTCGGTATATAATTTATTCTATTTGAATTAATTAAGGTGACAATTTCCTATTTTTCCGGCTTTAATATTTGATAAATATAATAATAAATTTTTTTAATAATTAATATAATTAATCTCTGGTCATTTTTGGTGTAGTCTTCGCAACATTTTGAGCCTATTTCACTCATCTCCCCTTCTAATCTAATTTATACTTCCACAGTTCATCATCACTACTTATTGTCTGCTGCACACTGTTTTCTCAGTGTAGAGACGAGCAATGCCGCCCAGCTGCGAGTGGTGGTTGGAGAGCATGACCTGTCCAGCGTATACGAGACTTTCGCCACTCGTCGCTACGAGTTGGAGTCCCTGATCCTGCACGAGCAGTTCAGCCAGGCGAATGGGCAGCTGAGGAACGACATCGCCCTGCTGAGGACACGATCGCCCATGGCCTGGAGTCGGAATGTGGGTCCTGCCTGTCTGCCACTTCAAGCAGCGGCGGACGGACGGAGGTTACCCTTAGCGGGGCATCAGGTGGTGGCAGCTGGATGGGGCACCACCTCCTATGGAGGACCGCAGACCCATCGCCTGCTGAAGACCACCCTGGACGTGATCGATGGTCAGAGGTGTCGACAGACGCTGACCTCCTCGAACGTTCCGCCGCACACCTTCTGCACCTACACGCCCGGGCGGGACACCTGCCAGTACGATTCCGGAGGAGCTCTGTACGAGCGGATCAACGGACGCCTCGTGGCCGTGGGCATCGTCAGTTTTGGCCAGGCCTGTGCCACACAACAGCCTTCCATTAATACCCGCGTCGCCTCGTTCATCAAGTGGATTCGGGCCAAGGGTCCCGAGGTGGCCTATTGTCCGGGCAGGATTTAAGGCCGGCCACTACTATGATTTATGATTTTATTGAGGCCAAGATAGTTGTTCTCGCAAATAATGGCCCAACTCGCCCAGGGACGATCTATTGTTTATTTATTTTCTTCGCTCAAGATGCTTTATATTCCTTTTGAAATAATAATGAATGGCCGAAAAATTCGATTTTATTATTCAGTTTCAGATAAGGGGTTTCATTTTTAACTAATGCATTTTAAGACGGTTCAGTATTGTACATATAAATAATAAATAACAATGATAAAATGAGAAATTCCCATGAACGAGGAAAATATTTTAAGAAATGATGATAAATTTTAATGAAAGAAGAAATTAAGAAGAGTAAATTTAAGATTTAAATTTACTTTGGAAAGTTAACGAAATTTTCACATCTAAAAGAGTAAAATTAACATTTAATTTATTTTACTTCGATATGGCAATATATGAATATTGTTATATATCATTAGGAACATCCTAACCGCATTGATTGGAATCCTTCGATTAGAGATATTCATTAGAGCGACATTCATTACCCATAGAGATTTTAACCACCACCATATCCCCGCATCCACATCCAATTGCATCCGATTGAGCCACTTTGCACCCGAAAGTGGGTGTCAAGTTTGTCGCTTTGGTTGAACGCGTTCGGTAGCGACACCGCATGGATGTGCCCACCACTCGGCTGTCAATCATGCATGCGGATGCCAACGCCTCGCTGGAGCTCTATGCCTTATGCCGGAGGCACTGCAATTAAGCGCAAATGTCAACTAATTAACCTCGGGGTCGGCAATTGCCGATTGATGCTCGTACCAACATATATAGGTACACTCCCTTTAGCCCGTCAATAAAATTCTTCTTTTCAGTTGGCTTATTTGGAATTTGACTGGCTGGCATGTGTATCTATCCTCCTTTCAGATAAATAATTAAACGTTTCGCATAACAGATGAAGCTCGCTTTTAGGCTTAAAGGCAATACCGGGATCGTCTGGTGACTGCGTCTTTTTATTCGCTTTTTCTGGGGAGTCCGCTTTTTTGTGTCTAAACTGGCGATGGCGTTGCACTTGCTCAACCCCCAGTGAGTCTCATGTTTGGCAGTCTGCACTGCAAAAAAAAGATTACTAACAAATTGTATATACTTCGGAAAATGCAATCAATTGAAATGAAGGCCTTGGATAGCGCTCACTTTTGTAAAATGTATTAGGATAATTAATATATTATATTTCCAATAAATAAAAAAAACATTAAACTTAAATGCAAGCTCTACGAATTCTTACAGAATTAATACAAATAAGGTACAAAATAATTTGGTATATGAAGATATAGTAAAAAATAAATATAACAATAGATATTCAAAGGTATTTGACGTTGATTTTATTTTAAAGATATTCTAAAGATTTTTTTTTCACTTAGAATTTGAAGGAATTAGTTTCTCAAAGTCTTGGAATTTTATTATAAAATTTTTATAATAATAAATTAGAGAGACTTGAACATTTTCCTTGTAGATAATTTGACCACAAACAACCCAAGATTTGACTCAACTTTTTTTTACAGTGTAGCAGCTAAGCTCGCCTGCATTCGGTAGTTGTTGCAACGTATTGGCTGCTGTGATGTTTGCTTTGTAGTTTAGGTACACGCTGCACGTCCGTGCTTCGGTGCTTCGGTGCCTTGCAAGCCTGTTGTTCAATTTACGTAAAACGCGGCCAGGACAGAACAAACCAACAACGAACGTCAACTGCAGACTGCAGTCTACAGTTGGCATCAAGTGTTGCCTGGGATTGGCGGATTCGCATAGAAATGGGGGGGTGGTGTTGCGTTTGAGGGGTTGGGTGGTGGGATAAAGGGTGAAGGGTGTAGGGAGTAGGGTGAAGGGTTTATGGTGAGCGGGTGAGGAGGAGTAGGGTGAGGGGGTGGCTGCCATACTCTGGTGGCACTAATTGAAAAGCAGGAGCCACTAACAGCAGTCGTCGCTAAAGGGCATCGGGTAGGAATGGGTTAACATCCACTAGTTTGGATGTACTCGTACAGTAAAAATGTAATAAACTTTGATTAATATAAAAAGCATAGTTTATATCTTGAGAGAATGTTTTTAATATTCGGTATTTGTATATCATGTATTTTGGAAAACCATAAATGAATTCATCAAAGGCAATTATTTTTATTTTTATTTTACTAAGCATTTTGCTTAATTATGGTTTCTAAGATACAGCATTAAGAAAACATTATTTAACATTTCAGTTTTTTTACATTCAAAATTGTGTGTACTTTATATGATTAAATATATCGTTGCTTCTTTATACTCTTTTTTTTATTTCATAAAAATGGGAATCAAAATTAAGAGAGAATATCCCTAATATAAATTGGCAAGAAACAATGCCTGTTATTATTACAGAAATTTTTATTAAGCTATCATAAATTTGAAATAAATAAAGTAAGTACCTTGCGGAAATAAATAATTAAAGTTTTGCGTGTATACCTTTCAAAACTTTTTTGTACATTTTTACATTTTAAAATTACTTCTTTCGCATTTTGTTTGAATTAAGGAAATTATATTATTTAACAAAAAATTAGATCATTCCTTTTATGCAAAGTTTAAAAAAATAAAACCGCCTAAAATGTAAAATTTTAAATTACTTCTTTCTCATTTTCGTAGAGTTAAAGGAATTATATTTATTTCCTTTAACAAAAGATCCACAAAAATTAAATTCATTCCCCTTATGCAAAGCTTGAAAGAATAAACCTCCTATAATTATGTTCTGTGTAGATTTACCCCGATCTTAGTTATTCTTTCCACTGTACGAAGAAAGGCAATGCCCACAGCTTTTTATTTTGACTTTTTTTCGAACGATTTCCTTTGCATACTTTTGTGCTGCATTTGATTACAAAATGGCGGCTATGCCTTTGCTGCTCCTGTTCCCGCTCCCGCTCCTACTCCTGCTCCTGCTCCTGCATATCCTGCAGTTCCGGTTGCAGTCGTAATGCAGCCTAAACATTGCGTTTAGTTTTCGTTTTTCCAGCAGCAACAACTGCTGCAATCGCCTGGACTTTGACTATTCATTAGCGTGTGTGCAAGTGTGTGTAAGGGTGTATGAGTGTGTGTGTATAAGTGTGTGTGTGTGAGCGGGTGCGGATGCGTGGGAGTGTGGGCCAAAAAACTCTAACAAGCTCAAAAAGCAATTTGCGAGGGGCTGGCTAAAAAATTGGCAAAAATATCGAGTGCCGGCTCATGCAATTGACGTTTTGTGGGTGTGGGATATACGCCTTTTTTGGGTATGGCGAAGGGATTTTCGGGGAATAAAGATTGGGGCCTGTTACATAAAACCACGCGTTGCACAAAAGCCGCCAAATCGTCGTCGCTCAAAAGCCCCAGCAATGGAAATACAAAATGGCCGACCTCTATGGAAATTCCAGCTGTTCTAGAAAACTATTTTGGTTTTCTTTACTTGAAAAAAATAAAATCAAAGATCATAATTTTATAATTATTTAATAGGTGCAACAATCAAGTATATGCAACACCCTCAAAAAACAATAGTTGGAAAAGAAACAAATGTTTCTTGGAACCACCCAGCAAATATTTTGCAAGCCCTTAAAAGTAAATTCGTTTTGTGGTCAGAAATTAGTATTGCTGATTCTTTTTTGTTGTTTTATTGCCACACATAGTCCATGTACACACGACTAGGCCAATTAAATCCATTCACATCACAAAAATCGAATATGTGAGCCCAGTTTATTCCGGTAGATTCCGTACAAAAATTAAGAAATATTATCAGAATAGTTTCAGCACGTATTGAGTGAATCTTTCGTTTATTCTGTAGTTAAATATCTTATAATAGAATTAATAATAAAAAAAATATAAATGAATTTATCAGAAATTCTTTTAAGCCTTAAAGAAATATTTTATTAGTATTTTTAAAATATTTGTTAAA
>JAJJHY010005742.1:11247424-11261756 GCA_021224005.1 Drosophila setifemur
GATGTACATATTGAACATTTTACTTAGAATGTGTCTGGGCCATCTTATAATAAAATTAATAATAAGAAATAATAAATAAATTTATCAGAAATTTCTGTACACATTTGAAAAATATTTTATTAGTATTTTTGAAATTTATGTTTCAAATACGACAACAGTAAATATTTAAAGTATATTTAAAACATATATTTTTGCAACCTGCAATCACTATTATGTAGGCTTGTTTTTAAAAATCAAAGTAGTTTTATTTTGGATTTACATTTTTAAAATCTTATTTGGAATGTATCTGGGCCGAGCATTTTGTGGATTGGTACCCCCGAATATGTCTGTGATTAGGAGCCTGCATCAGAGGCGGGTGCGAAGACCATTCCCGGTGGCTCCGGAGAGAAGGCCTATGGCTGGCCAGGAATCTGCGCGACCTCCAAGATTGCTGCTCAAAAATTATCTGGCCGTTAATAGAGTCTTCTTTTCGGATACGCAAAATGTTTTGGCTCGACGTACAGAACATTTTTGGTCAAAATGGAAATGGTTATAGAGTACTGTACATCACGGAAATTTGCATAAATTCGATTTGGAAGAAAATATGTCTTTAAATTCTTAATGTAACTGGTTTATTTGTTCAAGCAATAGATACATTCGGAATTATATTACAAAATTTAAATCAAAATTACAATCTGGCCATGTCTTGTGTGGTAATAAAGTCCAATAATGAATTAATGGAATTTTTATTACAGCTTTATTAACAGTCCATTTTTAATTTTGGTAAGATGGTTTGTGAACCTAAAAATTAATCATCTCTTGGTAGGAGATATGTTGCAGTATCTTTGTTGGTTTAAAGATAAATGATTCAAAATTTTTACCTCAACTATTACCATAAGCAACTTCGTATCCATAAATTTGTGATATTTTAGTTTAGGGCGGTCATCAAAAAAAATTAAATAAATATATTGAACTACAAATATTGTCTTGAATAACAAGATTAGCATTTTTTGCGACCTAATGACTGTTAAAGTCTTATAATTTTTTTGGATTTATTATTAAGAAAACGCTTATTAATAATATCCAATATCCTCCATTTATTTTTCCTTTCCCCCAAATTCAGATCCAGTTCTCTAAGCAAACCTAGTCATCATATCCAGTTTGTTTTTATGTCTATTTAGACCATGTTTATTGAAACATCCAACTTTTATATATATTATATATATATACCCAACTACATTGTCAAAAGCAAGTTTTCATTTCGGCATTGAACCCAAATTTAGAAGTTTTATCCGAACCACTGGGCCGGTACCGCCGCCTATCACATAATGATCCTTGGCCGAGGAGTGATAGGATTCACTCAATCGAAGACGTGCAAAATGCAGCGCCGGATGTCAGATCAGAGGCGTCCCTATCAGCGCCAGGTTGTGTCCGTGAGGCTCGGTTCTCGACCCAACACATCGACGGATCTGAAGCGTCCACCCTTCCTGCTGGTCAAGAGCTTCTTGAACCTGCGTCATCTTGTCTCCGACGAAGGTGGAAAGGATGCGTCCAACGTCACCGACGAGCTTAGCTTCCAGGTACATCGCACTCTGCTCGTTGGACTCCTCAAGAAGCCGGAGCATAGTTCATCCGATGCTGAGGGCTTAGCGGAGATGGTGAAACTAAGAGATTCGCCTGGTTCTGTCCCAGATTCGGGTCCTGACCCCGAACCAGATCCACAAGCGGATCCCATTGCACAGACGTGAATGTGGTTGTTGTACTTGAATACTCCAATGCACGAATGGTTATATTCCATTTCTAGTTTAATAAATGTGTTGCCCATACAATTGGTTCGGTTTTAGAAACATTAATAAACAAAAAAAAAAAAAAAATGGAATTAATAAACGAAATTTATATTTATTAAAAATAAGAGAAGAGAGGAACTACTTTAGAAGGTTGTATCTTCTGAACTGCAGATTATACCCTGGAATTATGTTTTATTTAATTTATTTTGACTTAGTGATATATACATCTTTAGATAAATAATGATAAAGAATATATATACCAATTTAGCTATAGCAATTTAACATATATATGTTGGTACATTTTATGTAAATAAGTGCAATAAAATCAAATCTTTTTGTTTTTAACCCAAACAAAACAAATCCATCTCCTTAAAAACGGCGTAATTATTAGGCAACCAACTAAGAAATGTATATTTAAGGAATTGTTAAAAAAAGGGTTTAAAATGCGCAAATAAATATTATTATGTTACTTTTTAGATAAGTTTTAAATAAGAGTAAAATTATATATTAGCTTCTAATGACTTAATTTTTGATTACCTATTTTATACCCATCAATAAATTATAGTTCCTCAAATTTAGATTTGATATAATATATATATATATGTATTTGATACATTAGGAATTGGATATATATGGATTGGTTGCAAATTTGGTTGCCTTGCTTGGAGTGCCCGCTTCAGAAGCAAAGTCCTCGCAATATTCGGAGATTTGGCGGCTTGCAAGGATCTTTTCGACAGCAGATCCGAGACTTTTTTTTAGCAGATAGAAATACGTAATCCAGACAGTTTGGGAAGGCCTTTGAGTCAAAGTGGCGTCCAAGGACCATCGATACTGGATGCACTGGATAGGGGCTGGCACTGATAGCCGACCCTTATGGAGCGCAGCTAGGAAAACTGTCTAGATGTCGTAGGTTCCATAGACCATCCTCCTGCGGAAGTCGGCCCAGCGGTAGCGGGGATTGTTCGAGCGGATTGTCTGCGCTTCTCCGAGCACCTGCAGCTGCTCCTGGTGCTTCCTGAAGTTGTTCACGTAGCACCGCGGAGCATGGTGATACTCCGGGTTGGGCTCTCCCCGCTGGCGGCCCATGTACTCATCGATCTTCCTGAACTCCTCCTCCTCCAGCTGGCGAAGTGCCGAATAGTAGGCGCATCTGCCAGCCAAAAGAATTGGCTTCTGCCGGATTACTCCTCGCACTAAAGAAGACAGGTTCTGGGTGGGCGATAACATTCTGGATTTCTGTTACCGGCTTCTGGTCTCCGCGTCCTTGATTGTCCTTTAGTTGTGTAATGTAATGGGTTGTGTTATATTGGGGTACGATCGATTTTGATTTTGCCAACAATAAGTTTGGCCACTAAATGAGGTATACCGTCGATAACCAGGCTCAGACCGAAAAGAAATTGTTTGAATTTTATGCTATTCTATTTATAAGATCAGTTATGTGTGAGAATGTAATAAAATGGGAGCTGTGGCCAAGTGCCTTGCTTCACGAAAAAGAAATGTGAATCGTGGACTCCTTGGATTGTTCGAAATCAGTTTTTTATGCTTCCTCCAATTTTTTTGTTCCTGAAGTGGCTCTCTTAAATGTAGCAGAATTAACAGAGCTTATTCTGGATATATTTATCCTTAACAATTAAAAATGGAATTGTATTTAAGGAGTTGCGTTTGATGTTCCCAAAAAACATTTGCTTAATTAAATCTGATTAAATGCCTTAAATACTTGATAAAATAAATACCTTTAAGTATAATTGCCCTTGCTAAATGTACACAAATCTACATCTAAGAAGCTTGTCCTGGTAACTTTCACAATTGTCATGTCCCACGCACTCGAGTCTCTAGCACAAAACATAATTAAACAATTAAAAAGCCTTTTGGCCCTTACTTAGCCCAATTCGCAGCTCGGCACATCAAAGTCAAAGCTGGTTGTGCGCCTAATTACGCCGCCAAGTGCAGTGGATGGAAAAAGAGTGAAATGCAAATTTGTGGGATGCAAAATAAAAAAAAATATACATCAAAATTAACTGGTAACAATGAGAATCACAGCAGTTGCAAGGATAAGTTAATTGTGCAACAGTAAGGCTCCGAACCGGATTCAAAATGCGGACACAGTAAAAAAAAACTTCAACGATTGCTTGAAATATTTTCGTGAAATCTACAACAATTTTCTTTGATTAATTTAATAATAATATAGAATATAATAATAAATATACAATAAAATATAAAATTCAAACTATGCAATATTAATTTATGTTTTTTTCTCTGCCTGCAGGCAAGTAGGACAGTGCTTTGCATGAGAAGTGGCAGGACCCTCGACAGTCTAGTCCTGCCGCTCTGCATTTTTTTTCTGCCCTCGTTGCCCATTGATTTTTTCTATATTATAAAATTTATGCTACCCGCTCCGCTTTGTTGCACTCTTGTTGTCTCTGCCGCCACCCAACCAGCTACCAAACCCGTCCCGTCCCGTCCACTTCATTTTCAGCCTTTGCTTTTTATGGAGTCCTTTTTTTTGTTGTTTTTGCTGCTGCATTTTGCCAAGCGCTTTTGAGCTTTTGTTTTCGAGTGCCACTGCCACCCGAGCCAAAAGAAAAGGGCTTGACAATAAAAATTATGAAGCATATTACTTGAGAGCACTTGGTTTTCCTCTTTCCATTCTTTTCCCTTTTGCCACTTTTTTCACATTGCACTTGTTTTTATATATTTTCTTAACTTTTGTTTGGCTCACAGCGCAAAAAAGGATGCCAAAGTATCTCAAAGTATGTCGCTAGTTTTTGGAGAGCAAACTTCTTGCGTGTTAAGTAGCAGGAAAGGGTTAAGAGAATTCGTGGGGCTAATAAAACAAGTTATTTTAACAATCAGAATATAATCTTCGATCTACCTCATTTATTTTAATAACTTGACTGAAAGAAATGCGAAGTGGTGTGTTTTGGTCTAAAATTCGCGTTGCCTACCAAAAACTTTGATTTGAGTATTTGGTAGGAAACGTGTTTTTCAGACTAAGACACACACGCACCGCAAAACCTAAACGTAACTCCTGTTGATCATCTTCCGGCGGAACTCCAACCAGCGGTGCGACTCCAGCCTCCGGTAGAACTCCGCGCGCATGCGTCGCATATCCGGAGTGTGCATTGAGGATTTGACGCTCCACTCGTCGCTGCGATGCATATCCTGGGTCCGTATTGGCAACTCCTTGTTGAAGTACACCAACGGCAGGGTGCGCCGGTGGTCTGGATGCGTGTGGATGCTGGTTTCAAAACAAAACTCGGGACGTGTCCTGAAACCCCGTTGGACACATGGGGCTCTTGGTGCATTTTCCATCAGGATAGATAAAATCCGGCGCATCACTCTGCTTTCTACAATGTATGCCAAAAATTGCAGAGAATTTTGATTATGTTCATGTTTCCGGTTTGCTGTGGAATGATTATGAGCAGGTGACTGGGGTTAATTATTTCGAATTTATATTCAAGAATTTATTTTGAAGTTTAGCAAATCCATTACGAAAATTTGTAAAATACTTATAAATACTTGAACTGATCTGATTGGGAATTTCAAATAAAAATTTCAAATAAGAATTTTCTATTCCAATTAGAAAGGCAAGTAAAAAAAGTTACTTTTATAATATATTACTCTCATTTGAATATCTTCTAATAAAGCTGCATTATGTTTCTCTTAGAGCTGCGTATACAAGAGACTTTAGTATTATAATATTATTTATTTTATATTATAATTAAGCTGCTTATGTTCCTCTTAGAACGCAATTTTAACCCAATTTTGTAAGTATTTTCAAAGAATAAATTATTTAAAGTATATGCAAGCACAAAACTAAAATTAAAAGGAAAAAGACTAAAAGAAAAGAACCGATCGAAATCAGCTCAAGAACTTAATGTAAATGCTTTCCGTCAGATTTCATATATTATTTGATTCGGTTTAGATGCTACCCTGGAAGATACAGACATACATATTTTGCAAATGGAGAAGCAAGTTATTTTCATGAACTCTAATGACAATATTATATTGCTATTGTTCCTATGGATGTTAGGATGACTTTTTTAAGATCAATTTATATTTTCATTTAACCTTTAAAAAAAGTAAGATATACATTATCTTAAAAAATACCCAAGCTAATGATCTTTTTTCAATTATCCCTATATTTCATTTCATTGTCCAATCAGAATAATATATTTAACTAAGACATGAAATAAATGCGCTTATTCAACATATCCGAATATAAATAGCTCTCATCCTTTACATAAATCCCAGATTTATAAAAGAAATTTAAATAAATACAAAATTGGTATAGCAATAATTAAAAAAATTGTATAAAAAGGTCTTTCAAAAAGTTATTATATTATCATTCTATTAAGGTTTTAATTGTTTAAATTAAATAAGACTGAACCTTGGTTTATTGTCATTTTGCAAAAGCCCCTAACAAACAAATATAGACGGATAGAGATATCTCGGGAGTAGCAATATAGATCTGGAATGTCGAGAGCTACCTTATGTAATGTATTATAGCTGGTCGAATATCGGATATATGGGACCTCTGCCTCTAGTAGGCCGAACGGCCATAGACCATTCCATGGCGGAACTCAGCCCATCGGGTGCGATGGACGCGATACGAGTTGTAGGGCGAGATGACCTTCGAGGAGATTGAGGAGGTCAACGGGGACTGGCGGTTCTGGGCGACAACTCGCAAACGGAGCTCCTCGTCGGACCTGGCCCGTTCCCGCTCCTCCTCCTCGTTGCTTTCGGGAGAGCCGAAGAGAGTCTCGCGGACGGAACGGCAAACCAGATCAGACTCGGCTTCGGGATCCCCCCCAGCCTGCATGTTTTCCGCACGAACTCCTTCCGAGTGCTCCTCCACATAATTGTGCTGGCCATCATGGGACCTCCAGCTGGGATGCTTCCGCTGGCGATGGTCCTGCACATCTGTGTCCATATCCGCAAAGGAGCTCGACTCCTTACCAATGCGCCTCATGGCCGCATTCTGTGCAGACATAACTTTCATCCGCCTGGGTGCGGCATGATCCATCCTGGTCACCGAGCTGAGCATATCATTGGCATCGACCCGGACGTCCCTGTTGCTCCAGCTGCGGCTCTGCTGGTTCTGGCGGACCAGTTGCTGGGCCGCAAAGGCTTCCTCCCGGGACGGCCAATCGCGTTGCAGGCTCATCAGGGCGACCTGCCCCGGACTAGATCCCATGACGACTGCCTTGCAATGGTGGTCCTGTAGGAAGGGCCTGGCTAATAGCCGCAGCGATGGCAGGTTCTTCGAAATAATAGGCATATTTCGATTGGTTAGGACTCGGCAATGGCAATTTCGTTGAGGTCCTAATTTTTTGTTCTTTTGCTTTTGGCCAAAAAGTTCAGTTACGGAAATTTTTAACACATAAAAATTGGGAAGCTAGTGTTCCTTAAAATTTTGGTTGTGTTTAGGGGACATCAATTTCGAAACTGATCGACTCCCAGTTGGACATGGGTGAAGTCTCGGTTCGGATGGCTGACAATGGTGCACATGTTTGCTCTGTTGACCAATTTAATTTTCTATCTTAACCGAAAGAGATACATAAAGGCCTGGAAAAAAATATATATTCTGGGGCGAACACAAACAGAATAATTTATTTATGGCCACAAGGAATTCAATTTGATTGCGGCTCCGTTCGGACAAAATCTTTCGGGCAAATTAAACAACAAAGCAAAAGTTCGAAATCATAAACCAAAAAACACACAATTTCCCATCGTCACATGAACATTTATTAATTTTTCATCAGCTGCAGTGGTGCGAGGGTCTCGATAAGTCCTGCCCCGAATTTAACGCAATTTCTAAATGGCTAAAAACAACAGCAACAGCACTGCGAGACATGAAATCGAGTTAGTTCGCAATTACAACAACCATTATGAGTGAGGCCTGCAAAATTTTACAATAAATGCCAAAACTCTTAAACAAAACAAAATTCGTCTTAAGGTCGATTCGTGGACACTTTTTGATTTTCCTTTTTTTTATTATTAAATTATTTTATTGAATACAAAATCTATATACGTCATATTATTGTCCTCATTTGGTACAAACCTCATATTAATAAAATAAATTATGCAAAAGAATATATAATTATGGATTTAAGTTGCAACTGATTGTTGTTAATACTTAATTTGATATAAATTTAAATATTACCTGCCTTGATAGCTTTTTTATAATTTTGTATTTAATTAATTTATGACATATTAATACTTTATTAGCAATCCTATTGCCAATATTGTGGAATGTTCTTCTAGTTATTAATTTGATTGAAAAATGTTTGTTAAACTATAATAATATTGATATTGGTATACAACAAAATATTACCTGCCTTTATAGCTTTTTTATAATTTTAAATATTTAATCCTAGATCAATCTAATCATCACTGATTTGCTTGAACATTTTTTTTATCATTTGAACATATTAAATAATAACAAAATTTGGTTAAAATGTAGTACAAAATATTATAGAATAAATACGATCTTTTATATTTGAATGGCATGGATATTTATATAGATATATTTAATTTTCTATTTTATTCAAAACTGAGCTACAAAGAACAATTAAGATGCCCACTTCCGGATAGAGTGCTCTGAGAAAACTTCATTGCGTACAAAGAACTATGCCTTGCGGTTCCCGTTGGCCAGAGGGGAAGGATTGGTTAGAGCGGGGCTACGGGAGGTTGTGCGTTGTTTAAATGTAGGCAGAAACATGTCACTGCTTTTTAATTTAAATGCAAATTAAGGCCTTTGTCAACACTTTGCCAAACTCAAGACAACGACGACAAATGCCAGAGGCAACTGCAAGGAGCTTGGCTAAGGAATGACTCTGTGGTAGATACATACCATACATAAGCTATATGAGTGCACTTGGAGAAAAACTTGGCATACATACATACATTTTTGCATATGTAGTGTAAAATGTTGGTGAATAAATTAATTATGAGTACCTGAAATATCTAAAAATACAACTCATACGTATTTCTAAAAACAATTTTATTTCAGCATAACTATATCTTAAAATTCCCAAGTTTAATTCATATCATTAACAAATCCCCTCAGTGTACGTATAGAGAGTAATCCTTGCTGCACATATTTCTAACGTACGCACACAGCTCCGCCCACATAGCGCCACATCCAGTTGAGGTGCGATGTAATCCGGGTGTTGACCCCAATTCCGTAGGGCTGACCGCAGGCTCGTCCGAAACTGATCACGCCCAGCTGGAACATCCGCTCCCGCTGGCGCAGGATCACAGGACCACCGGAGTCATACTGACACGAATCCTGCCCCCTGCCGCTGGCATCGTAGGTGCAAATCTGACTGGCCGAGATGCTGGAGTTGTACTGACTGCGGCACACCGCATTGTCCATGGTCAGCAGGGTGGCCTTTTGCAGGGTGTTGGACTTGGAGGCAGCAAAGCCGAGGGTCCCCCATCCCAAGATGTCCACGTTCTGGTAGTTGAAGGCACTCTCACTGTGCGGAAAAAGTTATAGTGTTGCATATGGAAGATGGTAGTTGATTTCAAGTTTATGAACTTACGATTGTCGAATGGGTAGACAAATGGGAGCCACTCCTCGAGACCATTCCATGGGGGTGATCGTCTGTAGGAGAGCTATGTCATTGTTGTTGCCGGAGCTCGTTTCCGTATATCCTGGATGGTTGATTATTCTCTGAATGCGATATTGAGCGGCATACATTGATTCTCTTCCTGAAAGACAATAATTAAAAATGATAATCTTGCAAGAACAAAAATATAAAAAATTATCGGAGATATTTGAAAGAATATTAATTTTTTTAGATAGAACAGATTATGAAAATTTGATTAATTTTAAATTTATATTTTTTATTTCTGGACTAGATTATATTAAAACTTTTGACCCATTGTCGTTAGCTTTAAACCATAAACAATTGACCCACAATTTATTTTGCATGTATGCATACTCGAACTATTTGAAAAAATGATAAAAAAAAATAATAACTAAAAAATTGACGGCCATATTTTAATAATTAATTTGTTGTTGATTTTCGAAGTAAATTATAAAGAAAGATCTTGAGATTTAGGAATCCTTTCGCATAATTTCAGTACCATTAAGCAAACTGCTTTAAAAGTTTGTTTCAAAAAGATTGTTTTAAAAAATAATAGAACTGTTTTAACATTATTTATTGTTAGACCAGAAATACGAACAAAAAACCTATTCTTATTTATTTAATAAGAATAACAGAAATAAAACCTATTATTACTTATTTAATACGAATAAAGAAAAGCCACTTACCCGTGCTGAGATCGTGCTCCCCGACCAGGGCCAATAGACGACTGGCCACTGGCTGGCGGACAGTACAATGGGCAGCGGTAAGGATGAAGCGGTCACTGACAATGCTTCCTCCACAGAAAATTGGCAGAGTAGAGGCCAAATCCCGGATGCCCACCATCGAGGGATACTCGTGTTTGGCCGCCTCCATGCCATTGGAAATCCGATCTGGGTACGACCAACCGC
The DNA here is from genome assembly GCA_021224005.1 of Drosophila setifemur. Taxonomy (NCBI): domain Eukaryota; kingdom Metazoa; phylum Arthropoda; class Insecta; order Diptera; family Drosophilidae; genus Drosophila; species Drosophila setifemur. Next base: position 11,257,697 of record JAJJHY010005742.1, read on the forward strand.
AGTCGCAGGGCGCGGGACGTGCCACAGCCTGGCAGATGAGCCTGGATCGCTGTTGGCCAGAGGAACTAGTGGAGTAGTAAGCGAAGGCCATGGCTTGAAAGTTGGATATCCTCGTGACCTGGTCCGTTCGGCAGAAGCGTTCACCATCGCGAAATTGAATATCGCCATCGCGGGAGATGAACAAGAACTCCGAGACGCAGGCGTCGGGTGACTAATAGAGGAAATAAATCATTTAGTTATTACTCAAGAATTAACTAATCAATATTTTATTAGTTATATAATATTATTTATATTTTTCTTACCATTTCGAAGCGACACGTCAAATGAATCACGTGATTTCTGGGGGCTTTCAAGCGAAATCGGCAACTACTGCCACTTGGTAGAGCTGCTGGATAATTGGCACTGGTTATATTTATAACTCGATTTGGTTGCAAATCATAGAACCGGGTGCACTGCTCTTGGCCACAAGTGAAACTGCTAAATAAAATTAAAAGAAAACCCGGAAAAATGAACTTCTTCATCGTGAAAGAGAAGCTATTCCACTGATAAAGTCGAGAAGCTCAAATGCAGCTTATATAAGAATTCGTTTATTTGATAAGAAATAAAATTTTACATATTTGTAGATACAATAAATATTTAAGACAGTCATATTTGGTTATTGGTGTCAAGGTGAGCAAATATTATTATTAGCTTAATGGTCATAAAAAATTCAACTGTCAAGTTTGTTTTTAATGGATTACAAAAATAAAGAAAAGGTATTAAGAGGCGATTTTTAGTTTGGGAAGAGTGAAAGATCAACCCAAAAGTAAAAGAATAAAGTGAAAATATTTTTATTTAATAAAGTAAAAAATTAGTTAATAAAATTTAGGAATTATATGTTTATAAATGTTTTGGCATCCCAAGAAAAATTAAACTCTAAAATCTAAAACTCTTTTCCCCCATTTAAAAATTAAAATAACAATTACTCCGTTTTCCAATCCAGATATTTATTTGTGATTACAAACTGACCACACAATTTGAGTTGCCAATCTTTTGCCGTATCCAACTGACGTAGGATGAGATTCTGGTATTAACACCCATTGGATACGAGGTGGAGGCACAACTCTTGCCAAAACTAATAACTCCCAAAAGGAATTGTCTGGATTTACGGAGAATGACTGGACCACCGGAATCGTACTGACAAGAGTCTCGACCAGTTCCTGAATAATCGTACGTGCACATCTGGCTGCTATATATATCGGCTACTCCGTTGTACTCCGTTTGGCAGTCCACGTTGTTCACCACCATCAAATTGATCTTCTGCAGGCTGGGAGTAATTGGTCCGGCAAAAAAGACCGTTCCCCAACCGATCACATCCACAGACTCGTACGAAAATGATTGTGTTCTAAGAAGAAACTAGTGAGTATATAGAATTTTGATTTTTGGAATATATCTTACGTTCCCACAGGTGGCAAACAGATGGGTCCAACACCCCGAGACCAACGAATGTTGCTGGCAGTTACCACAACTGCAACATCGTTAATTTCATTCGGATCACTGGCGTAGTTCTCATGGGGAATCATTTGTTGGATGTTGTACTTATCGTAGTACCTCGAATTGGAAGCTAAAGAGGGGATTTAAATGATCCAAAATAGTTTATATATATTAAATTATATCTTACGATTCTGCAGATTGTTGGTTCCAACAATAGCCACAACATTTATGGCCTGCTTCACCTGATACACGCAATGAGCAGCAGTCAGGATGTATCTATGGGATACTGGAGGGTACAAAATTTAATAAATTAATTTAAATTAAAAAATAGGGACATTATTATGTAGTCAATTAAAAAAATAAAAATTTTAATACAGCTAGAAAATACAGCAACTTTATGAAATAAAAAAAAAGTTCAATGCTTTCCATATGATTGTGAATTTAATTATTTAATTCCTATTTTATATCTCTTTAGAAAAATTTGAGTCAAATAGAATTTAATATAAGAAAAGGACATTATTATGTAGTAATGTATAATACAGCTAATATAGCATCTACAAGAAAAAAAAATTCTATACAAATTAATGTAAATTAAATTATTTAATTCCTATATAAAATCTCTTTAGAAAGTAAGTCAAATAGAATTTAATATAAAACAAGTAAGAACGTTACAGTCGAGTTTCCCGACTGTTACAGACCCTGTACAAATTTGGTTTTAGGCATAATAAAAAAAAAACAAAAAAAAATATATATTCACACCGAGTCCGGTCTGGGACTCGAACCCAAGATCTTAGCGTTTTAAGTCGAACGTCGTAACCATTCGACAAACCCAAACTTTTTGAATTGACAGCTAATACAGTATAAATATAATGAAGACGCACATTCATACATACATATATACATACACATTCATACATATGTATATGAAGCTAGAGGCAGTGCAGTTGCAGCGGCACTTCCGAGAAAAATCAACCACCGAACGCAAGCGATTTACCGTTTGTTTGCGCAAATAAACAGATTTTTTGTGTTTATCGCCTGTAAACTTTAGGTATTTATTGTGCGCTTTCTAATTAACCAATCTTGATGAAATTTTCAGGATCGGTAGAAATCTATGCTCCAATTGCATGTGTATTTTTAAAAAAAATTTAGCTTGAAAATTGTGCAGTGCAGGGCAGTGCAAAAATTCAAATACAAATTGCGGGGGCGGTGGGCGTGGCGCCGACTTAAAAAAATAAACTCTAATTGACTCAGTATTAGGAGAATCTACACTGGTAATACGGTTCCTCTAGCTCTTACAGTTGCTGAGATCCGTGTGTTCATCCGGACGGACGGACGGACGGACGGACGGACGGACGGACGGACGGACGGACAGACGGACAGACGGACATGGCTATATCGACTCAGCTCGTCATGCTGATGAAGAATATATATACTTTGTGGGGTCTGCCACGCCTCCTTCTGCCTGTTACATACATTTGCACAAACTTAATATACCCTTTACCCTTTGGGTACAGGGTCTAAAAAGGGAAATATTATATAGTAAAGATACAAATTATAATATAGCTAGAAAATTCAGCCACTTTATGAAATATAAAGGCTAATACTAGTGTAATATTAACACCAATTAAATTATTTTATTTCTATTTAAAATCTCTTTAGACAACTTTAAGTCAAATGGAATTTTGAATATTAATATTATATTTTCCTTTACTATAATAAAGCATTCGAGTTACTAATTATTTAAAAAATGTACTCTGCCAAAATACAAATACATCAACTCACCAATAGCTCCTCCACAAAAGGATGCCTGATTGCTGGTGGTGTCCTTGAGGGCCACCATACTGGGAAACTCATTGGCCGAGGCATCGGCACCATTGGCAATCCTTGAGGTGGCAGACCAGCCGCAGTTGCAGTTCTGTTTGGTGGTGGTCAGGGTGCACTTGAAGTTTCCGCCCTTCGTCCCCGTTGAAATGTAGGCGAAGACCAGCTCTGTGAAGAGGGATTCCCGCGAAAAGGTACCAGAGCCGCAGAAATTCTCAGCGCTACGCATCAGAATATCTCCCTCCGTATCTAGCCAAAAGTTATCCGTGGTGCACTGGCCATTGCTCTGTGTTGGTAGTACAAATAAAGATATATCCATTACATAAGCCATTTATCACAGAGTTATTATTATATCGTTGCTCCCACCGATGGCAATCCAATGGTGCATTGCACCTGAATGTAGTAGTCCACGGGAGCCGTGAACTTGTACCGGCAGGATGTACCCGCAGGATAATTGCTGGGATAGTAGGGTGACTCTACGTAGGTAACACCCGGATTTAGGGTATACGTATTTTCACAGCCCTCAAAGTAGGCCAGAACGGCGGGGGCCAGTAGCACGATTAAGATTAGGCAGCGGTTAAACATTTTCGGCCAGACCTTTCTGCTGCGAAGTCAGCACTCAACTGGGCTAACCTGATAGTGCCACCCACACCTAATATCGGCCAAGACACTACCGTTGCTAATTAAAAAAAAAAAATAATTTAAAGGCCGTGCGCCAGCAGATGATAAAACACTTGAAACTTGCCATTAAGTATCCGCACCGTTT
>JAJJHY010005742.1:11281559-11294419 GCA_021224005.1 Drosophila setifemur
TATTGAATTTAATATATATATATATATATATATATATATGAAAGGAATATACATAATCCTAACAAAATCATTCGGCCGAGGATGAGAACTATAATACTTAATTTAAATTTATTAAACTGTGAGTTTGAAGTGATCTGAAGAATTTTTATAAAAATTGGAAGTTAAGCTGTTATGCGAATGCTTAATCGATGTGTTTTTGTGTTCCTAAAGATCATATAATATTATCAAAAAAATGTAAACATATAATTAAAAAAAAATAAAGGAATGGCTTTGAAAATCTAGTTTAACGTAATTAGCTTATAATGGCAATTTAACATCTATAAAAAATTATTTCCAAATTATACATAAATCCTTTTTGAAAATATCAATGATATGCAGATTTGTCTTAAGACTTCGATCAAGTATCATATTATTTGGAAATATGCAAAGAAATACATTTTTTTTTACTTTAACGAATACATTATCGAATGAAATAAAATTATATGTTCAATATTTTGTAAACTAATTGGAATTGCATGGGCTTTTTATTTGTTGATGTTATTTGTTTTCATTATTAGATTCATTTATTTCTTTCGAATTCTTCTTTTAAGTAAACCTATTCTATTATTCTTATTCTACTTTTAAGTAGACCAATGCAAATTGAATTGTATATATAAAAGAAGTTAACCAAACATCTGTTTTAAATAATATAAACTTTTAGCATCAAACAAAAAATTCGTAATAAAATAACTATTTTGTTAATTTGCCGTCTATGATTATTGCTTAGAGTGAATAATTAGCTTGTTGTTAAAACGTGGGTATTTATATTTTGTTCAAAATATTATAATTGTGGGTATTTATACTTTGTTAACAATTGCAGAATTGTAATTTTATGAAGATGTTCCATAAATATAGAATAAATGCGTTATCTCGGAGTATACGTACATTTCTATATATATATATAACATCCATCTGCTTCATTGCACGACAAGATTTCACTTTCTACTAAAGGTGGTAGGAAAGTCTTTCAGTTCATTTGATACGCTTTGATCTACAAGATTATTCTTCAGGATTTCAGAATTTTGATAGATTTAGTTTTCTTAAATTACCAACTGAAATGTCTCATAACTTCTAGGGGCTCCCCGTAAGTTATAATTGTTCGTTGCTGATTTTCTGTCTGTTGGGCTCAGAGGAGAAACCAGGAGAAACCACAACCTGTGCATGGTGGTCAGTGGATGCTTTGCTGACCGAACCCAATCCCAAACCCTAACCCAAAACCAATCCCCAACCAAATCCCAATCCAGAATCCCAGAACCCCAAACCTCGGGCCAAAAATCCGCGAACCATTTTCTCTACATTTTCGCCGCCAGCTTCGAAATGCCAGGCGATTGTTCAATTGTTTTGCTAACTTTGCTGTGTTGTTGTTGTTGATGTTGTTTTTGCTGCTGTCGCTGTTTGCCCCCTGAACGCTTTCCATTTGACTTTGTTTTTTGGCGCAGACACGCGGTTTTTTCGGTGGAGCTACCAGGAAGAGCTCCCGGGGTAATGGTGGGGGATGGAGGAGGAGGATTGGTGGTCTGCATGAGGCGCAGCAATTGTAGAATTTTTCTTTCGCTTTGTACACATATTTGTGTTATATTTGCATTGGTTTTATTTTCTGTCTCTGATATCAAGCGGCAATCGGTTGCTGCCCCCCGTCTCCTCCATTTCCGAATTTGCTCCTTTGCTCGGTTTGCTCTGTGTTCTCTGTGTTCTCTGTCCTGTGTTTTTATATTTTTTACTATTTTCGCCAGTCTACATCCGACGTTGCTTGGGTTTGGGGAGGAGGTCAGACCGCTCCTCGGATCTCGTCTCCCCCCCTCTCCTTCTGTGGGTTTAACATTTGAAATGGTCATCGACGCGCATTTTAAATGATCTATGTGTGTGCGAGTGTGTGCGAGTGTGTGTGTTCTTAATGGGCGCTGCAGGGCGTGGCAGTTGCCTGTGTTTTTCAGCTTCGCCCATTTTTATTATCTGGCAACTGGGGGAGGGGGGAGTGGGAAAACTTGTGGTGCGAAAAAGAAAAACTCAGCCTGCGATAATTAATTGTGGCTCACACTCCTGCTCCTGCTCCTGCATCCTTTTGGGCAGGACATAATCAGGCTTCGTATGTGTTCGCCGCTGGTTCGCTGCTCGTTGTTGTTTTGTTGTCGTGCGCCGACGTCGTCATATCCTCGGTCCCGTCGTCATCCGATTGGCTTAGAAAATTGCGAATAGGCTGGGCCCTAGTAATGCTTTCTCTTCATCTCGAATTTTCACTGCTCAGCATCCGCGAATTCCAAATAATCAGGGAAAACTTCGGGGGGGAAAAGAAGAGGGAAATCAGATATTTTTCGCATTTTTCCTTGCCCTTAACGCATTTTGCAAATTATCAAGCGGGCAAATTCACTTACAAAGAGAAAGAGAAAGGGAGAGAGAAAGAGAGAGAGTAGAGAAGAGAGAGCTTAAAAGAGAATGTTGCCCTAAGAGAGCGAGCAAAGGGAGCGGAAAGTTGGCTTACGAGGCGTATACTTAATGCAAGTTAAGAACTTTGAGCTCACACTGCGTATGCTTGATTTTGTAATTATCAAGGCAATTACTTGCATTTTAAATGCAAAAAAGGTTGAAATAAATAATATGAATAATATTTAATAATGAAAATTAACATTTACTACTCAATTTTGGTATCCTATTCCCCAGCAATTGTTACTTGGCTAACAACTTTTGGCCAACCTTGAAAAACTTATTCCTGCCCCAAACCAAGTAAGGAAAATGTGGTTGAGCTTAAAGTGCAGACACCGCACTCAAATCGCACTCAAAGAACTAAAACCATTTTGAGTGAAACTCCCCTGGCGAAGTCAAGGAAACTACCCCCGATTTCGGGAAAGCCATTTCTCCTGCTCTGCCGCGGCGCTGCAGCTGCGCGGCTTTCTCCTGCCGGCAGCGACGCATTAGTTTGCAGCGACGTCGCTAACTTCAAGCAGCAGCCAGAAAGCAGAGGCAGAGGCTGTCATTGTCAGCGTTGGTTGCTGCTGTTGCTGCTGTTGCTGCTGTCGTTGTTGTTGTTGTTGTTGCTACTTATGTTTTCCTCGTTTCGTTTTTGCGTTATTTATTTTTGCGCGCTTTTCCACGAAATTTTGTGATTGGTCGCGACGACGACGAGGATGCTGAGGAAAAGCGATGACGATGACGACAACGACAACGACGACGCGGAAAATGTTCCCCCCACTATATGGATATGCGGCTGTGTGAGTGTATGTGTGTGTGTGGTTCATTTTTTCCGCGAGTCGCGAGCCGGAACGCTGAAGCTGTCTCTGTCCAGCGTTTTGGGGGATGGCTCCGACGCTGGCGCATTTCTTATTATGATTAAAAGGATAAGCGGCAGAAGTCCCTGAAGGAGCAGCATAAATCTCCTTAACTTAGGGATATTATTTACCAATAACTAACATTAATAGGTTGTTGAAAATGCATTTATTTTAAATGAAATATATATTGATCTTAGGGTAAAGAGTGTTTTTGCAATGGTATAAAATAATATTTTAGATACTTAATTACCCAAATTGATATTTTAAATTTTTATTCCCTATTCCTGTAGTTTTTCCTTATTACGACTTTTAATGTATTTTGTTTATAAATTTTAATTAATTCATTATTTTAAACTATTGATAATTTCATAACCCCTACTTTCCTTTCAGTGCAAACTTTTCGCCCAATTTTTTCTTTTTGCAAAGATTAACCGACGATTAATTGGATTTTGCATCTTTGTTGGCATTCGATGTCTGTGTTTGTTTTAGAAGTAACTTTCGGACCTCCTCCTTTCACTGCCAAATGCCAATGTCGAATTCCCACTCACACCCATCCACCTCCATCCACCCACCCACCGAAGGATGCCGAGCTTTGACCCAAAACCTAGCCAATAAAGACATTTTTGACATCATCCTGCCACATCCAGTGGCAGAGTTCCTTCGCCCCACTTCGCCGGCCACATCCTGTCTAGCAAACAGTTTGTCTGCGCGTCGTCTTGCGCCCTTGAAAAACAACACTCAGGCAGCTGGGAGCTGGGAGTCCGCAGTCCTTGGATGCCAAAAAGGAGCAAAGGGGGAGGTCTGCAAGGAGAGCAACAGGAAAGCGTTTTGATTTTTTCTCGTTTTTGTTTCTCCCATTCGTTGTGTGACACTTTGGCAAAACTCGCTCCAGAAGCTGCAGGAGAAGAAGAAGTTGGGGAACTTGGATGGGGGTCTAAGCTTTTGGCCCACAGAAAGTTCCAACCGGAAGCGTTTTCTTATCGCTCGAAGTTATTAAAAAATTCTCTATATATTTAGCTCCAGCTGTGTTTTTGTCCTTGTAAGACAAAGGATGTGATTTTCTCTCTCTGGAGTAGAAAGTTTTTTTTGCCCGGAGTTAATTTGTTATATATATTTATAAAATAAACATGTATATATTTTAAATACTTTGAAAGCAATTAAAATATATAAAAAGAGCGTTCCCCAATAAAATTAAATATAAACACGGGCTTACACTATATTTTTTGTTGATACCAACCGTAAGATAATTTAATTGATTATCTGCTACTAAATCCATTATCCAAAGAGTCGGGGAAGAAAAAAAACCGGCCTTTTGTTGTTTGCTGTTGTTGTGACATTGTTGTGTGTGTGGCCGAGAACGTTTTGCATTTAATTTGCTGCTGAAAAACTGTGGTTCGCTTTTAAGCCAAATATGATGAAACAATTTGATTACCGGCTGCCAGCCCAGCTGACAGACATCGTTGGCCACACAATCGGCCCAAAGCAACGAGCAAAGGAACGAACGCCGCCCGGACGCCGGAAACGGAAGTGCCGTTGTCACATATTGACGTGGCGACAAATGCGACGCCATTCAACTTTGAGATTGTAGCAGAAGTTGCCCTTTGCCTCCGCCTCTGCCTCCGCCTCCGCCGCCGCCTCTGTCCCCATCCTCGATCCCTCGGTGGCTGCCTCTCGGCAATGCAATTAAACTATTTCCGTGCTGCCAGTTGCTGTCGCAGAGTCAATAAAAATTAAAATAAAAATCTGTATAAATAAATAACAATGGCGACTGGGCACAGGAAAAAAAAAAAACGAACAAACGATCCATCGGCGACTTATTGGCTCCTCGTCGCTGGAAGCATCCAGGTTATTAGTAAATTGGGCGCCAAATAACTACGCAAATTTCTCCCAGTTATTCGTTATTCATATTTGTCTGGATTGGAAGTCATTGGCCGCAGATATATTGAACATGATTGAGTTTTACTCAAATGGAAAATTCGTACTAATAAATAATTATATAAACTTTTTTGTAAGAGTCGTCAACAATTGCGAAATTTCCGATTAGGTGTGAATAGTTATACTACACCTCAATAAAATTAAATATCTTAATGGTATCATATGAACTTTTGTAAAAGATGACAAAAATTGTGATAAATTGGAATAAGTTTAATTATGATCGATTCTTACTAAATAAAGTAATTGGCTAGATAAGTAACAAATTTTGATTTACTTTAACAAGAAATAAACAGATGCGATAGTTATTTCCACATCATATTCCATAAAATGTTTTTAACTATTACATAGGCACTATAAACTGAATATGTCAAAAGAACAGATTTTTATGATAGATATGATAGATTTTTACTTGATAAATTGATTAAAATATGTTTAAGTTTAGCTAAAGAAATAAACAGAAGCGATAGTTATTTTCACATCATATTCCACAAAATGTTTCTTAATTATTCCATAAGCAATAGAGACTGAATATGAACAAATGTAATGTTTTAATGTTTAAAAATCGTATCTGATTACTGGATTTTTCTTTTATTATTAAAAGTATTTAATTAAATTCCCTGCTGATCAAAATGAGCCCGGCTCCATCAGCATTAAGAAAAGCAATAGTCACAACAACAACAAATGCAAAAAGCTGGAATCTTCGATTCCAGGTGGTCGCTGGCTCAATAGATGCACTAGTCGTTTGTTGACCAGGCCGCTCAGTTGGCTTTAGTACACAGCAAAAAAAACTGGAAATATTTATACATAGGATATGTTGTGTATTAGTGAACATATGTAAACATAAAGTATGATTTATAATTCCTCTATAGACAAAAATAATTTTAAAAATGCCACAAAATAATATACCATATTTTCAAGAAATTTACACAAATTAAAACAATTTATAAATAAATTTATTAATTTTTTAACATGCACTTATTTTAAACGAAAAGAACAAAACATTTCTACAATTTGTATATTGAAGATTGTTAAATATTTTCTTTAAAAAAATATATATATTTATTTAATGTAGACTGATTTTTTTCGGTGTATCTCCGGCCGCCTCGGCTCGGGCAAAATTTACACTTCCTCGTCCATTGTTAACATTTACGCCATTAACCTGTGTTGGCTTTTAGTGATATGCCACAAGAGACCACACATCTTTAGAGGATTGCTGGTCCACACTTCGGAACCCCCCTCCGTTGCACTCCACCCCCCCTTCCCACCTTTTCCCTCACCCTCCCTCTCAGTTAGCGCTGCATATTTGGTGCAATTAAAATTTTCGTTCGGCTTTTCTTGCTCCTCGTTTTTGGGGCCACGCTGGGGTCTTGTAATAATTTCTACTTGGCAATGCGGATCTCCTGGAGGGGGGGAGTGAGAGAGAGAGGCGGTGGGTGGTGGACCCAGAGGGGGGGGGTGGCATGGTGGCGGGTTAGGAGCAGATCGAAGAGCGGGCCTCGCCTAAGTCACTTGCGTTGTCCTATGCAAATGCAATTGCCTCGTCTATAAATTAAATTATGCTTGCAAATTATGCATGCATAGCAGCGTCAACGTTCGGCGATGAGAAGCGGCCAAATGCAAGACTCCAGACCAACCGCCGACAACAAAAGCGGACTATTTGTGCGATTACACAGGGGGAAATAATTTGGGGAATTTTTTATTTAATACACAAAAAATGTTATGATATGTGAATTTAAAGTTTCTGGCATGCATCTTAATTTATATTTAAATGGTAGTTCAAGAGTCTCATAATAATAAATAAAAGCAAATTATAATTCAAGTTAAAGGAAGCCAAAATTTTAAATTTGATGTCAAAAAATATGAATTTACTATATATGTGAATAAAAAATTTCTGGTAGTCTTGTAAATAATACACTTTTATTTATGTTTAGATGGCAGTTCAAAAGTCTCATAATTATAAATAAAAGGAAAGTATAATTTTGGCTTAAGATTTCTCTAATTCAAATTTGATGTCTTAGTAAAATATTAATTTATATGTGAATTTAAAATTTCTGGAAGCCTTGCTTAGAATGAATTTTTATTCATGTTTAGCTGGGAGTCATTATAATAAATAAAAGCAAGCAAAGTAATTCTTGTTTAAGATAGCCACTAATTCAAATTTAATGTAAAATATTAATTTATATAAGATTTTAAAGTTTATAATAGTCTTGTTAAGAATGCACTTTTAGTTAGTTAAAAAGTGTCATTATAATAAATCACAGCAAAGTATAATTCTTGTTTAAGATAGCCCCTAACTCAATTTTGATGTCATAGGAAAAATAAAATTAAATTATATGTGCATTACAAATTTCTGTTAGTCTTGTTAAGAATGCATTCTTATTTAAGTTTAGAAAGCAAAGTATAATTCTAACATTCTTAGATTACATTTTGTTTTTTTCAGTGTCCGAGTGCAGAAGACCTAGCGATTGAGACTGTGCTTTTGTACGGGTATTTGTGTGTGGCGGCCGCAATCGTAGTGCACTAATTCACATTTGATGTTCGTCGAATGCGTTTGGTCAATGAGGTTAAGTTACATGACGAAGGCAGCGGCAGCAGCAGGAGGTGGTGCTCTGGAGCTGGAGGTGGGCCCAGAGATGGAGCGGGAGCGGGAGTAGGAGCGGGAGTTAGAGATGGAGCGGGAGAAGGAGTCGAAGCGGGAGCTGAAGAAGGAGCTGGAGCTGAAGGTAGAGCTGGAGATGGAGCTAGAGGTGGAGAATGAGAAGCTCGGAGGAGCTGTAGGAGCAGCAGGAGTTCACCGTCTATTGATGAAGCTGATGTTTCTGGCAGCAGGCCGCGAATTTTCGCCGGCTGAGGTCCGTTTCTGTTACCAGTTTTGTGGACTGCTTGCTAGCTGCAATTTGGCTTTGGCATGCTAATCGATGATGTTGGCCAATGCCCATTTTCTTTCTCTTAACGTTGTAATTACACCAAGAACTTCGGTGTTGGGTTCATTAAAGTGGTTTCGCATTTCGAATGGAATGGAATTCGTACAACAATGCATTCAATTCATTTTAAATTAATTATCTTAGGTAAGATTTGTGAAAGCAATGAAATTAGGAAATTGCCTTGAATAATTTATTGTATGAGTGAGAAAAATTAAATTTATAAGTTTCCTTATTGTGACTTAAATAACCATAGATTGATGATTCTCCCAGATAATTGACACATAATTGGGGTTCCAAAGAGGATTAAGATTCTGTGGCATTCCATTTGTATTATTTATATTCTTAGTTTATTGGCCGATGCATAAATTAATGTTTTAATAACTAACCTTCGAATTCTTCCAATAGCATAACATACATCCCTCCTATATTTCATTTAACTTCAGGGTGTGCTTTCCCTGGGACATCAATCATCTTTTATCCGATTGAAATGCGTTCTGTTCGCCATTGACTAAGCCACAACTTTTGACACATTTTAGCCTCCACCAGTCCCTGGAGCACCCTCCTCCTCCACCCTATGCTCCAGTTGGCAATTGAGTGGAAAAAATGTGCGCCACCCAAGCAATTAGTGGAGTCTTCCTACACGACCTAGCCCACTAAGCAGCCAAGTGGAGTCAGTTCCTCGGTGGAGCTCTCAGCGGAACCGGTTGCTTCTCCTCCCTCCCCTGTATTTTTCTGGCTCTGTTCCCCCTTTTGGTTCTTAACTTGCAACTTCCTTCCTCCGAGAGCTGCTTGAGTCGCTGCTCTCACGCCTTGGTTAACTCAATTGGGAGCCACTAGCCACCAGCCACTAGCCACTCACTCGAAACGGTCAGCAGCACTCGGTCGTTCGTTGAGTTCGGTTTTGTTTTTCCCCTTTTTCCAGCCTTCGTTGGATCGGTGGCAGCTTCTCCTGCCTGCCGAGTGCAGAGCTCACCAACCGTGACGTCACGCCGCTGCTCCAGTTCTTTGGGCATTCCTTGGCTCCGAGATGCTCGCACGTATCCGTCAGTTTGCCTTCGGTCTGCGCTGAGGCATGTGGTCCACTCAGCGGGATGAGGTGCTTCGGTTTGGTTTGGCATGGCATGGCTTGGCTTGGCTTGGCTTGCTCATGTTTGTTTTTGGCCAGGTTACGTGAGTGGAAGTGGGCGCCAGCTGTTGGGTACAAGGTTTTTTTGTGGGCTTGCAGGTTTCCATTGAGCCAAGGGTGCATTTCACACACAATAAATTAAGTGGGCAAAAAAACTGATGGCTATTGCAATGCAAAAAGTATTCTTACGCATATGGGAAAAATAATAAACAAAACTTTTGTTGATAACTAAGTGTTAAAGAATAATAAATATTTCTCCCTACTTAGAAGAAAAACAAACAAAAAATACATTTTACTGTTTTTACTATGAAATTTGAAAAATGTATACCGAAATTCATGCAGATCGAAATATATTTATAGCATAATTTTGCACAGAAGTTTTCAAAGCAACAAGACATCTCCGACCCCAAAAATTATATATAAATTGATCTTGATCATCATCAGCAAAGATTATCAGTCTGTCCATCCTTCCATCTGCTTGTTAGTTTCTCTGCCGACCAGTATCTCAGATTTAAAGTTATCTAGCTATATCTTTGCACCGATAAAGTTTTTAGTTGCTGGTAGTACGGGTGTAAAGCAAACCAGAATCGAGACCTTATATTACATTGCTGCCAAACAAACTATTAGGGAAAACTGACATCACTTCGATATTGTTTAGGAAAATTTATTGATTCTTTAGAAATGAGTGTCTAAAGACTACCTTAAGCGATCCCATTAAAATGGGACTACTATTTCCTATAGTTGTCTTATAAATGATGGTAAAAAATGAAAAATTAAGCCTAACTAAGTGATTTTTTAAATAATTTAATTTATTCTTATGAAATATGCTTTAAATTTAAGCCTTTAGATTCCACACAAACGATCGATCTGATTCAGAGATATTCCCTTTTATCGTCTTTAAGAAATATAAAAACAATCTCTTATAAAAATAATTAAAATTAAAATTTATAAAAGTTCTCTCCCACCTAGACTTATCAATTAAATTATTTAAGTTAATGCTTAATGTCCTATTAATTACTAATTCCTCTATTTACATAATATTTACATAACTATATGGCACATTTTTGTGCCATAATGGAAAATCTTTTAAGGCACAAAAATGTGCACTAATTATGCACATTTTGAATCCGTATAAATTTATTATTTAAACAATTTTTAAGTGTAGATTGTGTACATTGAAACTGATTTCCTCGCATATGTCTTTACAATTTTCGAAATCTACTCGAATAAGTTGAGTCAAATTAAATTGGAGATCTTATGCACACAAATTAGCCCCCTGCGCCATAAACAAAAGAAGTCAATTTCCAAATCCCCCGCTCTCTCAGCCACAACGGAAATGCTAAATTTTTCATATTATTATACGGACAAGCGAATTGATCGATATCGATCGATCGACCGATCGATCGGACGCTGCGACTCTAACTGTTTCGACAGAAGCACGAATTAACATAATTGAATGAGGCAGGGGCAGACAGACTTTTTGGGGGGGAAACGAAGCTGGGGGCAGATATACTCGAACTATATATGTATATGGTAGATGAGGAGAGAACCAGTTGGGGACCAGCTTGCTTGGGTAATAGAATTACAAATTAAACGCGCACAAATTATACCGGGCCACGGATATCAAAGATATCCAAACTACAGAAAGACGACAGACCCCCAAGGCGCTCGGTGTTCCTCAGACAGTCTCAGTCCTCGGTCCCCATCTCCGTCTACTACTACGTCTCCATCTCCATCTCCGCCTCCATCTCCATCCCAATCTCCGTCTCCGGCATTTATGTAATGCAAAATTAGACTACATTTTGAATGATTGGTGGGGCGAAAGGGGTGCCTGGATTTTGGATTTGCAAGCCAAATGCGATTGTGACGCAGGAAATAGTCGAACTAATTCCATCGAACTCACTAAAAATTGTGGAAACTTTTCCAAATTAATGGAAAACAAAAAACCAAATAAACAATTTGCAAATGGGCAAAACTGGGCAACGCACTTTTTGCACATTACATTACGACGGCGGGGCGGCTGCCATTTGCAAATGTTAAATGTTTTAATTTCCTGTACCGAATGACATTTTAATGAAGGACTTGCCAAAAAATCCAACAAATATATATAATCGAAGCCCAGCCGGAGTTGAGGTTTTGTGTCAGTATTTAATTTTCCATGCGTTTTTAATGCGTTCCACCCGTGCAACTCACTGAAGGACTCGCACTCCATGGTTCCGGATTTCGAATATTCCGGGTCCAACAGAACACGCACTCGCACAGCGGAAGTTAATTAATAAAATATTAAAAGTTATTTATTATCATTTAAGTTAATTACAAGTAGATGCAGAAGGGGCAGGACCACAGGAAATGTGAGGAATATACAATTTTCTTCTTATAAAGTACATGCGAAAAAGGGTTGTTCCTACTCATACATATAAAATCTGTATTCTTGTAATTTTAAATTAACAAAATCATTATGAAATAAAAATGGTATTAGTATTTAGTTATACAAAATTTATCAATTCGGATTATTGTAAAATTATTACACATTTATTCGTGCTTTTGCAAAACGAATTTGGTAGTGAAAATATGGATAAAACTTAGTTTTAATAAGAATGTTTCTAGAAATCTATGATGATTAAATAATCTGATAAATGTTTACAATATTTATGATTAATTGTTGTCTTTATCTTTAATGAAACTATTAAAAATGTTTTTAAATTTTTGACTTTATTAGCTTTTTCTATAAAAGTATTGTTAGGTTCATTTTGTACTTCCATAAAGTTTCAAGTTTTCATAGCAATATTAATTTCCTTAAATATTATAGACCCAAAATATTTTATAATAACTAATCCTTTAGTTTACAAATATGCCTTTTAATGGTAATTATATTATGTATTTATTTTTATTATTTAAGTACTAACAATTTGCTCTCATATTTATTCCCTGCCTGCCAGTCACTTTCTACGTTTTATTTTTATTTGAACAATTGCTAATTGCAAATGCTCGTCGGCTCTTTAATTTCAGTATAGCCGCAACTATAAACCAAGTTCCCACGACTAAACACAGTGGTTATTAGCCACAATTGTGGCAATCTGCGTGCCAACAGCCTGTTAACACTGGCAAAATAAGAATGTGCTAATTATAGAAAGTAAAGAGCGAATAGTTGCAACTACTTAGCCGGGCCAACTGAGAGACCGAAACTAATTGCTGGTAATTGTCTGGCCCTGGCTTTGGCTCTGACTTTTGCTATGACTTTGCCACTCATTAAATCAGCCTATTAAATATGGAAAAATTATGCGAGTTTCATGTTGTACTATATGTATGTACTATATGTCTTCCTACCAACCAACCCCGGGGACATGGAGACTCCCAGTTCGCCACCCTTTTCAATTAGTTTCGCAGCTTGTGTGTCATGCGCTAATTTTCCAATAAATTAAATTCACAAGGAAATCTAAACAAAGGCATTTTCGGGAAGCTGCGCCAAAATGCAAATTTCTAGCCCAAGAACTGACGGCGTACTCCGCAGCTCCATCGTCCTTACCCGGGCTTTGTGTCTAAATTAATTTTGTTGTTGTTCGTGTTCGTCCT
>JAJJHY010005742.1:11295838-11330156 GCA_021224005.1 Drosophila setifemur
ATAATTCGCTTATGCTTAAAATTGTTCAAGTTGTTTTTTGTTAGATACTGTCTGTACAATTTGCGGGTTTCGAGGGGGGTTGAGGGGGCCCTGGAGTTGACGAATATTTTTAATTAAAATTTGTATAATCAGAAATGTTGAGCTTTCGGCCAAAGGCGTTGCTTATGTAGCAATTATGTCCTCAGCATGCAAGTCCCTATGTACGAGTAATTGTACGCACATAACTGACCATTATATATTAAGCAATAAACAAATTTACAACAGCTGCAGTGGAGTTGGGATATATAACATATCTATATATATGTATATGGATAAATTGCATTGCTTTTCTTCCAGGCGCCTTAGAGAACGTCTGCGAAATTACCAATTTGCATTCGGCAAAGTGTACGAGTGTGTGTGTTGCCGGTTTCTCAGGGTGTTTATATGTGGACATTGAGTATCACTTATAATTAGAAACTCAAAAATGCACAAACACATGCATGAGGAAAGTTGCTAAGGATATGCAGCAGACAACAACAGCCCTGAGCAGGACAACGACATCGAGCCGGAGCTCCCCTTTCGTCCAACCCCCGCTCCAGTTCCAGACCCAACTCCAGTTCCAGACCCACCTCCATCCACTCCCATCCCCGAAAAGTGCCTCCGTCCAAGTCGCCTATTTAATGCATATTTCGTATAACTTTGATGTGCTGCGTCCAGGCTGCCTTTCGTGTGTGAGCTGGCTTTTATGTATTTACGTTGCATATGAAATGATATTTATAGTAAACAGATTATTTTATATGCAGGTATATGCAAGCCTGAGCAACTTCCATACACTGCAATCACATCCTAACCCCTTTCTCCCCCTACCCATGGTGCCGAAATGACAAAGACAGAACTGTCTGCTTTGTCTGTTGTTTGCCAGGACTCGCTCGGCTGCTGTTGTTGTCTCTTTAGGCATATAAAATGATTAGAACTAATGGTCAATATGCAGATGAGTGTTGAGTGTAGCTTGGTGTTTATTTGCACAGTGGAACGGGAAGCGGTGGCAAATTGTGTAATTATACTGGAATACACAAAAAATATATGTGTTTTAAAGCGCATTTAAAAATTAGTTTAATATATGTCTTAAAATAACAACATCCAATTAAAAGATATATATGATTTGATAATAAAGCAATAAAGTAGATTGCATGTTATATAGTGGATAAATATTACATATATGCTAGAAGCTTTAATTGGGAATTTTTGAATTATAAATTGAAAAAATTATATATCTAAGTATAGGTTTGTATACTTTTCCATATAAAAACTTTTTTTTTTCTCAAAATACAGAATTAAAAGCATTTAACCAAGTTAAAATATTTTATACGGATTAAAAACATACTGAATTTTGAGAGTGCACAACAATTCAGTTTAATTTAAATGCATAAATTCCTACAAATATTTAAAAAATAATAATTTTTGCTATAATATTTCTAATTTTTCGATTTATGAGATGTTTGATCAATAAATCACAATTTTCATTCTTCGAATTAAAATGATGTTTAATCAATAATTATTACCAATTTTTTTGCATATTTGTTAGTTATCTAATATATTTTTAACACCATTACTTCTTGGTACTTAGGAGTATTACATTGAATTAACTAAAGATTTTTATTATAGTTTTACTTCGATCCTTTCTATAAGAAAAACAATTGGTTTTAATATTATTTATATATTATTCGCATTTATTTATCTTTTCGGTTATAGCATATTACTTGTTCTCTTAGTAGAAAATAGCACTTTAAGATATCTTCTCATAATAGTATCTAAAACCATGCAGGTTTGCTTGTTTTGCCAGCTTATTAATTGGACTTCGCACCAGGGTTCAATATCTTTCCTCCAGACATCGAGCCCACACCACACCTCACCTCACCTCTCCCATTTGCTGCAGGCCAGAGTAGACCACAACTGCATCCGAGGAATCTGCAACTCCATCTGCATACTCATTATATGCATTATGTATTGGCCGAGTGGGCGGAAAGGAGACGGAACGCTATGCGCATGTATCGCATAGATACTCGAATAGATGTGTATATATATTGAGAGCACTAAACAAATCAAGTTTTACTCAACATTATTATCAACATTTATGCATTCAGGAGTCACCCACACCCACACCCACACCCATAACCAGGACCAGGACCCTAAGCACACAAATACACAAGCGCCGACTAACTAAGCCGAATTGGGAAGACATTGCAGCGGTGGCCCCCAAAATGCAAACTGCCTTGCTCCCCCAAGAAAATTTATCGAAATGTTGAAACAGATTTTGGCCACCAGCCGGCTGAGGCGAGAGGTGGGGCCGGAAAGTACACACAAAGAAACAAAATATACAATAACACTAACATTTCGAAGATATTTTGAAACATTGTGAATGTGTACTGAATCCGCTAATTTAGCAACAAATCAATTTGGTAAATAAGTAAACATAAATTGTTAAATTTTAATTTCAAAAGGGCAATATTAAATAAATTTGTAACAAAATGTTTTTTGATTAATGTAGCTATTGCTTTATGTTATATATTTATATTATATATATATAACATAATGTATATAATATGATAATCTTTTTCTACAATATTCTAATTAATAAAGGGCATTACTAGATAAATTTGTCACAACATTTATTTTTGATTTAATATATCATTGCTTTAAATGCATTTATATTATTTAATACAGGCTAAAATATTTTTAATATTATAAGAATTTTACAATAAAACAAAGAAAACCTTTACATTTATTAGGGCCACTAGTGTATTTCTCTTCTAGATTAATTAGCACGTCGATTTAAATTAGACTCTCTGTCATTTAAAATCCGAATTAAATTGTAGTACTCCAGTTTTTATTTTTCCTATTAATTGTATTTAAGCGTTCTCGATCTATTTAGCGCTTAATTTAACGGGTATTACCCAAAGTCAATTATCTTCAAAAATAATTGAAAGCTAACTCGGCCTGATCTTCAGATATCCTGTCCTTCTACAAAAAGAAGGATACATTAAAAGTTTGAGTTTATAATTATTAGAAATTAGATTGTTTGAGAATAAAATAATATAATACCTTTAAATAAAAATTATAATACCTTTAGCAAAGGGTACAATAAAGATAATTTAAATACCTACAAAATATCCAATTTAAAACTATTTTAATTTATGTTTCCTGTGTAGGGATCCGATCTGAGGTGGAACTGGCTGACAGGCGAGCCGGCTGGCGGACAGCCGCATGGACACAACGGGGGGAATCCCCGTCCATCCACTCTCCACCCTCACCCTCTTCCTCGTCCTCTTCCTCATCCCCACCAGCAATGGCTTCGGCTTCTGCTTCTTCGAGGTTCCTAATTTAAATGCAAATGAGATTCATTTGACGACGACACCAACATACTTTGTCCATGTCCATGTCTTGCGCTCGCACACAGCTATTGCTTTGGTGTGAGTGTGAGCGAGTGTGTGTGTGTGGAATTTGATAATGTGTATGTGTGTGTGTATGTACAATTAGACATCGGTCTGTGCATGTATTTAGTTGCATGTTGTCCTTTGCCCATACATACATACAAACATGCATACATACATAGCCAAAGCTCGCATATAATACATAAGTTGGCTCCGAGTTTGTCTCTCCTTCAAGAGTTCGTGTGCGAGTGTTTGGCTTTCATATATAAATGAACTATTGCAGTGTAAATGAATTAGTCCAGGGCCAGTGGCGGCGATTTACGTAATTTTCCCAAAAAAAGGGGGGTTGCGTTTTGCTATTCAGTTTTGGAAAGTGGCATATAACTTCTTACCAAGTGTTTTGTTTAGCAAATTTGAGGTATGAATAGCAACAAATTTTCTTAATATTTAAAACAAATGTTTGCTAAATAAGTACATGTTAAATAATTTCTTAAATTTTAACTACAAAAGAAGGGTAGCTTCTTTCCTTGACGATTGGAATTTCGTAGGAACTAATTATTCTCAACCCACAAAATTTTCTGTAATTTCCTAAAGCGGCTTTAATTCTTACATTTAAATAAATTTGCTCCATTTTTTCTTACGGAATTATGTTAAAAAAAATATCATACCATCATTACCATAATCAAAAATCGAAATACTTTATGGGGTTCCTAAATTTTTGGGTAAAATTATAATTGTAATACCCTCTGAAAGATTATACAAATGGAACAACGAAATGAGAAATTGGCAAATTAATTCAGTATAATTTCCGTTGGTAAAGTATATTTTTAGATATTTGCCTTCCCTAATATATTTACGTAGTTTTTTGCAATATACATTACCGAAGTTTTGTAGTGTCCAACCCCATTTTGATACCCCCCTCCAGATAACCTAAACTTTGACCACGACTCTGGCTTAATTAAGCACTTGTCTGCATACATTAAAAGCTGCCACTGTCGCTGTCCTTTGCCGACTGCGTCTGTGCTCTTCTGGCTGCAGCTTCTTCATTTTCCTTATTTTGCCCAAATACAAAAGCCTATTCCGCACCGATAACTGCAAACACAACAAACACAAGCAGCAGCAGAAGCAGCAGTAGAAGCAGCATTAGAAGCAGCAGAAGCAAGAGCAGCAGAAGTTGCAACAACAACTTGGCCAGTTGGCTGTGTTGGACAGGAAGCGTTAGGAAGCGTCAGGACATGCAGCCAGCTACTTGCACTCATGTAGATGACTTGCTGCTCCCCGGCATTTCCGCTCACGTCCCTTTCCTATATATACAGCAGAGAAGCAGCAGCAACGCCAACAGCAACAGCAGCAACACCAACACCAACAGCAACAGCTGCAACAACACTAACAGCAACAGCAGCAACAACAGCAGCAATACCAATAACACCAACAGCAACAGCAACAACACCAACACCAACAGCAACAACAACACAAACAACACTAACAACAACACCAACAACAACAACACACAGCGCACAATTATAAATCTGTCCTCACACACAAACACATAGCCGGAGTTACCCCCTTTTTCGGACATGGACGTCGGCGATGATCATCATGACGATGGTAATGATGGTGATGATGATGACGACGCTACGGCTGCTTAAGTTTTTGGCATTAACAAAGCTACCAGCCACACCCGACGTCCCGTTCCCCGTCTCGTCCCCCGCCTTCCCCCGGGCACCATCAAACCAGAACGGAAACCGAACTCACACATACTTACACACACAAACACACAGTTGCACACGGTACACGCATACCAACACATAGCCGGAGTGCCTGACAACACCATACCAACACCAGTGCAATGTCCTTGCCAACGCTGCCAAAACCGCCTTGGAAAATTAGCATCAAACGCATAAAATGACCAAGTCTAAGTCTGCCGCAGTGCGGGGGGAGGGTGGGGGTTGGGAAATGGGGCTCGAGGATTGGGAACAGGGGGGTGGTTGGCGAGCAGAAGAACGAGGAGGAGGAGCTGGGGCTTGCATTCTCATTTGGAATTACGAAAATTCAAAATTTACAAACGAAAATGTTATGAGAACGTAGCTAGGGCTAGGATTTTCCCTCATCGTCTTCGCCTCCTGCCCCTGCCCCTGCCCGTGCTCCGTCGCCTTCACCTCCTCCATCGCCATCTCCGTCTCCAGCTCCGTCTCCGTCGTCGAGTGACGCACAATAGTTGGTTAGTGTAGCAGGCAGGGAAATCGGGTTGTCCTAGGCAGGGTTTGTGTGTTGGGTATGGGTATCCTGGGGTGGCCATGCCGTACAAGTTAATTCAGTTAAAGGACCCAAAAAGTCTGGTGTGCATTTTCGGCTGTACAAATGGACGGGGTGGACGGGGAGTGAGGGGGAGTGGCGGGATTGGGTGGCCGGCTTTGCCTATGCATGTATTAGTATGCGTAGTTAAGTTCTGACGCCAGGACCCCACTCAGGAGGGGGTAGGGAAATGCGTTGTGGTGCGGGGCTGAAGCAACTTTAAGTAAATGAACAGAAATGACAGGCAGACATTTGCATTATTATTAGTACAAGTTGCAGTCGTGTATCTGGGTGGGGGGTGGTTCGGTAGGGGGTGGTTCAGTGGGGTGGTTTCTGGTTGGGTGGGTACGCCTCGAAATGCATTTCATTGCATACATTTAGGAGGTTTTCATTACGTCGCAAAAGTTCTCGGTTCAGGTCCTCTCACTCTCTCTCTTCTTCACTCTACCCCTCTCTTGCGCTCTGTGGATTTTGTGCATGTAAGTTTTGCGTTACGTGTCTGCATCGGGGGTGTGTGCGGGTATTCAAAAGTCATTCTAAGTTATTGAATGGAATAAAATGTAATTTAAGTAAATTAGAATTTCAGCCGCATACCGAAATTGTTGATCCAGGTATGCAGTGGAGAGAACATGCAGGATTTCAGCACTGGCAAAGGCTCTTTGATTCCGCATTCAACTATATTCGTTTTTTTTTTTTCGTTTTCAATATCGATTATTGATTCCGAGTGCCAACAGGATTTGAAGGTTGCTGCTTTGGCAAGCCCAAGTAATTTTGTTGGGGCCTGGGGGAATGCTTTTAATCAGTAATTGTGGGCATAGGAATGAGTTGTCCTTTGGTTCATTGGAAGCACTTTAAAGATCAAACTTAGGAAAAATTTAACATTTATATTTCCTGGTATTAATCCCCTAATCTTTTTTTACTTAAAGAACAGACAATGTAATAACCATGGAATAATCACCTTTTCCTAAGCCTAGATTAAGCCCAGACCTTGAAAATATTCTGTACACCTTCGACCGTTTTTTGAAAAGTCAAAACTTGGCTTGCCAATTGACCATCGCTCTTGGTTGGGTGGATGGGGGAACACATATTCCGTTGTCGTCTGGCCAGAGCTTTATCCTCACCCACACCCCCAGCATCGGCGAACACTCACCGTTGCCTCAATTGAAGCTGCTTACCCTGGTAGCGAACCAGAGCGATTTTTTGTATTGCCATTTTTAGCGCTTCAACCCATTCACTCCACCCCTCCCGTGCGAAATTCTTTTATTTTCGCGTAAATTCAGCCAGCAACTTTCTCATACATTTTTTCCGTTTTTGGGGGAACTGTCGCTTGACCAAATGGTCGCCACCCAACTGCCCCCGAGACGCCTTGCAGGGTGTACCTACCCTTTTGGACTGATTATGGGTACGTGCACGTTGGTAAAATGTGCAGCGACAGTCCCAGGATCCCATGTTGCCCCCATCCCTTTAGTTAACCCCATCCTGCGCTCCTTTCACATGCGCCCAAAAGTTTGTTTTGTGTTTTGTTAATTTTTTCTTGGCCGCGAATTTGTTTTCATTTACGTTTTTGCATTGCACAGGCCATCGCCGGTTCCCCATTTTCCCCATTTTCCTCTCTTTGGTGTGTATGTGTGTGTGTGTTTGGGGGTTCGAAAACAACGCGCGGGTTTCGGTTCACTGGAAATTGGTAAAAAACGATGCCAACGAAGATGGCTCCAGCTACGGAGGATGCAGGAGGACGTCGCATTCGCAATCGCCAGCGCCACCTTAAGCCGCACACCCGAGCATTAAAACCAAACCACCTGCCACCCCGAATCACTCCACTCCGCCACAGGCGGTGGCATGCAGCACCATCCTCCCCCCCCCGGGTGGTTGGGTCTGGCTCAGCTGTTCATTTTTATTATTTTGACCATTATCGCGTGTGGTTCGTTGCTTTGGTCAGCAGCCACGGACGCTGCTTGGCCGTTTGTTCGAGTCCTGCTGATTAAACATTAATTAAGGAAAACAATGCTCCTGCTGCTTCTGCTCCAGCTCTCTCCCTCTCCCTCTCCCACTCACTCGCTCGATCTCTCTCTGTCACTTTTGCCACTCCTCTTGTTTCGACCGAAAAAATAAAAACAAGAACAAAATCGCGGAATTTGTATAAAAATGCAAAATTACGAATTTCGCGAGTTTCGCATTCGTATTCGCATCGCACTGTACACATGTAGTGATGTGATGTGTGGTCGCTTGGTGGGTGGGTCAGTTGGTGGGTTGGTCACTCGGATGGGTGGTTCGGTTCAGTTCGGTTCGGTTTGGTTTGGTTTGGTTTATAGGGAGTCATCCCCCTGACTGTCCGGCCCGAAAAAAAATGTTGCTTAAATCGCCATAAAAAGTAGTAGAAAAATCATCGACAGACGTAATAAATTAAAAATTTCCACTGGAACGAGTGGACAACAGGCTTGGATTGTTAAGCAGCAGAAACGAAGACCCCCGAAAAAAACGCGACGGGTAGATACTGCCAAATGAGTTTTTAGAACCAACAAAATATATTCCACAATGGACATTGTTCATATATTATTAAATCATTTGCAGGGGCCTTAAAACCCAAATGGTGTTCAACTTAATTTATCTCACTCAAATGTCATACATTCACGTTTTGTATTGTTTAGTTCATCAGTTATAACTTAGCTAGTTATCCTAACTAGGTGATTTCCTCGAAATTACTAATCAACTTGACAATTAGGTTTGGCATTTTGTGTCACGACCTGCCCTGACATACATTTCCCTGCCCCGAAGCTTATTTTCCATTTTCAATGAGCAAATATTAAAATTCAAATCACGTATTTTCCCTGCTTGCTCATAAAGGAAAGCCAACATACACACATACACGCTCAAGTTTTCCCCACACACACAAACTCTCTTAGTGACCCTTTTATTGCGAACGCGCATGATAATGCATTTTGTGTGCGCAAATTAAAAATTGCCATATTGCATGGAATTATGCTGACGTTAACTGGAATTAGAACCTTGAACATTGTCATAATTACTCACAAAATTATGTCAATTACCAAGAAAAGAGTGCCTTCAGCTGTTGTTGAGTTTCCATTGATGTCAAGTTGAGATGTGACTTTTGCGTGTCAAACTCATTTCTAGTTATTTTAATTGATGAGAAATTTTGTTCATCCTTAAAAGGGGATATTTTTATAATGATTTATTTATTGATAACAACTGATATGAGTCCCTCATATTTTCATTCGATTACTATACAAAGTGTTTCTAATTTTACCTAATTTATATTCCATTATTTATACATTCATAATATCGCAGTATGATATAAGCAAAGATCTCAGTTTATAATTGCAAAAGATAAATAATAATGTTTCAGATTGTTCATATAGAATAAGATAATATTCTAAGTAATTTTAGAGATTTTATCAAGTTAAAAGATTTCAACAATATTCTAAAGTAGTCGTAGGTTAGATTTAAGAACGATTTTGTATAGTAAAATAAAATAACACCAACATGCTTTTGAGAAAACAATTTTCGAAGTTGCGTTTTGAAGCTAACTCCTTTCTATTTTTTTGAATTGAAAAATATTCTCCATCCTTAATTTATAATTGGGAATATTTGTATAATGTTTAAAAGTTTGATTAGGAATAATAAAATATTCAAAAAATATCTCTGATTATTCTTTATTTCATTTATTTTTTTTAACGATAGAAAATAATCCATTGAACATAAATGATTTATTTCATTTAGATATATTTTATATATTTATTGACGTTTCAAATGCCATCGCAGATTGATTGGCTGGAATACTAAAGAGTTTGGTAATCATTTTATGAAACTTATGTTCACAGCACTCTGCAGCTTGTTAGTTTTACCTGGTCTCGACCTCCTCCCACGCCCTTCCACCTGACCGCTCCTGCACTTTCCCTGGCGGTGACCTCCAATCCAAATTGGTGTTCATTTAGACGAAATGAAATTCGTGCAATTAAGACCGCGATGCCGGAGCATCTGCTATCTCCGCTGATGGCGATGATGATGGCGTTGCAATGTTGTCTCTTCCAGGTCTCACTTACCTGGGCGCCCAACTCCCTGACCTCCGCATCCGCCCTCCCCCCGCTCCAGGTAGCTGAATTTCACGCGCTTTGGCGGTCGCGTCCTTTGCTCCTCTACTCCTCGGTCCCTCCGCTCCTTTGGCATCTTCGGGCAGCTCTTCATTTGCATCCGGTGCGAGGACCCAGCTGTCCTTCATTAAATGGGCCGCTGGCTGGAAGCAGCGTAAAATAGGTTAGAGGTTAATTTTAGTGCAAAGTTATGCGCCCGAAAGTATGCAATTAGATTGCGCCCTAGCCAGGAGCAGGCCTTCCTGTGATCCTGCAGCTGCACTAGTGTTGTCCTTTAAGCCATTTTTATGCCAACAAATTGTTGTGCACTTAAAGTAAAATAAAATGGCGGTCTATATATAAGGTTATTCAATTTTAAAACAGCTTTAAATAAGTTAAAACTGGTTAAGATACTATTTAAAAAAATGTTTATTGATATTTTTCTGTTGAATAAATGTATATATTTCAGGATAATTATTATCATGACTTATAATTAGTATTTACTATATAGAAAAAGGAGAACTTTAATTCATTTTTTTATTTCCATCAACTTTTTAGAGTCAGTTTTAGACTTAGTTTTTCCCTCCTCTAATGCTGCTGTGTGTCAATTTTGTTTGCCTGAAATTAGTTAGGAGGACGAAAACCCGGGAGAGATACATAGAAGCAGCTAACTGGGTGGGCAGAATGAGAGCACAGAAAATTTAATTTTGTCATTAGGGAAATTTTTCGTAATTGAGTGCATCCTAAGTGAATAAATTTCACTGGAACTATTTGCAGAACACGTTGCAAATATAATCATAAAAAATATAATGTCAACTCTCCCCCCAAGAGTCATTCACATTTTTCTTATCTCCGCATCGTTTTAATGTTTTCAATTTTTCTAAAACCATTTCGATTTGATTTTTCAATTACTAAAGTCCATAAAAAATCCAGTTTGTTTGATATGGGATCTAAAACTAATTAGAATGCTGTGGCTATTGGGGAAAATATACAAAAAAAAAAATAATAAATATAGAACTGGAACTGGTAGAAGGGGTGCGGAAATATGCAAAACTGCGGCCAAAGCGTTCATTATGTTATATGGCTCTATATGTCAACATCGAAACCCCCAAAAAACTGTCTGATTCCCGTTCCCCCTCCACTCACCGCATATTAGCAATTCAAATTTGCCCATTAAAAAGCCAGCTGTGAGGAGGAGGAGGAGGATAAGGCGTCGGAGGAGGAGGCTGCAGGACAGGCGACAGTTCCAGCGACAGGCGACTACAAAAGTCAAATATTGCCCAATTTCAAGATTAATTGTCTACGCACCTTTCCCCGAGACCCAGGCCCATCCCATTTGAGATCTTAAAGGGTTATTCGTCCGACCGGGCCACGCAATTAATGCAGAACTCAATAAACTTTTGTCGAATGAAATTTTATGCTAATTAGAAGTTGATTTTTTGGTACCCCATTTGGGGGTAACACACAAAAGCGTATCCAAATGATAATGCCTCGTCTCGGACCTTTGGGTTTGCCTACTTGAGACAGCCCCGAATTCCACTCCACTCCTCCTCCGGTCCGGTTCAACCCCCTCTTGGTCCCCCGGACGCCTCTGCCTGATTGATTTGCATTTGTCGTAATTTGCTGCTGCCAGGAAAATGTTGTCGCATTTTCGTTATAATTATGCATTTTAATTATCTCGATGAAGACGACCGACCGACCGTCTTCGGTCTTGCCAACAAAGGGTTAAACTTTGGTTGTTTGCATTTGGCCAGTGGTTTGGGATTGTCTCCCCACTGACTTTGCTCCTCTAAACGTATGCTAATTTATCATTTGGGTCCTGCTTAAAATTGGAAAATTCTCCAGCAGATAGATAGTCTTAACAAGGCCGAGATGTAGTCAGAGATGGCTTGAAGCCTTTGAGCTTGAGAGCAGAGAGTGCAGCGCAAAATAACTGAATCCAACTGGGTTTATAATGACATTACAAGTATGAATTATTTATGGGAAATTACTAAGGAATTAGTTTTTAAAGTTTAAGATTCTAGTTGTACTGCTTGTACATAAGAAATGACAATCGGTACAATCAATATATAGTTGTTGAAATTTATTTATAATTTTAAAATAAATTTCAAAATTTTAGAAATTTAACTTACACCATTAACATTATCGATTTAATAGATATAAGATTTATAAATTTATATTAAGTTACCTATACAAAATATTAGTTTACATGCGAATTTTATGGGATTTTCTATCACCAATACTAACTAAAATAATTTCAATTATTTTTACAATTATTTCATTCCAAATTTCCCCTATTTAACACTTGTTTCCAGGAAATCTTTGCAATCCTTGTAACTATCAAATAAAGTAAATACACTAATAAATTCTTTTAAATATGCAATATTTTTTATTAGTGTTAAACAATTAACTTAAGAGTTTCTCAAAGATTGCTCTTGAGTGCGCAATACTGTTTCCCCATATTGGTTTTGAAGGATCGAATTGATTATTAATTATTTAGCATGAGCCCAGATGGAGGGGGCAAAACACCGTAGATGCGTCTGGCAATCTACGAAGTACATATAGTATATGCCTCCAGTACTTATATTGGCTCCTTATCAAAACCCTGACGGTGGTCCTCACAGCCCACTGGAGCATGTCAAAAGCAAGCAATTTATGTCATAGCAGCGCCTCTTTACATAACTCACAAGCCATTTTGGCCCGCTTGGCTTTCTTAACTTGGCTTGGACTTGGGCTTATGCTTGGTTTTAGCCCGTGGGCTAAGCGTGATGCGAGATGCTGGCCAATGCGCATGCCAGACTCACCAGCCAAGGCATCCCGAGGCAGCTGAAGTCCGGCCACTGGTCGGAGCTGCCGCGCTGTGGCATCCACTCATATATGTATATGATTTCGACGAATGCTCGTTATCGATTTGAAACTTATATGGAAAAAACTAATGAAAATCAGGCAACAGCGAGCAGCAGATGAGGGAGCGGGAGCAGAAAATGGAGCGGGAGCAGGAGCTGGAGGAGCAGGAGGAGGAGCAGGAGCAGGAGCGTGAGCAGGAGATAGAGCTGGAGGAGCAGGAGGAGGAGCAGGAGCAGGAGCAGTAGCGTAATGAAGGAAAACCGAAAGCCAAGCGAATCAGCAGCCAAAGTGAAGCTCGAGCAAAAGGCGAATTAAATTAAATTAAATGAAAACTAAATTCAAATGAGTTTTCGGTGGCATTAAGAGGATGGACAGATGGATGGACAGACGGCAGAGCAGGGACACAAAAAATGAGGGTATCGGAATCTCTGACTGCGATTCGCTTAGGGCCTGGTCCCGTCCTTTTGGCATCCACTGATTGTTGTTATTATTTCTTGTGCTGAACGGGTTTTTGTAATGAATTAATCCTCACAGCGCTTGGCAATTTGACTGTTGGTGGCTTTGGCATTGGCTTTGGCTTCGTTTCGATGCAAATCAGCTGATGGCCCGACAGTTGACCAAGTTAACACAGTGTCCCAAACAGTTTATAGTTTCCAAATACGAACTTTTACTTCTTAGTAGAAGTTTTGAAAATTTACATCTTAAACTATATATCAAACACAGTTTAAATAATCTTGTACGTTAACTCTGATAAATTTTTAAACTTATTATTGCCTATTTCTAGTTTTTTCCCCCACTTTTAGAGAGATTTTGTATATTGTTTATTTCGATGTATTAATATTCTTTAAATCATAAAATCTATAAGCAATTTTAATTATATTATTTAGATATTTTATTTAATTAGATCAACCCTTTTAGTGTTTAGTTATAAAAAAAGATTTTAAAATACCTTGAATGATATAAATAACTAAATGGTAGCAGTTAAAGATGAAGTAAGTTTGAAAGGACTTAACAAAAGTTGTAGATTATATTTTCATAAATTAAATTTATGTAATGAGCATACTTTTGGCGCCACTGTGGCTCCACTGCCACCCATCGCTGTACTTGACGTCTCAACAAAACGAAACGTAAATGAAATAAAACAAAATCAGCCAAAACAAAAACAGGGCAAAACATCGGCATCAGCAGCTTGCAGAGAGACAAATGCAAATTGCATGATTTCTTTTGTAAATAAGAAACTGATGAGCAAAAGCAGGAGCACTGCCCCTGGCAGGGCGGTGGCAATGGAAGGGACAGGGGAAGGGGAGGGGTTAAGGGCAGGGGAGATGGGACAAAGGAGTGGCAGCTGGCGAACTCGTCGCGAAATGAAATCGATGGCCCCCAACGATTGACATGTGCAGGCAAAGGACAGTTGGGGACAACTTATTGTCGATGCAAAATAAGTTGTCTTGCCATCTCGCCGGAAATTAGTTTAATTGTACGAAGGAATTGCCCAGCGGATGTGGCGGCAGCTGCAGATACTTCCCAAAAAAATACAAAAATACAAAATAAAAAATAATAAAAACAAATGCAAAGGGCAGATACAACTTTGTCGATGGATCACGGGGAGGTGATTAACATTTAACTGGGGTGCGGGGTGGCCGGCAAATTGTGCATTCCATCAAACATTTATTTAAACTTTTGCGGCCCAGTTGGCAGGATCTGATCTGCCTGATGGGCAGCGGGCACCGGCACCGGCACCGGCAGCGGCAAAAAGAGCTGAAATAAAATGTATCGCATACTTTTTGGCGTAACCGCATAAAACAATTTTCATTTCCTTTCAACTACCAGAGCAATAAAATATATATCCCCACATACAGTAGAGCTCAAAAAAAAAAAAAAACTGGAAGTGGTTGTGTGTGCCACACACACCCCACCGATTTCGTGGCTCGATACAGGTAGCAATCGAAAAATATTTAACCATTGTCAGGATGACCAGGGTGCGAATTAAAATGTTTGACCAGTTCGGTTGTCCACCCAACATCTATGACGGGAGGAAGGGGTAAAGCGAACCTTAATGGTCACGCATATCCGGTGAGTGCTGGTCCAGGCCTCAAATGGATCAAGGATGTGCCCAGCAAAAGGGAATGGACGCTGCTCTCTCTTTTGACAGACAACCTTGTGATGCCATCAAATTGGTGGAGGAGTAGGGCCGAATCCTTCTTCCACCTTGGCT
The DNA here is from genome assembly GCA_021224005.1 of Drosophila setifemur. NCBI lineage: Eukaryota > Metazoa > Arthropoda > Insecta > Diptera > Drosophilidae > Drosophila > Drosophila setifemur. Next base: position 11,310,694 of record JAJJHY010005742.1, read on the forward strand.
GTGAATCGCTAACCGCGAAAATCCATTGCGGTTGTGATTCATATTTTAAGATTTCGTTTTATTCTGGGATTACTAAATTATACATACGAGTATTCTACGGATGCATCTGCAGAATTATGCTTGGCTACCTTTTATTTGTTGTTAAGGAAATTTATAGAATATCACGGTATTTGTTGGACGATTTGCTATGATAGGAAAGAGTTTTCATACCTATAACGTATTAAGAAAAAGGGTATATCGTTCGAGTTCTGATTCCTATATAGTATAAATATTCGTGTTGCTGACCCCATATAGTAACAATATTCTTGATCTTGTCTGGATGAACTCCTAGATCTAGGATACCACAAGAACTAGAGCGTATAAATTTCGTCTCAAATATTTGCCACGCCCCCTAGTGTAATATTTAAAATGTATTATATCAAAAGGTTATTTTAATACAAAAGGAGCAACAAAAGTAGGGACGGGATATTATTACTTGCTTTTGCTTAAATATTTTATTTGATTAATAGTTAAATCCTTACTTTGAAACACACAATGATATCTATAAATTGATTTTATTTAGCTAATCAGTATTTTTCACTTCTTAAAATTTGTTATTTGCATGATAATATTTGAACATGAATTACTAAAACCGCTCAAATATTTTGAGATGTGGGATAAACACAAAGTAACCCCAGCTCAACTCAAACAGTTTGCATTACTCCAAGGGGACTACGAGTATATCCCTACCCGACATTATAACCCCCCCAAACAAATTAGCCCGGCAAACAAAGTGGACTAGTGGATGATAACCCTAGGAAAACAGCACAACAGCGGCTCCTTGTAATTAGTGGCAATAACGAAAAACTCCATGGCATACTTGCAGGCACTCAAACGTGTGTGTGTGTTTATTTATATGCCCAGGCCTGTTCCTCATCCCCATTCCCATCCCCATCCCCAACCCCATCCTCATCCGCTTCCTCGTCCACTGTGTGCATTTAAGTATGTTAACAAGGAGCAAGGAGCGTGGATGAGGAACTGCAATTGCAACAATTGTGCATCTAAATAAAAAAAGAAAGAAAGAAAAAAAACTTTCTTTGGGCCCCAGTTTCAGTTTCAGTTCCAGTTCCAGTTTCAACTGCAGCGCCAAGTGCCGCTCACTCAAATAAAAAAACAACAAAAAAATACGAAAAAATTGCCTCTCGTTGTCAGTTTAATTATGACATAAAAATGCCCGCAAGTAATTTGACATCATTAGCCCCAGCCAAAGGAAGATGTGCCCAGGAGAGTGTGGCAGTGGGCGGGGGAGGGGAAGGTGGAGGGGGCGTGGCAGCAGGACGACAAAACTCAACGGGGACACAATTGTCAGCGGAAGTAAGCACACAACAGCACACTCATCGCCCCAGTATTCGCCTTTAACCCGTTGTTGTATCTGTCAGTTTATTTTGTTGTCGGTTCTGGTGCACTCTAAAAATTGTTTTGTTAACTTTTTTTTTTTGTTAAATTAGTTTCTTCGATAATAAACTATATACTATAATATATTTATTTAATGGAAATATACATACAATTTCATAGTTGAAATTAATTAAAACTGATAAAGGAAGAGTACATTCTGAATTTATTCAGATATACTAATTGTTTTGAAAGAAAATTTTTCTAAAATATAAATTTAATATATGTTCATATTTATATTGTTATATTAATTATTGTTTTTGTATATATTGTTTATATTATAAACTCCTCAACGACGCAACGGAATCATTTTCTGGTATCATCACGAATCGAAATCAAATTATTTTTTTAAAGTTAATAGAACTATGATTATCCGTTTAAAATATTAAGATTGTTCTTATAAGCCATACATATTTTGATGATAATAAAATTAAAATAAGCATTACCATTTATTCAGATCTTTCTGCATTATAAACTTTGCTGATTTTAATGCAATTTTCGTTTTATTTTAGAATAAATCTGATTTAAATAATTTATTGGGATGCTGTTCTCTCATTCATATTACCCCGTAATTTCTCCCAGTGTACTGCTTCCTACTAATTAAGCGGCGTAAGTAAGTCCTCATCCCTCCTCCTTGGCTATTTCCACATGCAGTTTGTGACTGCAACAATAGTTTTGCTGCACTTTACATGACAAGAAATATGAGACAAGTGTAAGTGCCATCCAGCAGTCTAAGCTCAATTAGGTGCACACACACACACACACACAGATACAGATATATATAAATATATATATGGGTATATGTATATAGCTGGGATTGTGCCCTCTCATTTCGACTTATTTGCATACGAAAACCTGCAGAGGGCAACGAAATTAAAATGGCACGAATAGGTGTAATGCGAAATTTCCATGAGCTGAGGCATTTTCCTTCTTTTTTTTTTCGTACGAAAAATGGTTTTAGCCATTTCTGGTATGCAGCCTGCAAGCGTTAGCTTTGTCCTGCTCCCACACCTGGCTACGGTTATCTCTGTCTTACCAATTTGCTGGCCGGGCATGTGACATAATCCCATCGCCTGCCAAAAATTCTTCGGGGCTTGAAAATCTTGCGTAGAATGTTGAAAATCATGTTGAAGTCTACTCCAATGCCCCAGGCCAGGTGTCCTTGTTGTTCCTGTTGTTGTTTTAGTGTGTGCTTGTGTGTGTTTGTGTGTGTGTGTGTTTGGTTGTACTTGTGTGTGTGTGTGTGAGTGGCTTATGATTTTTGAGACGCACAAAACTCACACGAACTAGCACTAGCAGAGGGATTTCGGTATATAGGATGCACATGCAACTAATTTTTCTTAATTTTGTTAGTCCTTGTTTGCAATAGCCAGCCAGACATATATACACACGATTTGAGGAGTACTCAAACATATATATATATATATATATGAATATGTGTGTACGTGGCTTACGAACGAGTGATATATAGATGATTTGTATATGAATATGCGATTGGCATCTAAAGCACATAATGTTAAATTTATGAGCCTGCCGCTCTTCAGCCTCCTCCTGGTGTGGAAAAGATGTGTGTGTGTGTGTGGATGGGCGGTGCAAATGAATTGAAAATTTGAAAATTTGGAAATTTGCTGCATTGAAAGCGAATTGATGTTGGGTTAAACGAAATGTCTTGTGTCAAGACTCGGTGGAAGCTGTGGCTGTGGCTCTTGGTGGGGGTGACTTCGAATTAAGAGAAATGTTTTATGCAATAAACCAAATGAAAATGTTGATTAAAGTTTTGCTTTTTCATTTTCACTGGCAAATTGAACAAAAACCAGAAGGCAATTTGTGGACAAAACTTTTGCTAAAATACAAAATATCCATATATATATATTTCTTCATTATATAAAAAAGCAAAAACTAGGCTAAAAAGGGTCTAAATAAGGAAATGTGGTTTTCAAAATATTTATACATTAAAAATTTAGTTGAAATGGGAAATTTATTTGTGTCTATGTTTAATATTAAAATGCATGCAACAATATATTAAAATAATTAAAGAAAAAATGCTAAAAAAAGTGTTGGTAATACCTTACATATTTATTCAAAGAACTTTTATTATAATTATTTTAGATACATTAAATATAACTTACAAAGGGAAAAATTCTCATTTTGAAGCAATTTCTTTGTGTCTATGTTTAACATTAAAATGCATGTTATAATATATTAATAAAATTAAAAGAAAATGTTATATTAAAAGAGGTGGGTATTGGTAATACCTCATATATATACATATATATACAATAAACTCTAAAGAAAAACTACGCATTATAAAAAACTATCACTTTATGCTTTTTCGTGCCTGCTTTAACATACAAAGTGGCGGCCAAAAAAATATTTGTAATTTCCATAATTGAAATAAAGAATAAACGCAAGAAGTAAGAGCTTAACATTTAATATGACACAAAGTCATATTTAATTTTATTGGCCCGGCCTCGATGCCTTTTCCCCCCCTCCCCCACCCCGTTAGCGGTGGCTGCAATTGACCCGATGCCAATTATCAGCCCGGTTGCAGCAACAGCAACAGTCCCTCCTCGAATCTCCTCGAATCCCCTTCCCTCCCGGACTGAACCAACATGGATGCGCTGACAGCGACAAACTGTTTTTGTGGCCAGCGGCAACCGCATTATCGAAATCATGGCAATTGCCACAGAGACGCGGCCCGTGCGTCGCCGGTTGGCCAATAACAGTCCAAAAATGCAATTTTACGTTTTCAATTAATAAACATTTGGCGACTGACTCCGGTCACGGTCACGACGGGGCAGGGCAGGGCAGGGACGGTGGTAAGGCACGGCAATGAATGCCAGGAGCCCGGCGTCCAGGAGCCCAGGGACCCAGGATGGAGCCTCCCACACGTCGTGTATTTTACATTTGCGGCGGCATAATTTGGTAAATCATTAACGGGTAGAGCAAAGAGCCGTGAAGCGATGACCGCAATATGGAGAGAGCCCTTTCGGATTGCTTTTGGGGGTTTTAAGTGAAGGAAGTGTCGGTTACCCGGGCAGGACAACCGTAATGGAATATAGCCAGCCATACTGAATAAATTCTGGATATCGAACGGCTTTCTACACAAATGCAGAACTCTTAAGATATTTTAGAGAGGCGCAAAAAAGGTGACTGAAAATTCAAGATTATAGAAAAATATTCGCAGAAAGAAAATGATTTGCATGGCAATTTTATTCCATTTAAGATATTATTCTGAATATCATATACTCTCACAAATCATATTATATTATCTATCATAATATATTATATATCATTTTAAAATATATATAATGCAATCTAATTTAATATGCTACTATCATGGATTGCTAAAAATGAGCAATACAAAAATTCATATACCAACAAAATGAATTAAAAAGTAGCTCATAAGCACAATTTTGAATGTACTTAATATTCAACTTAATCTTATTATCCAAAATTAGCACTGCATTTTTATTCCAACGGAAGATGTTTAGTTTTATAATTTTTGAGTACCCATCATATCCTTTCATCAAATCAATGTAATAAAATGTTGATCTAAAAAATAAGCTACTGTAACGGATTGCTAAAATAAACATTACCAATATGCATTTAATAAAAAAAATAATCAAAAGTATCTCATAAGCACAATGATGAATATCGAATACTTGAATAAATTTACTACGAAAATATTAGCTCATCAATGTCTCGATAAACCAAATATTGTATACTAAGAAAATTATGTTTAAAAATACTCTTTTCTATGTCTTATCTTCTGTAGATACCATTTAAGTTAAGTGCTTAAACTTTATGCACTATTACATTTATCACCCAAAGCAAATTGTATTTTAAACAAAGGTTCTGGGCAAAACTGGCCCGGGGGAAAAAGTTCGGCGGTCAAACAGATAACTGTTATCGAATTTTAATACCATATTCATATTTACCATTGAACACCCTGCATAATTTTTTGGCAAAAAATTCAGGTTTCTTCTCGTGTTTGGATGTTTTTGTTTTAATTTATACGATATTGTATTTGTTTTTCACATTCACCCTCTCTCTCTCTTTCCCACCCGATGTTGCACTCCCCCGCCGATTATCTGGCTCTCTCTCTGCGCCTTGCTGCGCCTTGGTGCCCCTCCCCTCCGCCCGCTCTTGCTCGTTCTTTTTTTTTTTGGCCATGCAACGTGCACCCAATCCTGCAGCCTGCCTACACACGCCCATTGCTAAAAAAGAAGAAAATGTAACAAATGCCGGCAAAAACTACGCAATGGCGGCTCAGTAAAAAAGGCGCGACAGTAGCGGGAAAAACGGCGACGGCGGCGGCGGTGGCACCACCAAAAACAACAGCAACAACAACAGCAGCAGCAGATATACCCACACATGGCTCCGCCCACCAAAAAGGCGGGCAGCGACGCCGACGCCGGCAGCGACGGCTGCGGCAAGAAATCAACAAAAACAGCAAAAAACAAAAAATGCTTATAGTTGATTTTTGACAATTTTTTTGCGCTGACTTTTCGGGCTTTATTTTCGTATATGCAAATGTGTGCCTCCGTCCATTGTGCTGCATCCATATATGTATGGTATGTATCGATGTGGGTCTTGTTGCATGTTTTGCCAAGAACATCGGTGTTTATTTTCCCCTGCTTCCTGCCTTACTGCATTCAGTTTGAGGCGAGCCTGCCAGTTTATTGATAAACATTGATGACTGCTGACCAGGTGCAAGGAGTGGGGTTCAAGCGATGGGTGGCTTAACCCCCAAAAGGGAGTCGGATGGAATGGGGGTGCAGCTAATTGGGAATGTACACTTGCCTGCCTGGAAATTAGCATACCAATAATTGAGGGATCATATATCACTAATTCATTAATTTGAGTTTACTTTAAGCGTTTTTTATTGACCCCTTTTTGGAGGGAGCATTTAAAACAAGCTTTTAAGGAACCTTTTAAAGAACCTTTTAAGGAACCTTTTAAGGAACCTTTTATATACAAAAATCTTTAAATATTATTGAGCTAGAAGACCGTTTGAAATATTAATTGCAGCGTTGCTAAATTATCGCCACACTTCCCTTTCTACAGAGGCTTCCTATCGACAGTCACTTTAAAGTGTCAGGCTAACGCGGCGTATGCGTAATGCATTGACCCCGACACCCCAAAAAGGCACACGCACACATACACATACGCACACACACACATACACAGAGTCAGCCAAATGTAAATTGCATTCCAATTGAGCGGCTTTTAACAAAACACTCGAAACGAGCTGTGTTTTGTGTGTTTTCGGGATGCGAATAAAGATGGGAATGGGTTTGGGATTGGAATTGGAGATGGGAATGGGGTTTGGGGAATGGGGCACGCGGATGCAAGGATAGAAACGGGGTGGAGGATGGCGAGGTCCTGTGGCAGGCCACATGAATCATCATAACGACAAGTGGCGGCGGTATCGGGGGCGGGGATCAGCCGATTTTATAGTTAGGCCGCTGCAGGCGCCAAAAGTATGCCACACAATCAAACACCCATACATACGCAAACGCACCACGAAAATCTGTTATTTGTTATGTGTTAACAAGAGGCACCGGCACACCCCCGTTCTGGCAACGGTCCAGGGGAGGGTGGGAGTAAGTGGGCGTGGCATTCACGCAACATTTTATGCATTTCCGTTATTTGGGGACGCAACAGTTGGCCAACAGACAGCCAAGTTTTTAAAGCCCGAACGGGTTTTTTGTTTAAAGTGCCGAGTCCGGCCGGCCGACCTTGACATATTTTCGAAATGGGGGGGATATAGCCAAGCCCCCTCTGGTACCAGGAAAAATAGCAAACGAGCTGCAAACGTCTCTAGTACGACCCAAAAATATATTGCATGCTTCGCAGCTGAAGTTTCTACCCACACAGATACACACACACACACGAAAAGAGGAATTCCGAGAGTGCAAAGATACGGGGATTGGGGATGAGGATTGGGTAAGGGGAAGAAAGGTGGCCGAAAGGCGGCAAGGAACAAGTGGCAGGGCCGGAGGCAGGACCACAACCAGTTGCAGGACTTGGCACAGCACAGAAACAGCACAGAAACAGGAGGCAAAGTGGAAAAACTCAGGCGACTCGCTCGAAAAAGTATGCTACGTTTTTTTCCCTCGCCACGTGTGTGTGTGTGTGAGTGTGTTTGTGTGGGTGGCAGTCCTTGAAAAGGCATTTCTCGCACAGCGGGACAATGTCTAAGCTAGCCAAAGTTGAACGAACGCCTGTATCTTCTGGTCTCCTTCCTTCTGATGTGTGTGTGTTTTTTTTTTTCTCATCCTTCGGTCTGCTGAGTTTGTTTGCGTTTTGGGGCTTAGCTGGTTATTGCGATTGCGATTTTGCCTCGCTTTAAGCCCGGCCCGGACCGGAGTTAAGCGACCTTGACTGAGAAATGTCTGGTGTGGGTGGCAGGGGCATGTTTAACACGCCATTGCAAGTGCAACTGCAACGGTCAGCCGCTCATTTGCCGGATTTGTGGGTGCATCGTGCAACTGGCTGCACTTTTTCCGGGCATGGCCGTGGCCATGGACAAGGACATGCCTGTGGCCGGGCATGGACAGGATGAGGGACATGCACATGCACATGGATATGGACATGGACATGGACCCTATTGTCGCCTGTCTGCGTGCGTCTGCCATTTACCCATCCTGTCCTTCAGTCATCCAACCAGCCTCTGTCCCTCTGTCTGTCTGGACTCTCGACTCTCGACTCGGACTCACTTTCGTTCATTGAATCCTTTGGCTGGCTATTTTGCCATTGAGCTCATAACTGACACCTCCTCACTGGTCACATGAGGCATGTCTCTTGATTCCGGAGCCAAGCACATTTATACTACAACATTTTTTTTTCTTTTTTTTGTTTCTTTTGTTAGAGACTTTAAATCTAATTTCTTTGAAACGCCTTCGGGTGACCTTTAAAAAAAGGAAGAAGAAAAAGTGCCACCCAGGTGGTCCTGATCTCTGATACCAACAATTGCGTATATTTTTGTGAGTATAAAGGATACGTTTAATTAACAACATAGAAATAATAACCTGGACAGACCTGGGACTGTCGTTGTTTGTCGAGACTTTGAATTCAGAAGGACATTTATGATTCAGTAAAGAATATCTTCATATTTCAATAATTTACAGTATGGATAACATTTTATTTTAGTTCTAAAAAATAGCGCATTTCGAAAGCCAAGTTAATTTGTTTTCAAAAGCATAAGAGTATATTTTTTATTTAAGCTTAAAATAATCTTGACATATGTTAATTAATGTTGTACAATAATATAAGAACATTATGAGTAAGAACACATCATAAATTGTATAGATCCAAAATGCATTGGAAAAAAGCCATTGAAATTTCAGAATAATGCAATAGTGCTCAAACAATGATATCATTCTTACTTGTATATTAATGTTTAACTTAATCTTTAGCTAATCCATTAAAAACAAAAAGATTTTTCTTTGGTCGCAGATATTTTACAGTATAAATAACAAATGTTTGTAGTTCTAAAAAATTTATGAATTTTTAAAGAAACTTTAATATTTTTCCAAAAATATGAGAGTAGTTTTTACATATCTTTATTAATGCTGTTTAATAATTTCTAACACATCTTAGATTATATAGATCGAAAAGCCCTTGTAATTTCAAATTAATTGTTCTTAAATGCAAAACAGCTCAAACAATAATTTCATATTTACTTGTATATTAAAGATTCCCCTTTGGCCGGAGTTAGCCCCCTCCCCCACCCCTTTGAGAAACCGAGGAACGAACTCCGATTTGGCGCCTAGAGAGCTCTGGCATCCAATCAGCAGGATTTGAAGTTGGCCAGGCCAATGGGAAACGCAGTTGCCAAGTGCCTCCAATTGGCGCGGCAAAAAACGCGCCCGCGTTTTTCGGATAATGAGGAAAAAGTTGATGGAAAGCAAAACCGAGTTTGCTAAACAGCGAGATTGGCCAAATGGGGGATGAAAATGCCGAGAGCCGAAATGGGGGAAAATTAAAACGAGACGGGAGACTGGGAAATGGAAAATCTAAAAAAAAATAGGCATTTCCATTCCTCTAAGCTGACCGAAAAGTAACGGACGGCCACTCCGATTTAATGAAAATTTATCACATGAGGATCAAAAACTGCAACACTCCCAGATGCTGACAGATTAACCAAATGAGACCCCAAGCCACAGTCCACAGCCAACCAGCCATCTAGCCAACTAACCGGGCAACTAACAACGGCAACAACAAATCGAAAACCTTTTGAACTACAAGCAAATCCATTTCACACAGTTTATGTACAAGTTTATTTCGCGCTTCCAATTTTCCGTCGATGTCGATTTGCTGTTTGGGTGGCTCCGGAGCACATGCACATCGCTGTGTAGTTGGACTTGGTCTTGCACTTGGACGTGGACTCTCGCCTCTCGCTGCGGCTTTCCACAGAAATGTTAACAAGCTCTTAGCCGTCTCTCGGTGTGTGCGCGAGAGTGTGAGTGTGTGTGTGTGAGTGTGTAGGGGGGCAGAGGACCTGGCCGATGTCTAGATTGGCCTGGCCTGGCCTGGCTTTCGGCATGTTTTTGGGGTCCGCTGCTTAACCCCCTGAGAACTCGGAGATGGATCAAATAATTGGTCGATTTTGAGGAATTTACTTCAAATAAACAAGTTTTTATGCGATATTAGTGATTTAACCTAGATTGAGTAATGGGTTATACAATTATAATACAAAACCTACCTAAAGCATTAAACTAAATATTAAAAAATACTCAAACCACTCTATCGTTTGTATATCCCCTTTAGATAGTATATATATAGTCAGATTTTTCAATTCAGATTTAATCATTATTTGTCAAAAATTAGGTATTTATATTTAAAGTAATTTCTATTTCCAACAGCTTGCTTTTAAAGTATCTTTTAGAAGTGTATTCTAAAGAATCAATCAATTCAACATTGAATGTAATTTTCTGGTCCAAATTTATTAGTTCAAAAGTTTTAAAGGTAGCCCTACAATACATATACTAGTATTCAAATATTTATTGAATATATGTAACTTTTACATATTTTTTATCAGATTTAAAAGGAATTTCGGGAAATTAGTCACATTGTAAAATATATATTCTAATTGTTTTACAAATTTTGTGATTTTTTCTTGGCAGCATCTTCGTTAATTCGTTTATATTTTTAGGTACAACTAATTTTGAATGTGATATTATTTATTTTAAATAAATTCCAAGTTGAATTCATCTTCCAATATGGCCAATATTAATGGTCATCAATATCCCCTTTTGCCATTTCGGGTTAATAAAGTGAAAATTACAAGAAGAGTGAGAGAGAGCGAAGTCGGGGAGTGAGCTGGTGACAAAAGGAGCAGACGGAGCAGATGGAGTAGATGGGGGCAGATGGGGCAGGAGAAGGCCAGACCCGGAGCTGAGAGACCCATGCATTCCTAATCTTGTTCGCTGAATTCGTAATCTCATTAAATTTACATATTAATCAAGGGATTTTAATTACTCTTACACCGCATTGCCAATGGCAGTGCCAATGCAAAGCCAAAACCAATGGCAATGGCAATGGTAATGGCAGAGGCAGTGGCCAAAAAGGAGGCTCTCGAAATGAGCCAGTTCCAGGTCCAACGTCCTGAAGTGAGGCATAAGCAGTTCTTGAAATCGCAACGTCTCAGTGCTTCGTACACTCAGCAAAAAGGTTACATCATCTTAATGGGGTATAAATGAATTTTGTTTGTTCCTGAAATTCGAAATACTTGCAAAGTAAATTGAACCACTTTTACCTTAAAGATATGGCTTATTTTTATATATAGTATATACTCGCAGTCTCCCTTTTCTCTCAGTGTAAATGGATGCAGATTGAGGGGCATTTTGTGGCCAAGGGGAGAGGAATCCCAGACTGCTGTGGTCGTCGCTGTCGTCGTTGTCTTGGCGTGTGGACCCTCATAATTTAATTGGACTTTGTGTGGCGCATTGGCGATGGCTCGATGGTAGTGGCAGTGGTTTGGGCCATGGCTAAGACAGCCAGCCACTCAATGCGAAACTCTTGGCTGAATGCAGAAAGGATTACACGAGTTTGCGTGTCAGGCGTCAATGTAAAATCGCAATAAATGAAACTAAATTACAAACTAAAATGCAAAATGAGCAAGATGGTCTACCCCCCTCCATCCCCCCCTTAATTTGTGGGTGTGCTTGTGTCTTTGTGTCCACAGAGGAAATGGGATAGAGATTTACACCATGGCATTATAAAATCAAATTAATATAAGATAGGGATTCAGAGATTTATGGACATACTAATCTATGAATCCCAAGACTTCAACAGATGAACAATTGCTCCCTAAATAAAATATAGTATATACAATAGGATATTCAAAATGTTAATAATATATAACGAAATTTCTCTCCGTGTGGCTAGAGCTACCCGCTTTATCTTTCAATGTCGCCGTGCGTGTTCTTTTGGTCGGTGGAGCAACCCAGGTCGTTGTATTATGCATAATGTTTGCTTGAATTCTATCTGAGATATGTGGGTTCCGGGAAGGTGCAGAGGCATTTCAGATCCCGGGACATGTGTAGGAGTTCGCTGAATATTGCTGCCTTGTCAAATCACGAGCGTATATAGATAAAGCCCGATGTCAAGACCATTAAAATCTTACTCTTTCGCTCATAATTTGCCAGCAATAAGCATCGTAGCGACGGATCCTCGGATACTTGGATACTCGGAGTCCTCCAAGCCAACTCCTCAATCATTGCAAAGGAGATCCGGGGGGGGGGCTATACATACATAAGTGAGGCACTGGCAGTGAGGGGAGACCGAAATTTATGGCATTTATAATGACTACTTTGTGGCCATGTTGCAGCAGACACAGTTTTAAGGCTTCATAAATTATAAAAAATAATTATAATGAGATCAATTTTTAATCGCCAGACAGAGAGCGAATGGCAAGTGGCAAGGGGCAAGGAGTCAGGAGCAGCCGGCCAACTTCCTGGCCAGATGGAGCCAAGCCGAGAGCAGCAAACGTTGAAGGTGTAATTATTATCATATCCTGCATCGCATAAACAACCGGCCAAAGTAGAGAAACGGCCAGCAAAACAACTGGACTCCGAGGAGCAGCAACATGAAATACAACACTCGCGCCTAAACACGCAGCACCATCGCCAGTACCAGGACCAGGACCACTACCAGCATCATCATCAGCCCATGCCCCTTCCCTGTCCCCTGCCCCTGCTGGGAGCTGGGAGCTGGAACCCTGAGCAAACACATCCAGGCGAGCACTTTGGTGCAAACATTTAGAGTAGCAACTCGTAAAACTTCAATTTAAGACACGTAATTTGCAATTCACTCGAGTGCAGATTAGAAGCGGCATGTCCACCATCGCGGCCGGATAAGGGGCGGAGGTGGAGGTGGAGGTGGCAGTGGAGGAGCTCCCAATGCTAGAGCTAGAGCTCTGGGAGTGGCCAACTGGGCAACTGGCCACGCAGCCGCTGATGATGATGATGATGACGATGACGTTGGCGGGGATGGGTACACGGAGAAGAAGCCATTTCATTTCCAACTTATTGGCCACATATCACAAGAAGGCTTTCATTTTTTCTCAGTGAGAATAATTTATAGCCAAAAGATATATTTTTAATTATATAAATAATATAAAGAAGGCTTTTGCAGCTCTAACTAAAAAGAAAGAAAAAATAAACTGTATTAATAATAACAATATTTTCTTAATAACTGAAGTCATCCCATATTTTTCTCAGTGTATGGTGGTTAAGCTTAGCTTGCATGTTAGCTCTGCGTTGCAAATCTTCGAATGATCAGCATGTACGAGTACTTAACTTGCTAGTTAGATCAATTATATAAGGAGAAGACTTATTAAACGAGACTTTTATAAATTACTGAAAGCATATATATATATAACCGATCAGAAGATTTGATTTAAACCAGGTCTAAAAAAACCAAATAAGCTATAGCTAACTACCAATTAATTTCTGATATTTTATTTTAATGAACTCTTTTTATCATATTTTGTGCAAAGACAAAATTTCCTTTAATGACAAAAACTCAACGTGGATCCCATTAAATTTAACCTATTAAAAATAATAAAATTAAATAATATTAACTAACAAAAAACCTTAAATTATTCTTTATACGATTTCCTGCTCATTCGAGGTAATGGGCTTTCCTTGGCCCTTTTTAAAAAATCAGTAAGAATTGGGCGGCTGCTACCGCCCTAATCCTTGAACTCATAAAACCGAGGCTCATCCGCGGCAGCAGCAGCGGCTGCGGCTGCCTCGTCTGTTGGCCAGGCCAACTACAAACTTGGCCAACAGCCATTGCCAACCAACAACAGCAGGCAAAACAGGCCGCGATTTTAATCGACTTTAATCAAAGAAATTTCATATGTGACCACGCCCCCATGCAATTATGTTTAAGAATGCAAAACGATTTCGCCAAGGGAAGAGGCAGAGGGGCAGGGGGCAGGGGCAGGAGGCAGGGGGCAGGAGGAAGGGGCAGCGACAGGGGGCAGGGACTGGAAGCGAGAAAATTAAAACTGGCAAAAATAAATAAAAAGACGACGAGTAGGGAGGACTTCAGCGAAAGGCTACAAGGCAGAAAACATAAATTTAACAGCAAAAAGAAATATTATTATGAATGCATTAACCACCCGAGCAGAAGATGGAGCAGAAGAAGGAGCAGAAGGAGGAGGCAGAGCAGATGGAGGAGCAGCGGAGGAGCAGAGCGGGCTAAGCAACAACAGCATCGCTGCCTAATTATAAAGTCGTGAGTCCGGGGCAGGAACAGGTTACTCCGATCCCAGGCGAGCGCCCAGACTCGCCCATGAATGAATGTGGAGTGAATGTGGAATGAATGGCCCAGACCCGTCCCGAAAAGGTTCGGTCCGGTCCGATCCCGTCCGCTGGTCCGCAAAAAAAAGGTTGCCAAAGGTTATGCAAAACTCCAAATGCGCTCGACAAATCATTAAAATTATATGTATCTATAGACGAGAGTCGCATAAATCTTTTATTGATTTATGCTGGCGGCGAATGCACTTTTAATTGGCTCTGCGTTGCGTTGCGAGATCCATTCTCATAATTAGAGCTAATTTTAATGCCGCCAGAGAGGCGTTCGCATAAATCACCCAAAAAGGAAGTGAGTCATAAAAGTGGGCTGGCTCCAGGGTTGCCAGCCTAGCCACCGGCTCCATTCCAGAGTTGACAAAGCCAACAACGAGCAGGCAGGAGTACCACTCCTCCAGTCCACTCCACTCTCTATGAGTGTGCCGAAGGTGGTGCGTTCAATTAAAAAATACTTTACGATATTACAAAATTACCACGTACCAGGGTGGTGTATCGATGAGGGGGGAGCTGGGAAAGAATGGGCGTTGCAAGGGCCGACTCCCATTGCTTCTCTCCAGATCGAGTCGCAGAAGAAGATCAGGCTCTGGAGTGGAGCCACCAAGCCTCCAAAGGGGACGCATGCGCTTAATTCCAATGGCATTAAGTACGTCACTTGGAGCACAAACTCAACCAGCATCAAATTGCATAGTGGATAATGAATTGAGATACATAAATAATAGTTGAATAATTTAATATTTATTTAAAATAGTAGTATTTTCATATTATTATTATATAAATTACTTATTAAAAGGAATGGTTTAGTAAATATGGGAATGCCATTTTTAGTTTCGATTAAATTTTGCATTTGAAAATCTACGTTTAAAAATATTTTATAAAAAAAACAAAGATTTATGTTATAAGCTTAGTAAGTAATGAATTTATTGTTGAGGATCTGCTTAGTATGAATAATATTTTACTTCTTTAATTTTGCAGTTTTTATTATTCTATTTAAAAGATATCTGGTGTAAAGGAAAATAAATATATGAATATTACAAAATGAATTGGTAGTGATAGGATTAGTACATTAACTACTAAATAATGTATTTTATCAATTATAATTATTAATACATTTACAATATATATAAGCTGTGAAAATACAATGATTTAAACCACTTTGTCCCACTGTTCCGCCTCTGGAGGCTTCCGTGTTTCCCTCTGGGCGCTGTTTAATGTAGTTGCTGTTACAGATGCTCGTGTTGCTGTAGTTGCTTTGATTATTGTTTCTGGGCAGCAACAACATTAACAACAACAACAACAACTACTACAACAACAACAACATCACGCACCGAACAGAAAGCAATAATAAGAATTCAATAATATTAAATTTTTATGCGCGCGAAATTATTGCAGAGTACGCGCATAGTTGAGGACATGTTTGGCGAGGAATGTTTGGAGGGCAGGGAGTGGGGATGGGGGCCAAGGAGTGCCATCGAAGGCGGTGGGACTCCACATGCTTAAGTACAATAACAATTAGCATTCGTTTGTCCGGGCTGGAGACTTTGTTCATTTGTCAGTTAGCACCTTCCGCATTCGCGCAGCAATCTCTTTTATACTGTGTCTCCTCCTGAATGTTATGACAGCTTGGGCATTCGAATAGTCTTCTGAATGTTCTGGCCATTGGCACTGAAAAAAATAATAACACATTTTAATATTCATGAAAATCATTCTGAAAAGAAAAAACTAATTTTTTGTAGTATTTCATATATTAATATAGATTAATATAAATTATTTTCATTCTGAAGATTCAGAAACTAAAATTTCCAAAAATAAAAAATAAAAATATTACAAATGTTGCAGAATTATTTTGAATGAAAAGTAGTTTGTTTAACTAGATTTTGATAAATTTGTATATTGTCCGAAGTGCTTATAAATCAAGACTAATCTCAGATTAACAATAGTTTCGAAATATATAATAACGAAATATAAACTTTTTTTTTGACATAATAAAATCTCCAATTTCACCAATAAATTGAATAATTTTCTGTCTGTGTCTCTGCTCTCTGCGCCTTGTGATTAAACTTCAACTAATTTGGTGCTCCCGAAGAAACCGGTCGCGGGCTCTTGACCAAGAGCCTCCTTCTTCCTGTTCCCTGCTGCCAAGTCCACCTCGTTCCCCCCTTGTTTCCCGCTGGCTAAGCGAATGAATTATGTTATTTGAAATTAGTTTGTGCCAGGCTTTCCAAACTCCTTCAAGTCGCAAACTCACACAGATACACACACACACACACACACACTCACACACTCTGACACACGATTCCAATCCCACAATCTGAAAGCTGGCAGCGCCTGCGGAGTAATCAGGTTAATTTTAATATGTTTTGTATGCACTGCCCCTCGCTCTCCCTACTCTGCCCCTTCCCTTGCCACTTGCCCCTTGCCTGTTGCCCCTTACCAATGCTTCATGGCCATGGCCAACTGACGCCGTTGCCGGTTAATGGAAAAATATCTCAAATGATGCTGGCCAGGATGCCTTTTGTAATTAGCAGCCATTTCAACGAGAGCCGTCGTCCACCAAAGCTAAAAAACTTTGCACGCTCTTAATTACTCTCCCCTCTCTTTCTTTGGCGTTCCCTCTCCCTCTCTCTCTCTCTCTCTCTCGATCACCTCCTGGCTCATTTTCTGGTCGGTTGATTGCCCCTCCCCCTCCTCACGCTCCTAGTCAATATATCCGATATTTATATATATTTAGCTCATTTAAATATTTTACTATTTTGAATTCGTGTTTTGGTTTTATGGTGCAATATAAACTGTATTGAAATGGGTTTTAATTGCCCTACAAAATTCTGGCTATCTATCTTTAAGATACATTAGCCTGCTTGGAAATTAATTATTATAACATGGAAGCAAACTATAAAAAATATGTACTTATATTTAATATTTAAAAAAAAAGGTTTTGCTGAAATAAGAGTACATAAACTCATTTAAATTCTTGCTATATTTTTAATTGTTCTTTTAAAAATCTTTAAGATACATTTCCCTAGCAGCGAACATAACATATATTTACATTAACATTTTTAGCGAACTTTTCAATTGAATTAATTAATATAATATGGAGGTAAATTGTACCAAGTATATACTAAAATTTCATTTATCTTAAAACAAAAATTGTATGTAATTACAGTATATAAACGCATTTGAATTCTTGGTAATGTTTCTCTTTTTAATTGTATCTCTAAAATTCTTTAAGATACATTTCCCTGCTATGATATTTATATTAACATTTTTATCGAACTTTTAAATTGAATTAATTATTATAATATATAATATAATAAAATGTTATATTTATAAAAAAAAATGTTTGCTGTAAGTAAATAAATACATTTAAATTCTTTCTAATCTTGCTCCTTTTAATTTTTCCTTTAGAATTCTTTGAGATACTTTTCCCTGCTATGATATTTACATTGATATTTTTAACGAACTTTTCAATTGAATTAATGAATATAATATGAAGGTAAATTGTATCAAGTAAATACTTAAATTGAATTTTTCTAAATATAATGTTTGCTGCAATAAAGGTATTTAAACGCATTTAAATTCTTGCAAATCTTTTCCTCTTTCCTCTAAATTGTTCAGCACATTAACAAAGGGCAAATTAATATTTTATTCAATACTCAAAATCCTTTAGAGCACCTTACCCAACTTAACCAAGTAAATAGTGGTCATCCAAACATAGTGGAAGAGTATCTCCCCATCCCCATATTGTGGGCGATCGCTCACCTCTATATAGTTTTATGGTCAGTCTAGGCGATAATTTTAGTGTTGTTTGGTTTACACACGTACGTGTATTTTCACTTAATTTTTTCCTACGGAGAACCCCGAGCAGTGCTGACAAGTTTCGGAACGTTGCTGAAAATGTGGCCAGAGTTTGCCCCGTGGCATCATGGCAATATATTACGGGGCACGGGGCAGGGGGCGGGTTTGGTAGATTTGCATTTAATTGCGAGCGGTTGGTGGGTTTTGGGGGTGGGGCTGTGGCTATGGAGTACGCCCGAAAGCCAAGTTAAGATCGACTCAAGACGCTGGTCTGCGTGTGTGTTCCAAACGGCTCCAAACGGACTGGCGAATGATAATTACAGAAAGCATGTTAGCTCTGAGGAGAACGAGGACGAGACGGGCTCAGACAGTGTGCTAGAAAACGTTAATTTCAAATTTATGTAGAGCGTCTAGCTGATGAGCCCCCAACATATACACTCATCCCCCATCCCCCCTTGGAAATCCACACCCTCCTCCGCCCCTTTTCGAGCAGCTCGTCTTTGCTGGTGAAGAAGTTTCCGAAAAGATGCCCGGAGGGTGCGTTCTGAATTTAATCAGTTTGCCGGCCGACGGAGACGGTCTCTCTCTGCAATGACAATCAAGCCAAGATGGAAAGTGGGCAGTGACTGCATCCGCATCCCTCGCATCCCTCGCATCCGCCTGCTCTCCATTTACCACCTGCTCAGACTATAACGTAGTGCACCAACTAACGTCCGATTTTTCGTCTATTAACGATCTTATGCATATTAAGTCCCTAATTCTTACCTACCTTACTCACCACAATTCTATGTAGTTTTCCTCGAAATCTTTCAACTATTTTCCCTGCATGCTCGGTCCTATCTTCGCGATCGAGCCGTACGTTATGCGGCTGCGCCCCTCGGCCGGTTGGGCGGGAGGTGGGTTGCATCACGTGCAACGGGATTAAAAAAAAAAAAAGCTCCTGCTGCCCAGAGCTCCCGGGTAACGTAAATTAGACGACAACTCGACAGTGCAACATTTAACGGTAATACGCTTTTATAGCTGCCGGTAAAATGCTGCACAAAATTAGACATAAAAGACAAAGACAGATAGATAGACACAGAGAGTGTGCGAGCGAGAGAGAGAGAGCGAGGTGGTCCAAGAGCGAGATGGACAACGTGAAAATTCGGAAAATTAAGTTGATGAGGTGATGTGGCCTGGACGTAGACATGGAACGACACAGCACTGAAAGTGGCCCGAAAAGTGGAAAGCATCGGGCTGCACTTAAATATTGACCAAAATTGGCTAAAAACAATATCAACAACCACTAGAATGAACGATGGTCGAATTTGGATCCTCAAGATGGGCGAATTTCAGATACTCTAAGAAAGGTTTAAACTATTTAGAGTGCATATCTTAAATAATAATTTTAATTCTAAATATTTATAA
>JAJJHY010005742.1:11331215-11385707 GCA_021224005.1 Drosophila setifemur
TAGAAGTACTAATATTTAATATTTTCATATATATTGCAGGCATTAAAATAACTCTTTTTATTTAGGCGATAATTTTGTACATTTAAACAGAGAGAATTCGAAATACAAATAATTTACATTTTAAATAACTTATATTATTATTAACCTTAATATATTATTTTTAAAAATATATTGTATTATACTTTTATTAGGTCATTAAAAGTATTTTAAATTTCCATTTATATATTTTATGCAGCCATTGCAAATTGTATTCATACAAAACCCAGATACATGAAATCAACAAGGACCATACTATTTTTCTAAGTGCACAAAAGAGAGGCAGAGGCAGCTGAAGAAGGAGCAGAAGACGCGGGGCAGGAGAGAGGGTGGGGATGGGTTGTGGGAGGCAGAGTGGGCAGAACAAGGCAAAACGTTTCCATATTTATTGGCACTTTTCGGTTTTCTGGAAGCGGTTCGACGGAGGACGGTGAGGGTTGGGAATGGGGGATGGGGGGATGCGGTTGAGTGGACCCCGGCACATGTCAGTTGTGGGTGAGACCAGGTGAGGGATGGCGGAGTCCGAGTTTCAAGTTTCGAGTGAGGTTTCGCCGATGAGCTGAGTGACTGGAGCATTTGGCATTGGACTTGCTCTGCGGATTGACGCTTAAATTATTAATTCACAGCAATAGTATTTGTGGGGTCAGCTGGGGGAGGAGGAGAAGGAGTTGGACTGGAGTAAATGACAAATGAGGTAGACACTCGGCTGGGGGATTCCAAGTGCTTAGATACATTAATTTTTGTTAAAACTCTAGAACTCTGAACATAATTATTGATTGGTGGTCAGAGAGTAAGGAAAACTAATAAAAAGAAACATTATTAGTTTTTAAGACTTCATATTTTCTGTAATAATAAGGGGTGAAGAAATAATAATTATGGGACATTATTTTCTAATAAAATTGCATTATTACTTATAGTAAATTTCTTCCTTACACTGAGAATCTTTAAAGTTCTAGGCATTAGATACAAATAACTCATAAGAGCATAGGATAAATTAAACTGCTTAAAAAAACATTAAATATTATATGTATGCAATTCAAACCTTTCGCTAAAAGTGGAAGAAATGTATATTATTTTTTATTTTTTATTTTTGTAATATAAAACCGCGAATATAACTCATTTATCTTCAACAATAACAATATAAACACTTCGATCGGTGTGATCGGATTATCTAAATTCTCTTAAATAAAGAGCAAGCATAAATTTATAGACTTTTCTTATAACCTCAAGAAATAATGTATATTCTCAGACTTAATTTATTTTATTTTAGCATATATAAGAAATTCTATAATATTTGAAATTTCCTTAGGCACAATGAGAATAAAACTCGTGGAAAGTGCAACGCAAAATGCTCTGTATTTCGTGATACAAAAGCCAAAATATTAGTGAAAAATCCATTTAAACTGTGGGAAACTATTCGCATTCTTTTTTTCAGTTTTCCCGTTTTTATATTGTCAAATCAGAAATGAAAATAAATCTGTAAAATTATTTTAACCCCACTGCAGCGAAAACAAAAACAAAAGCATCTTTGGCTCAATTTTGCGCTCACAGCGAGCACTCTCACTCACTCACCCACACAATCACATACCCACCGGCTCTGCTCTCTCACTCTCCCACCCATCGTTGAGTGCGCCTTCGTCAAGTGTGCAACTTCTCCTGCCCCAGAACAGAAACAGTTATAAGCTCGGCCAGCGCTGGCGTCGACGGCGACGGCGACGACAACAGCGGCAGCGACTGCAGCATCGGCAGCAGCGCCGCTCATTTGTGCGCTTAATGACGTCATTATTTTTATTTTAGCAGGCAAGCAAATTGCATATACTGTTGCTGCTCCTGCGCAGTCGGCGCTCAGTCGCCGTCGCAGCCAAACAAGAGAGAGAGAGAGAGAGAGAGAGCGAGCGAGCAAAGGGGGAGCGCTAGCGCTCACCCGCTCGCTCCTGCTAAGCTTCATTCCGCACTTCGGGCCAGCGCTCGGCTTGAACGGTTTGTTTGCTCGTGTTTGCTCGGGGGCGCGCCCGACTTGGTGTGCGTGTGCCATTGCCCCGGTGTTGGTGTGCTGGCCGTGTCCGTGAGCAGCCTGCTACTTATGCTGATGATTGCTGGGGGTCCAAGCGCCGCTTGTGCGCCACGCGTTCATTCAGTCTGCGGACGACGCTGCGCCTGAACGTACGACGGCTGAATCCGAACCGGACGGCAGTTACTCAAGCGGCGCGTGCACTCTGCAAGCAAGCAAACCAAACCGAAAACAAACAAACAAACAAGCAAGCCAGCTAGCAAACCAGCAGGCACACAAATCCGCCAAACAAACTCACTCACTCACTCACTCACACACACGCACTCGCGCGCACACACACAGGCGCTGCATTCCACTGCCGGCGTGTGCCAAGAAATATTATCGGCGACACTTTAGCAGCTGCAGCAAACTGCAGGCGACGCCAGGAGATTCGGAGTTGCAAATTGGAAATTGGAAATTGGAGATTGGAAAGCCAAGAGCCAAGAGCCGTGATTTTTCACTTTTCGCGCGGCGCGATCTTCTGACACAGAATCAGAATCGGAATCCGTGTGCCTCTGTGCGTTAACTATCTCGTAGATACTCTCAGTGATTAGCAATCTCTCTCTTGAATACACTTTTGGATACACTGAACCAGTGCAAGTGATAATAACTAAAAGTGCGAAAGTGTTTAAAAAAAAACTTGGATTCACACAGAAATTAAATCGAAGACAAAATCAATCAACTAAGAAAGATTAACTGGCAGCTGCCTAACAATTCGGAAAAACGGTAAATAAATTAAAAAACAATTTTTTGATCATTTTCTAGCATACAATTTAGGATGAATTAAGAATGGTTTATAAGTGGTTGTATCTCAGATCAATATCGATTCTAATCAGTTATTTTTAACTGATAGTGACTTAAATCGATTAGAGCTTAAAACTCATAAACCAATATTAGATATGTTAGAATCAAATTCAAGTTCAAATCACTATATAGGCCCTTGATTTTGTAATTACAAAAATTCCCCAGCCAGTTGCGTGAAAAATGAATCAGTTGAGCTTCTCACGCACTTCACTTGGAGAAACAACAACAAAAAAAAAAAAACCGAAATGCTATTTTTATGTAAATCTCAACCCTGACATGGTAAAATGCAAAAACCAATAAATTGATGCGATTTCGCTGCAGGCGGTTAATAACTTTAATTAACGTTAATTTTTATCAGCATCGGCCATTATCGTCGACGGCCCAACAGCATGTGCATGAGCAATTTTTTGCGGGCCACTCGAAAATAGTTGCGACGTTCTAATAATAAAACCAAATATAATAAATAGCCATAAACAAACTAATAATACGACACGACGGCAGCGGGCAGCGGCCAGTGGACAGTGGCAATTTGCAACAATGAGGCTCATCAAACGATCTGAAATCAGAGATGAAAACTCTACACATAAATAGTTTAATGTGCTAAGCCTTGCAAATGATGCCACCCCACGAAAAAATTACTAAAACGTATTACAATTGCCTCGCGGTGGCCCAGTGTCGTTTTGCGAAAAAAATCAACGTATCTGTGAGATACAATAAACAGCACAGCGCACAATTCGCACTAGCAACAACAACAGCAGCCGCAGCAGCAGCAGGCGTAACAACAATTGTAATAATCAGTTTCATTTCAAAGCCGGACCAACCTGCGCGATACATTTTTTTCCCAGTGCCCAAGTTCCACTTGAGCCCCTTGCCTCCGTCCCTGCCCCATGCCCCGTACCCACCGATCCTACCTCCCCTATTCTGCATCTGAAGCCGTGTATCTATGCAGTGCATTGTTAGCTTGGCTCCGCTCATTTAATTAAATATAATTAGCTGCATTAATTGCAAATTAATACAGAATTTAGTCTCTTTGTTGTTAGTTTCATTGTCGTTGCCAGGCCGTAAGGTTCACTTGGCCCGTTCTCCTGCTCCCAACTCGTTCTCCACGCCTCGTTATCGCTGGCAATTATTTAGCGGGAATTAACTGGGCTCCAAGGCATCACACGTAAATTCAATCGCCAAACTCTGGAATGACATTCAGCGGATGCATGTCTCAGCCTAATGAGCTGTATTTCAGTTCAAGTTGTATCCATTAGTATATATTATAGTTTGGCATTACTAGAACAATCTATCAGATATACATAAACATCGAATTAAGAATATTGAATTTGGGTATTATTTTTTAAAATATTTTTCGGATATTTAAATACTCCTCAAAAAGGAGGATCAAATGGGCTTTAATTAATTATAGTTGACATTACTAAAACAATCCATCAAATATACAAACATTGAATTAAGAAATTTAATATTTGTATAATTTTTTAAAATATTTTTTGGATATTTAAATACTCCTCAAAAAGGAGGATCAAATGGGCAACAAAATTCAAATATAAAAATTGACAGAAAATATAATTTAAGTAATTATAGTTTGCATTACTAGAACATTTTATTAAATACATAAACATCGAATTAAGAAATCTAAATTGCGATTTATTTTAAAATATTTTTGTGATCTTTAAATGCTTCTCATAATATTTAAATACTCCTCATATATTCAATATTCCTTTAAAATTCAAATACGAATTTCGGACATCTATTAATTTAAGATATTAATTTATTACAGTCAACCATAGTTTTCATATATATACTTCAAGTGACCATTATTTTCCGATTAAGTAAAGCCGACGGCATTTCCCAACCCGGTTTTCGATTTCACTCCTTGCAATTTTGCAGTTTTGTAATTTAGCAATTTAATGCCGAAAAGTGTCGGCCTCTCATAATTTTTAATTAGCCATTTCGTATGCTTGTGGAATTTATTTGCCTAATTAAATTGACTAAACGCACTTGACAATTTTGAGTGGCATCTTCAGCGAATCAGAGAAATCCATTAAAGTCGCGTCTTCTGTGGTCGGAATACATTGCGAAAACTTTTAATGCACAACTAGCTAGCTGTGAAAAAGAAAATCAACGACGACAAAAATGATTAGATATTAAATTATAAGTTAAATGTTGTTGCTGTTTCTTATTTTTTTTTATGACAAACGGATGACGAACGCATAAAAATGCAGCGGCACAAGAAGCGGAAAAACAACAAAACGACTGCAGACAAATCAAACAAAAAAAAAGGCAACACACACTCGTCAGATACATTAAAAATAACCAAAAGCCAGCGGCGAATTGCAATGCCTCCCCCCGATCCCCCGATCCCCCGCTTCGTGCCCCTTAAGTATCCACCAACGTTGCAACGATCGCGTCACGTTGTCACTTTATGCAGGCAAATCGTAAAAATGAAAAGAAAGAAATGTCGTTTGGCAAAACGCTTAATTATGTGCCGTGTATTTTGGACAGCTGTCTGGCCACGCCTCCCCAGTGGGCGGCCGTTTTTAATTAAACATAATTAAAGTAATAATTATGCCCCGCCAAGAGGCATTGAAGCGCGTGCAAATGAGGCGAACTCCGGAGGCGGGAACCGGGGGAACCGGGCAGCTTGAAAGGATTTTCCTTTCTGTTTTTGATGTGTGGCCAATTTGCAAGTTGTGCAAACATAAAACTCAATTTTATTGCCCTAAACCATACGGCGGAAAATGCAGGAAGTATGGGATGTCGTTGTGGCAAAGAGAAATTCATTGAAGGCAAATCAAAGGCAAATAGTGTTTGTCAAATTTGTCCGGTTCCTTATATGCATGAATGTACAAATTAATATGAATTAAGTGCAATTAAATTTCAATATCCCTCATATATGGTTATGTTTTTTTTTATGATTCACTTTTACATATATTATTTTTTTAAAACGATGCAAATAAAATTATTATTACATTATATAGTCGGGATATAAAGTATAATAGATTTGTAATTGCATGCATTTCTCTTATTTGTGAAAAGTGAATTTTTTCAAATGGTTGTTTATAATATCTAATAATATCGTTTATAATATTGCTATAAAGGCAATTCAGTATTTTTAAAATTCACTTTGAATTTAATGTGAATTTAGTGCTCCTCAATTACATTTGCATTGAAGATTTTCCCCAATTATTCCAGTAGAGTAGATCATTTTCCGCCATGCTATTGTCAGGGGATTGGCTCACTTTTTGCCGGACCACCAAAAATGAGATATTGCATGCCGCACATGCCACAAAGCCTACACAAAAAGCGACAAAACACGCACACACACACAGCAATTGAGGGAACTGAGAAGGAGATCCGGAGACTCCGGAGATCTGAGATGCGGAGATACGAACGGAGATGCACGCTCATTTAATAATGAACAATAATGAAGAGTAATAATAACCAGCCACACAACAAACGTGCAAAGAGAGTGTCCAAGCGGAGGAGCACTATATGGTACACTATATATGGGGAATGTGGCATAGGAGGCAACGAAATTTTATCAACGAACGCGCATCATTTCAATTAAGAAAATGTCACAAGTGTCCAAGCAGCAGCAGCAGCAGCAGCCTAAAACACGCTAAATTCAACGGGGGAGGAGTGGAAAATCGGGGGATCTCCGGCTGCGCACTTTCATTTCGCCATTTCGGGCCCCCCCCCTCCAAGTCCCCCTCCAACTCTCCGCCCCCACTTTAATGGCATATTTTTTTTTGAGCATTTGTTGTAATTAATGCGAATTGTCACACGCTAGAAGTGAAATAATGTCAACTTGCCTTCGATTCGCCTTCTAATTCATTACATTTATCGCTTTTGTTGGCCGTCGTTTCCTATTCTTAATTAGTAATTAAACAATTTATGCTTTTGCGTGAACAATGAGAAAAGCAAGTGAAACAAGTCGAATTTTTGTGGCCGAAAAACATGAACATGAAACTATAATTAATTCCATTCCATAAAGTATTTTGCTCAATTAGCAATTAAAAACAATACTTTTACCGCTGCCGCATTGCGTGTGTATCGAAAGATGGAATAGGAATAGGAATTGGAATTGGAATTTTATTCGGGGTTGCTTTCGGCTCAATCATGCTTGATGGATGGATCGTCAACGATCCCATATAGACGATAAGCATAATGTAAGTCTGTCGTGCTTAGGTAATTATGCTGGCCCCTTTGAATGCATTGCAATGTGGATCATAATCATTAGTTAGGGGTATGGATATATATCCAGGAATTTCCAATGTGCAGGAATTTACTTTCTGAATCGATTGAGCAAACGCTTTTGTTCTTTTCTTTTGTTTGATATTTGCTTTTATGTTAATTTTGTTTAAGAATTTTAAATCACAAATTTGATTCTTTAGAATTTCTTTTCGAGATATTATTTTTGGAGGGTTTTTCTGAATATTTTAAAGTACAGAGTTTTTGGGTAGATTGGATCTACTTCAAAATAAGAAACATGCGTATCTTTGAGTTTAAAATACGTTTAAGATCTTAATTTAACAATTTTTCAAGATTAATTTATTTGTCTAAAATCAAAATATTTGTGGAATTAGCTATCCGATTTATTGTCTTTAAAACTATGTCCAAAAATAAGGTAAAAATACTTTAAATTGAAGTTTTTCTATATTGATAATAGTCATAATAATTATTTTTAGGCGTCCGTATAACTTGACTCTTTTGTTTTTAATTTCTTCATTGAGTATTATTTATTTAAAAAAAAGTTTGAAGCAATAAAATACTATAAACATAGTTTTTTACTGCATGATCGAACAATTCGTTTTTCACTCCTATTATTAAGCTCTCCACTATTTATTATATAGTATACTATATACAATACTATTGATAAAAAGCATTAACCAATATCTGATCATTGGAATTTCCACAACGAGGACCGTCACTGATCACATACAGATCAAGAATTTTCGGTCTTAATTTCCACTAATTTTATTTCTCGTTTTTAGTGTTTTTTTTTGTTTGTTAAATTATTGTTAATTAAATGCAATTAAAAATTTCACTCCATCTGCCGCGGCGCACGTCGCTCGTCGCTCGTCGGCATTTGAGCAGTCAGATCGGACTTAATGAGACGCGACACAGTTGCCCAGATGTTCCTCCACAAAACCAGTTAATTGTGCAATTAACTCGTCAGATGGAGGGAGCAAAGGGGGGCCCGAACAGGAGTCATGCAACATGTGGCAGCTGTAAATTTGTTGTATTAAGTGTAGAAAATCTCGAGCACTTAATTCACGCTTTGTTGAAGGTGTTGAAAGGCGGTCGACTGCGTCCTGGATCCCGCACCCGGGATTCCAAATGCACGACCCAAGACCAGGATGGGCACTTACCAGCCAAGTTAAACCAAATGCGAAAACCGCAAAAAAGGAACTCCCACACGACGTGGTCCTCGAAATGTGTGTGCGCCGGGTCCTTTTTCCTGATTTTTTTTTGTGTTGCTCATTTGACTTTGACTGGGACTAAACAAGCTGCTTATCCTTCGGCCAGGACCGGGCCGAAAAGAAAAATGTTAATTACCCTTTGTGTTTAAATAGACCGCACTCATACTACACTCATTCATCCTGTAGAGTCCTGCATCCCTGCCAAGGGTCACAATGGACCTCTCTGTGTTATTCGAGGCAATTAAAATTATTATTTTAATGTCAACACTTTTTTTGTTTTGGTGGCGTTTCATTTGTTTTTTTGGCCAGGATAATGCATGTAAAACGACTAACGCCTCCCGGAGCAAAATCCGTTAAATGTTACCCAAGATTTTTTGCCAGGCTTGGGTTTGGGTTGGGATTCGGATTTCGGGCAACGTCTCCATCTCCATCGGCACTTTTTGCCGTCGGCACTTGGCTGCGACTTTCAAAACTTTGGTTTAGGTTTGGGTTTGGGTTTGGATTTCGTTTTGTTTGGTTTTTGTTCACTGGGATTTTTTTTGTCGTTCGGTCTGTTTTTTCAAGGGGTGGATTTTACGCCCCTGCCCTGGTCTACCAGGCGTTGAGGAATTCCGTATAAGTGTTTCTACGGTATTTGTTGGCTCAAGCATTTTTCGGGGGTTAGGTCAGTACCCGCACTTTCCACTTTTCCACTCTCGACTTTCCCGAAGCTTCTTTCTACCCCGAGCAGTCCCCAACCCCATCATCATCCCCATTCCCATCCCCTGGGCTTCTCTCTCGTTTTTGAGAAATGTTTTTCGGTTGCCTTTGGGCTTGTGGCTTTGCTTTTTCGGGGGGTGGGGTTGGAATGGGGATGAGCACCTGCACGGCATTCGAGATAAGCAGGTGTTATATTTTTATGGCTAAAGTGGCTAAGCAGTTTGCGGGCAGACAAGAGGGGGGAGGAAACCAGGTAGATGATGGCTAGGAATCATGTCTCGGTGTAGGTGTTGGCAGCAGCGGTGCGATATGGCCCAAGGCGTCCTCGGAGTTCGCAGGATTCATCAGAACCAAAAAAGGGGTTTGGTTATTGCAGTTAAAGAACTGAATATTATAAGTGGAAGTTTTTTATTATTTACAGTCTTTAGAAATGATCCAAAAATAATGCTAGGAATTTTCTTAAATAATTAGGTTAAATTTAACAGCTTTTGCATACATTCAATTACAAAGTAAACAATTTATTTAAATATAAATATATATTCTGATTTTTTTAAATTTCAATCAATCTTTAAGTTGTTTGGTTGTATTTTAAGTGCAAGAATTTTGTTATTTGCAGCCCTTATAAATTAACCAAAAAGAATGCTCTGAATTTTCTTAAATAATAGAATAAATAAAGCTCTCATTTTAATAGCTTTTGCTTACATTTAATTTTAAAATAAAGATTTAATATAAACATAAATATACAACCGGATTTTTTTCCATTTCAATGA
The DNA here is from genome assembly GCA_021224005.1 of Drosophila setifemur. NCBI lineage: Eukaryota > Metazoa > Arthropoda > Insecta > Diptera > Drosophilidae > Drosophila > Drosophila setifemur. The sequence goes on from JAJJHY010005742.1 coordinate 11,341,004, forward strand.
ATTTTTTAATGGTTTAAGACACAATTAAAGATGTTACAAATTTTATTCGTTTTTTTTTTTGTATTTCTTGAATCATAGACATTTTACATCTTAAAGATGTTACAAATTTGTCTAATTTTAATTGATTTTTTGAGTGTCTAGTATTCTTGACATTTTTTTTAGTTAATTCCTAAAGCTTGGTGTAAATTTGTGTTAACTAAGAAGCAAAATGTTTCCAATTGCAATTGGTTAAATTAGTTTTCGGGCATATATTGTTAAGATTTGCTAAACGAGGCCAATTAAAATGTTTCACCTTAATTTTAAGGTGTGTTAAAAATAATTGTATTCTTTATTAACACTCTTAAACAATCTATACTAACAACTTAACAGTATGAACCCGGTAGCATCAACCAGACAGCCTCCTGCTGCTCACAGAGAGACCGCAAACAGTTTGCTCGGTTAGCCAGAGCAGCTGTCTTTTTGGTCGTGCCCCTCCCACCCCTCATCATACGCAACTCCAACCCCTACCCCAACTACAACCCCCATCCCTACCCCCAACTCCGTTCCCCTCACTGACCTGACCCGGCCCGATTAACTACGTAAACAGCAGTAGCAGTAGCAGTAGCTAGCTGTGGCCGCCTTAATTGTTTCGCACTTAATCAAAACGAGCAGCGTAGTGGGACTGGCCCAGACCGAGACTATCAAAGGCTGTGTTCCCAGTCCTCGCTTTTAGGCCAAAAGTCGCACAAAAGCCAAGGCAGATACCGGCCAGTGTGCCTTTTGCCGAAAAGCAAAAAATTGAAAACTAAAGAGCAACTTGGGGCGCACGCCAGTCGCTCAGTTGGCAAAAGGGACGGACTACCCGGCAACATGCACTGAGAAAAAATGCTAGATTTATTTATTAATATCTTGCCGTCACACGGGAAAGTATGCATATTTTTTTTTGGGTAAATAATATGCTTTATTAAGTATAGAAGAATATAACTTTTAATATTTGTTTCTAAATAGAGATAAATACCTCTGAAGCAATACCGAATATACGACTTTGTTTCCTATTTATATTTGTATCTAATGAGAGGTCTTTCTGGGAATGGTAAAGTATCTCTTAAGCTCTAACAGACTTTGGTTAGATTTCTCCCTGTGTACAATCTACAAGCGACAAACGACAACGACAACGACATCAACACTCGGGCGCTGTGAAAAGAAAAACGTTTTATGAGCTCATTCACAAAAAGGGCGAAAGCACAAACACACTCGTACATAGAAAAAGGAAGTTTTCTGAGGATGACGACAGAAGCAACCTGTTGAACCCTCCATCCATCTGCGAGTATCCAAGCCATCCAAGCCATCTACCCATCCCCTCCTCCCCCCTGTTGTATCTGTAGAAGTGTGCCACACTTTATTTCGCCTGATTTTCTTCTCTTTTTTTTTTTGCCGGGTCGTGTGCCGAAATTATATGTTAAAATATCAGCACGAGGGGTGATGTCTTGGCCATGTTTTATTTTTGGGGAAAAGATTTGCCAAGAGTTGAAAAGGTAACTGAAAAAAAAAATACATTTTTTGTTGTTTTCTTTTCTGTGTCTGCCAAGTGTCTGTAATTTTCCTTTTTAGTGGGCGTTTATAAAAAAAAAGGAGAGCGAGTTGTGTATTCAAAAACTTTGTGTCTTGGGTGTTTGTTAAGAGGGCCTAAAGAGCTCTCTGGGGTCAAGTTGCTGACTGAATGTCGTCGGCATATGAGTATATTAGCTTCTAACTCTACCTCTTAATATTTATTTATTTCTTATTTTCGAGAAACTGGGCTTTGAAGAAAGTTTTTTAATGCATTCTGATTTGGTCTCAATAAATTTCACATTTTATTTGTGGGTTTTGTATTGATGCGTTTGATTTGATAGTTGTTTAATTCATAAATTAAAATATAAAATATAAATTTTAAACCTAAAATGTAACTAAACTTTGATAAACATTTTAATTTTCAATGAATTAAACAAATATTAAGTCCAACTAAATTGGAATTTGTAAGTAAGTTCAAATTATGGATAAAGTTTCTTAATTTTTATTTTGTTAAGTTAGCTTTAGCTGATACATATATGTAGGTATACCTTTCAGTTTATTTAGGATCTCGGTTTAAAAGTTGTATAGTGTATGCTATTTCTAATTTCTACTTTTAATCACCTTTTGTTGTTTTAAAAAATATATATTCAATCATTAAAATATATGCAATTTATTTTCAATGATAGGCCTCGGTCTTTTTATAAATATTTATTATTTTATTTTTACCCATTCATTAATGAAAAATGTTCGAAATTCCTTTTGGTTATTGTTTATATAGATAAGGCCAGATAAACCGTAGTGTAAGTTTATAGCTTCACCCAAATTCAACTAAGTTTGTGTGTTTTTATCGACCATTGTTATTGCCTTGTCAGAATTCTGTTTGCCTGATATGAGCGAGTAGCAGTTGCTAGCAATGCCCCTCCTCCTCCTCTTCCTCCTCCGCCCGCCCGCCGGTGACACTTTTTTACCCCCACTTGGGTCTGGGCAATCACTTGCTCAAATCTGTTTGACTTCATCCGACTGATTTCCCCCCACAACCCCCTTCTTTTGCCCCGCTCGTGGGCGTTGACTACTCCGGGGGCTTTTCTGGCTTTGTGAGCTTTTTTGCGACGCGCACGCTCCGAGCTGCTCCGCTGCTTCCGAATGCTGAGCGCCTGCTGCTCTTAGCCAAAGTGGAGGCGCCGGCCAACTCTGTTGGTAGTTGGTTGGAGCAGTTGTCACAGCCGCCGCCACCGCCGCCGCCGCCTGTTGCGCCGGCCGTTCGGGCCACGCTGTGTGTGTTGGCCAAGACGGCGGCGCTAAGCAGCGCCTTTACAACTTCATAAGTTGGCAGCAATGTCACGGCTGTTGCCACTTTTTTTCGCGCATCACTCGGGAGGTATACACGTCTATATATATATATCTATAAACGTATATATTCTGTACGTGATGTCGGCCAACGGCGCTAGCCTTTGTCTGCTGAGCTTCTGTTATTACCCCGACTCGAGTTGCTCTCTCTCTGTGTGTGTTTGTCGATGTTTGTTTGCCAATCTTCGGGCAATCTCAGTTGCTTTTACTGCGGTACCCTTCTTCTAGTTTTTTTAGTCCCGAGATTACGGGGCCGCAGAACAGGAATAAGTTATCTAAATGAGCGTCGGCTTTATGGCCAGGCAATTATATAGATGTGGCCAACGCTGCGTATGTGTAATTGCAATGCGATTGCAATTGCAATTGCAGCCAATCCAAAGCGTTTCGACCGACTTTTCATTACCGGCATCAACACTTGCATATGTAATTTAGCATAATTTGAAATGCACGACCCAGGCTCGGGCCCGGGCCCGGGCCCAGACCCAGACCCAGGTTCAGGCCATAAACTGGAGCTGGTATAATTAATAAACGGTAACAGCAGCAGCTATGGCAACTTTGGCATGTAAAAAGCGTCAAACAAAGCTGATTTCTATTGGCAAAGGAATGCCAAATGCGATTTATTTTTGTTGGCTCGATTCTCTCTCCCTCTCTCTCTCCCTCTCTTTCTTTGTCTCTGTCTATTGGGGTCTGGTCTGTATGTATGTATGTATGTAGATATATCCATGTCTTGACTGCAATTTATGAGCCTAAATGAGCGCAAATTTCAACGAATACAGTCGCAGACTTTTGCATGTGAGTCGTGTGAGCGATTTTGGCGCTCAATTGGCAATCATTTCTGATCAATTTTCCATTGACTGACAAAAACAGAGCACCACCGAGACAGATGGACAGAAGGGAAAGGAGGGTTCTGCAAAGGAATTCCTTGTGGATCAGAAAAACAGAAGATAAGCTATAGATATATATTAACCTTTTTATTTAATTGCAATCACAATTTATTGTTCTCCTGTGCTTTTCCCAATTCTATACTTGGCAAGCTGAAATCAAACAAATTTTCCCTTTTGGCATCGCCCAATCAAAGAGTCCATAAATCAAACATTTAGTGATTTAGTTTTATGTTTCCCTCTTGCAGCACAGCCCTCATGTTCACTTAATTACCCCTTTTGGTTCGTATTGTATCTACAATAATTAAATCTGTCAAACTCCGAAATGTCTTTCTACAAAGCCGCCAATTGCATCGGAAAATATTCCAGCAAATGAGCGGAGTTTTTTTTTTTGTTGCCATTGAGTTCTCTGTGATTTTTGTGATGGCTGGTTTGGAATGTTGTTGCTGTTAATTGGCTAAATTATTATTACTGATTATTAATAAATATGTATTGTACTGTCGCAGTTGATTAATTGGCATTATGGCCAGGCCAGGGCGTAATTGAAGACCAAAGTAAGACTTGATTGCGTCATTTTGTGACGCCTCGTTTAAGTGGAGCTTTGAATGAATGTAGGAAAGAATCTTTCCCCATCCCCCGATACTTTCAGATACTTTCCAATTTCCTCGAAATCACCACCAACAGCACCACCAGCAGTATCAACAGCCACAAAACAATAGCAAACGGCGTACAAAAATTAACACATTTAAATTACTTTCATTAAAGATTGATTAATATGGCCCTGATTGGCCATTTTGTATTTTCTTTTCCGATCTTTCCTTGGCTCATTGTCGTCATTTGCCATTGTCCCCCCCCCCTAGCCCCTAACCCCCTCTTCCACGTCTTGGCCGTCTCAATTATTGTCACATAAATTGAACATTTACTGCCCGGTTTTCACTGATTTCTGATTTTATTAATTTACGTACTCGTATTTGTTCCTTCGGGGGGGCTTCCATATATATTGATTTCCAATCATAGAATGCCTCTCAACAATTTGTTTTCAATGAGCCGTAATTTAGACTCATTTAAATAAAAATACTTTTGTTGATTGGTCTTTGTTTTTTGCCATATTACCCCACAGCCCCACAGCAATTGCGATAACGAGTTCAATGCAAAGATATTTAACCTTTTAATAAGCTGGCCGACGGACAAAGCTTAGATAATCGACCACATCATAGGTAATTATCGGAAAAAGTGGGTAACATTGCTTACCAGGGCATTAGTTTTGGATCATTACATATGTTCACTCAGGAAAAAAATACTAAAGAAATCGATCAGCAAATATAATGCCTGTATTTTTGTTTTTTCCTTATATTAATGAATATTTTTTACTATATATTTTGTGAGTAATAAAATTGTTCATTATATATCTATACCCTTGCAGAGGGTATCAGAAGTTTGTAACGCAAAAATGCAGAATTTTTTAGAAGGCATTATTTAATGACTAATTTACCCTCCCCATGAAATTTATTATCCAAATCGGACCACTATATCTTATAGCTGCCAAAGGAACGGTGTGAAAAAATAATGACCCAGCATAACTCTGGTGTTTTTAAAGACAATTAATTAATTCTTGGAAAATATGGTTTTTATAGACCAGAATTTAAAATCCAAATATCGGAAAATTATATCCTATAGTTGCTATATGCACAAACGATCAAACGGTTTGAAGGAAACTGATCTGAAAGGGTATTCCTTTATTGTTTTTAAATATTTTATAAAGAGTAAACTTATGTTATAGAAAGAAATAAAAAAATATATATTTAAAGAACCATATTTCGAAATATTTTAAAATAAGTTGTTGAGAATAAAAATACTTAAAAATTAAATAAGACATTGTTGCTTCTTTGAAAAATTATTGTGGTGATGTTGTTTCCTTTGGAATGTGCTTCAGCCAAGATTTCTGGTTCATTTTTTATATGGCAGATTCAATATTGCTAATGGGACCCAAAGAAATAAAAATATATATTTAAAGAACCTTATTTGGAAATATTTTAGAACGTGTTATTGAGAAAAAACTTTAATGTAAAAGAGAACAACATTAACGTGTTGCTTCTATAACAAATTTTGTGGTGATGATGTACCCTTTGGGATGTATGCTTCAGCCAAGATTCCTGGTTGGTTTTTTATAAGCCATATGAGATTCGGTTGGTGGGAGAGAAAGCCTCCGCCCGATATGTGCGAAGTACAGTTGCCCCAGCCCGGCTTAGTCAGTCTCATGCATTTATGCATCAGTTGGGGCCGTCACGCACTTAATGAGCCCCTGAGATTGAGTCGGCGACTGACGGCAACAAATTGACGCGTTTAATAATGTCTCACAATGTGTGTGTGTGTGTTTTGTGGCTGCTAATTTCTTGCAGGCGTTATTGTGGTGCGGAGCACTTTCAAAATGTTGCGTGGTGCGCCCCTTGGGGGCCTCATTTGGGGGCCGTCAGCGTTGCCATATCGCCTGTTGCTGCGGCTGCGGCTGTTGCAGTTGCAGTTGCAGTTGCAATTTCCATTGCTGTTGTCGGTGTCGTGTTGCCGTCGCCGCCGTCGCGTAATTTACATTAATTGGCACACGGCGTCGTACATATAAATTTTTGCGCGCTTAAACTTTAATTTCATGCGTGCCATTTGATTTTGGTTGCCACTCTGGGCTCAAATTATAGGCAAGTGTGACGGGACTCTAAGGCTGTGGCGGCCACTTTCCGTCCTGATCGTGCCCGTATTTTGTAGTTTGTATATTGTATTTTGTGTGTCTGCAGCAAGTGCTGGGCGTTGTTCGACAGTGGGTTGGTGCCGTGGAACAGTGCAAAACGCTGCAAATGTTGCCCCCGGGGCCCATGGGGGCCTAATAGTGTAATATCTACGCAGATTTGCAGGCATCTAGTTACGGGGCTTTGCATAATGGAAAGGTGTCTGCAAACGTTGACACAATCACCCGATGGGCTGCCGCTCCAATGGATTAAGGTGGCCCAATCGAATGGCAAGGCAATGAAAAGATACTAGTTTATGCCACAGCAGTATGCAATCAATGCCATACAATTTGTGTCAAACTCATGTTTTACAAAATTAAAACTGTCATTTGTATCATTTTGTGAATAAAAAATAAATACAAATACATTACAACCAACAAAAAACATTTTACATATATTTACAAAACTTAAACTTCAAATCAGTATTTCAAATAAACATTTAAAGGTTTTAAAACATAACAAAATGTTAATAACTAAATTTCCAAAAAAAACAATATAGTTAACCCTTTAATTTTTTTGATTTCTGTATCGAAGATTTAACTCCCCGCCAACACCCAGTAAATCTAGAGCAGAACAATCTAGTACAGTTGCCTCCAGCTTCTGCTTGAATCTCTCTAATGCTCCTCCTTCTTCTTCGTCTTTCATTAATTAACATACTTTCACAGAATTTCTTTCTAGCAACAATTTTTTTCGTTGACGTCAATTTCGCTCATCGTTAGTTATTATTGTTGTGCTCATTTCGCCATATCATCAGGTCAAATCTCAATTAGCAAATATAACGATTGTAGCTTTCTTCTCTCTCCCTCTCTCTCCCTCTCTCTCACTTAACTAACAATTAACAAATATTAATGGAAATTTATTTCAATTGAAATCAAAAATTTCACTTCCAAATGGCCATGGCTGAAATTTCGATGTGTGTGTAATGCGCAGTGCATGTGGAGTTCTCCAATGCCGGAATATAAAGCCACTAAAGTGCCGGCCTTATCCGAGTTGCACTTGGCCATTATCCAGTCATTGGCCCCCCCTTAACTCAAGTTAATTAAAAGAAATTAAACCAGGAAGAAGGACGCCCCCCCACCCACACAACTATCAGCTTATAATCAGCTTATATATGGGCAAATTTATAACCCCGCTCGATTATGACCAGGTTAGTTGTCATAAACAAATGACATGCCATACCATACATGCGCGCCATCTAGCGGGCGGTGCGTGCAGCTACGTGGCCTGCATATCAAATGGAATATTTTTGCTGTAAGCAAAATTGCAAACTGCAAACTGCGAAATGCAAACTGCAACTGCGGGAGGCAGTAATTATGGGGAATGGCGAGGCCCATTGTTAGCTGGCGGGGCTTTAAGTAGCTTTTAATAAGCGCTCGCGTCAAGCAAATAAATAATTATAATAAATAAATAATAAATTACCGTCAGCCGGCTGGTACAGTCACACAATGTTGGCTGTTGGCGTCTCCTTCCGTCTAATTGCTCTCGCCAAAGGGCACAAGTGCAACATTTGATTTGATTGCCGCCCCTCCTCTGCCCCGCTCCCCTCTCCACCCCTCCGACGACCTTATTTTATCGGGAGTTAATTAAGTGCTTTAAAGACTCAATTTGAATGCAACTTAGCCGATCGATCGATGCATGCAGCTCATTAAAGAGACTCATTTTACGGGTATGCAAATATAATATAATGCATTTGAAGGTTTTTATCGTCCGTATCGGGCAAAATGCAATTATTGTTAGCTAGCATTCGAATCGAAGAGTGTTAAATTAAGTTTTTTTTTTGTAACCATCTTGGACCTAGTCTGTGCCCGCTGCGAGTTAATCGATTCAAAATTCGATTACCATAACACTTGGCGGCGGGCAGTTGCCCCCGCCGAATGGAACAGTTTACAACCCCAGATAATGCCGGAGCCACCCTCGTCGAATGGTCATGTCATGCGGCACGAGGACCATTTGACCATGTGCAATGCAATGCCCCGCAGCCAAATTCTAATTATAATCGCGTATCGCATGTGCCAAAGCCCCAATAAACCTTTGTCAAGCGATTCCCTCACTAAGCTGCCCACTCCCTCCTCCCTCCTTCCTCCTCCCGCAACTCTGGGCTTAGAGTTCCGAGCTCCGAGTTCCGGCTTCGTGTCATTAACGCCTCACACCGCCCAACCAAAGCCGAGGTCCTTGCATTAATTTTTGCACTGCCACAGCAACAACAGCAGCAACAACAGTATAAAAAATAAATAATGGAAAGAAAGAAATTTCCATAATGAGCACGTACACAATCACTTACCCCATGCGATCCGTTGAAAGGGTTTTGCGCTCCGCTCCGTTCCCGGGGGTTGCAAAAATTTTTATAATTAGTTGGCCGTTGCCCGGCACAAAATGCAGGTTTCAATCCAATTTTTCTCCGCTTTTTTCTATTTTTCCGTTTCCTATTTTTTTTTTTGGCAAATATTTAGACGTTGATTATGGGCGCTTCACCCCTTGAGTCGAGTCTGCCAAATGATTTTGGTGCGTGCTCAATTGGGGAGTTTTCAAACGAGAATGGAACCGAATCAACTGAACTGAACTCAGCGGAGTCGCCTCCTCCCTTTTTGGCATTTCTTTTGTTTTTCGCTAATTTAGCGAAATTATGTTTTGTGCTCTCATGTCTGGATGTCGTGTGCGGTTCGGGTGGTGCACTCCTTCAATCCCCTTCTCACGATCCTTACTGCTCCCTGCCCGCTGTCGTCCTGGTAGATTATACGGCTGCAGCACGGAACGGGACATGCAATTCTCGTCCTACTCCAAGATTTTCGAGTCGAGGGTAATGCGAGTTTTCCACCTAGTTGGTTAATAAAGGGCAACGCTTTGCAATATATTTGAGACATTGATATATTGCTTTACAGGTGTAGTTTATTAAATACCTCACAATTAATCATTTAACAAAAAAAATAGAATATCTGTTACTTAAAATTATTCCAACCTTTTATTTTGAAGGAAATATAAAAGTCATCTGCTGACAAACCACTTTACCGAATTTATTAATTTAAGACCGATCCTAAAATATTCAGTATACTTCACAATTAATAATCTTAATAAAAAATATAATACCTGTAATTTAACAAAAGTCTTAGGTTATTTAAAATTAAAATCAATATTTGCAAAGGGAATTTAAAAGTCAATTATTGACAAACCAATCTTTCTACTTAAAAAACGATACTAAAATATTCGCATACTTCACAATTAATATTATTGAAAAAATTACAATATCTGTGATGTAATAAAAGTTACTTAATAAGATTAAAATCTTAACCTATAACTTATTTTAAAGGGCATTAAAAGTCAACTATTGACAAACAATTCCATCCAATCTATCTATCTAAAAACCGATCCTAAAATATTCAGAATACATCACAATTAATAATATTGAGATGAACTTTAAAATCTTTAATGTAACAAATGTTTGCGTTAGTTAATATTATAAATATCTTGTTTTTTAAGGGCATTTAAAAGTCAACTATTGACAATACAATTTAACCAATCTATTAAATTAAGACCGATCGAAAAATTCACAATTAATAATACAAATTCCAAAGCTTTAGTGTAACCAATGTTTGTGTTAGTTAATATTATAAAAAACCTTTATTTTATTTTTGAAGAGCACTTAAAAGTCGGCTATTGACAAACCAATCTACCCCATTATTTCACATTATTATTTCCTTTTCTAAATGAATTAAAATCGCCGAATGTGGGCGATCGAAAGCGGGAGTAAAACCAAGGGAGGCCGTTTTTGCAAAAAATAAAAAAAAAAATAAAAAAAAAAACAAAACAGGAAAAAATGCGAATAACTCATTACGCGGCGCATTAAGGACAATGTCTGCATGAGTGTGAGTGGGCCAGGACCCAGGACCCAGGACCCCGGACTCGTGAGAGGGTTGATTTTTCAGCTACAGACTGGGCATGACTTTGACTTCCTTTCCCGCCTTGAATTTTTAACTCTCCTCTCCGGGGGCGTTTGGTTGCACATGCTTATTGTTGTTGCTTCTGTTGTTGTTGTTGTTGTTGGTGGTGTTGCTGTTGTTGTTGCTGTTGCTGTTGCTGTTGTTGCTGTTGGTGTTGCTGTTGTTGTTGGTGGTGTTGCTGTTGCTTCCGTGCTGTTGTGTATTGAATACGCCTCTGGCGATTGTTGGTGCTGTTATTGGCATCGCCTAGTGCGTGCTCCGCTTGAATCACGCAAATTTCATTATTATATTTGTAATGATTTGAGTGGAAAATGTATGTAGAATAAATGAAATGGGCTTGAATGAGGAAAGGCAGTTGGCCAAAGTCCACTGACCGGATTGCAAGTGCCCATTGTTTTTAGTGCTCAGTCAGGATCGATTGGGAAGGAGACCTCACACCTTCTCCTCTCTGCACACAGTAAGAAAATACTATAAATATATTGTACGACCTGATTTAATCATATAACAATAAATAGATAGAAGTTTTAAAAGTCTAATAAACTTGAATATATAATTTGCCACATTGTTTCAATAACTCCGGAATTATTTTCCAATAAGCTGCTTGCAAATATTTCAATTTATGAGTTCAATAAAGTTGTTTAATTGACCATCTAGTCAATAACTGGTTTACGATTTTCAAAACGACAAACAACTAAATGCTTACTTCCAAATCGTTTATGACTACCAATTAATCGTTAATAATTTTTTTAATATTCTATGGCTAAGCTACCGAATCAATACTTTTCTAAGCCATAAATCATATTGGTAATTCAGATTTATTTTCATGTCTGGATCTATAAATTAGAATTTCTCTTTGCATTTGTCATGGGAACAAATATTTTGTTTAATGTAAAAATATTATTATTAATATTCAGAATAGATTGTTTATTTATATTTTTCTATTTTGTTTACAAATTCTTGGAATTGCGATCCTTCCTAATGTTAGCTTCTATAGAATTGCAATTTTTTTTTAATTTGATCGATAAAATATTATTTCTTTGTGCATTTTGAATGGGAACTCTTTTTTGCTTAATGTAGATAATTTATTTAAAAATGATTTATATGTTTTATTTTGTTTGAATATTGTTGAAATTGCGATCACTCCAATTTTTAACTTCGATTCAATTTAAGATCGAATTGATTATTTTCATTTGATCATTAAGTTAATATTTCTTTGTGCTTTTGGGATGGCAAAATATATTTTGATCAATGTATAAATATTTATTTTGTGTTTCAAATTGTTGGAACTGCGATCAAACATAAAATAGAGTTGATAAATTCTCGTTTGATCCTTAAGTTAATATTTTATTGTGCTTGTGATAATTTCATTTAAAATTCGCCCCTTTCGGGCGACACACTCGGGGGCAAAACCCTCGAACACTTTGATAACTCCATGACGCCGACAACTTAAATTTCCATTCGTTTACTCGGCCCAAACCCTTGGCCCTTGGCATAATATATCAGCCTTTGGGTTTCATGTGTAATCGTGTGTAATTTTTAAGAAAATTGCACGTCCTGCCATATACACCACCCCCGAAACGCAAATCGCAAATGGTAGAAGCAACCCCAAAACAATGCAAAACCGGCAAGAACAACAGCAAGTGGCGAAACTTTTCTGGGAGTGTGTGTGTGTGTGAGTGTGTGCGTAAATAATGTTGCATAAATAATTTCAACTCAATGACTTAATGTTGCTCCGGCCACCCGTACCGAAGCAGCGCATTATTGATTATTTTTGGCTGGTAAAAGTTGGCTAAGGAGCAGTTGCCGGCGAACCATCCATTCACTTCCTTAAAGCCCGGCCACTCGGGTTTGTCGTTGGCTATTTAATATGCATTTTGCGCTAATTACAAATCAAAAGAAAAATTTAATAGCCCCAGAGTTGGCCATAAAAATGAAGTTGTCTTCGGGGGAACCGGGGGGATCGGAGCTGGGGGGCTGGTGGATCGATGTCCGCTGTCCGCTGTCCGGTGGCCGGGCACTGGTTTCTAATCAAAAATTGCTTTGTGCCACATTTGGCTCCTAACTCTAAATGATGGCAAGTGTGCTACAGTTTAGTTTGACTATTAATTACAACAAGCAAGGCAGGCAGGCAGCATGCAGCGTCCATTGGGGCAGCAACATGTTCTACACGTTTGCAAAGCCATGCAAAATTATTGATGATTTTATTAATTTGAATATTGCCTACGAATTGCTGTCGAAGACAAAACGCTAGCCAAACGACTCGACTCGATCCCAACCGAACCGAACCGATCCCATGCCATTCCAATCCGTTGGATCGCATCCCCAGCGATGCTGGCAGCAGCTTTGAATGATAAATTTTTAGCTCGCTTCTTACCGGCGATAGAAAGTTGCATGGAAATGGCAATTTATGGCTTGCCATAGGAGAGTGCAGCAGCAGCAGCGGCAGCCGAAGCAGCAACATGTTGCAGGCCCCGATGAAAATGAGTATAATTAGACCGGTTTGTAATGCGTTCGCCAGTCGAGCAGCGTGTCTCATGTTGCGGATGGCATGTTGCTGGCGTGCATCGCAAAATGAAGCGGGCTTGATTTGAATTATAGTTGCCAGGCCGGCGATAATTAATCGTGCTATTTAGTGTGCTACATGAAATTCTACTAGTTTGCTAGTTATTGATTAGATTTTGTGGCGGAGCAGCGATCGCAGGAAGCGACAAAATATTGCTGTTGCAGCATGTTGCTATTGCTGCATGTTGCTGCTGCGCCTGCAATTGCTGTTGCTGCTGCTGCTGCTGTTGCTGTTGCCTCCTTGTAATTTCGCCAGACTTTAATATGCGCAAATTGTACTTAATTTGGCAGCACATTTTGTCGCTCCGATTTGCCTCCGTCAAAAGCTTTCACAACATCTTGCCCAAGCGCAACGCGGAGTCAGCAGCAACTTGCAACCAGCTACTTGTAACTTGCAACTTGAGGCAGTGTTCCCCTAGATTCTACTTTAAAATCCCTCCCCCTCCTCCCGTTCAAGTTTCTTTTGGCATTTGTTGTTGACGCATGCTTGAAATTATTTTGTGTGCTGCTGATGTGCACTCTGTGCTTTTGGCCCTGTTTTTGTTTTTGTTGGTATTATGCATTGTTTTTGCTTCTTATGCATATGCCAGATGCCGGGTAAGGGGCAAGGGGCAAGGGGAGGGGGCTGATGGCCAGACATTTGCATGCAACGTACGAAATTAATTATTACGCCCTCTCACCAAACCCCTCAATCCTCAATCCCCACATCCAGACCGCCTCTCCTTCCTGGCCAAAATCTACAACACGAAGCTTTGCTCAGGCATTGGCATTGCATGTCCTGCACACTCCAACTTTCAAGGCACAGTCCTGGCATTCCTTCCTTCCCCCGGCTGACCCCCGCCTCCTGCGGCTCATTACGGCGTTGGCAATGTGGCCGGAAAAGTGCGTTCGTTGACTGCTGCCGGCTGGCCAGCGTCGACATAAACAACAGGCACCTGGAAAAATATTTAAGTACTTCTAAATAGGAATCGAGAAAGTAATATTTCTTTAACCGATTAAAATAGTAACTATTTAATTGTAAGATACATGGTTGATTATTTTTTGGATGCTAATCCCATAATTTATGAGCAACCTATTGCTGTTGGAGTTTCTCTGAGTGCAAGGGGAACAGAAAACTGAGGGTCCGAATCTGAGCTGCAGAAGTTCCAGTCCGACTGCGGGTGAGACTCGAGTTCCGAGCTTCGAGCTCCGAGTCCTGAGTTCCGAGCTGCGAGCACCGAGTCCGGAGTCCGGAGTCCTGAGTTCCGAGTGCAACTGCTTGCATTATTACAACTGCAGGAACACACATCGCTGGCAGGTCCTGCAGGAAGGAAGGAAGGAGGGGGATGGAACTGGAGGAGCTACAAGGAACGGGAGCCGGCTGTATGCATTATGCATTAAAATCAACGCCCGTTTTGTGTAGACCTGCAGACAATGCTACGAAGGACTCCTGGTTTTTTTGGGGGGGGCCAAATGTCAAGGCACAGACATTGATGTTCCCTTTGTTGACCAGGGCCCAGGTAAGCTCTTTAGGCAAATTGTTGCCCAAATTTAGACGCCTTTGGGGCCGGCTTAGATCTGGAATTTGCTCCTCCATAAGAAATGAGAGTGAGTGTCGCCTATATGAGTGACGATTACGAGAGACCTTTGTCTCGGGGCTTACAATAATAGCACGATTCTATAGATACGTGCCTAAACCTTCAGAAAACTCCGCTTCTTATTATTATCCTTATCTCGGCCAGATAAGTTTCCATGTTGCTGCAGCCCCAGTTGGAAAACATTTTCGTACATTTTCCCAGCTCATCTCTATCCCACTCTCAGTTCTCAGTTCCCAGTTTTTCCTCTCAGTTTTTCCTCCCCCTCTCAGTTTTTCCTTCTTCTTGTATGCTGGAAAAACTTTCTTGCCAGACACGTTCGCCGCATTCCGTTCCGCATCCTCCCAATCCTCTTGGTCAGTTGTCCCTATTCGGGTATAAATTAAAATGCAGTGTAGGTGTAAAATTTTCGATTACGACTGTGCAGACCATCCTTGCGGATTGCATCCCTCTTTGGCGGAAGACACCCGTATGCTGCTCCTTTTGCGTCCATCATCCCAATTCCGGCAGAGAAAAAACAACAATTTCAATGATCTGCAATGCATAATTTTTAAAAAACATCTCTTTATTACTTTCTTAAACAAGATAATGAAATAATTATCATATTTTTTGTAACAATTCCAATAAATATTAAGCGGAAGAGTACTGAATTTCTTGCAGTGCACTTCCCTTCTCACGATTCCGGGCGGTAAGAGTCGTTCATTGTCCGGAGCAGAACGTCGTGGCTGGGAAAAGGACATGCCCTCAGATTCGGACTCCGACTCGAACTCCGGCTTCGTTTTGCATTTTGCAAAATTTTACGGCATGTGTGGAGTTTGTTCCTCCTCCTCCCTCCTCCCTTCCCCTTTTCCCCACCCCCTCCCCCTCCCAGTTATTGTTGTTTGTGCCTTGTTGCCGTGGTCAACCGACGGGCAACAGGGATAATTAATGAAATTAATGTTCCTTGGTATGGGTTTTAAGTGCACGTAACATTTTCGATAAACGTAAATTCTAAATTATGATGCCCCCCAGGGCAGGAGGGGGCGGGGAGGGGGGGCTGAGTAGGAAGTGAGATATAATTAGTGCACAGACAGGCGAGATTAGATATTGCACAAGAAAAAAGGGGGTTCAGTGCCTCGTGGATATATCTGCAATATGCAACCTTTGAAATGAATTTTCATATGTGAGGAAATTTGGATGAAATACAGACATTTATTACCTTTAATATATATTCTATGATATTTCAATTGAATATATTAGTTCAGGCATTTTTATTGTGACTTCTGCTGAAGAATTCTGTGAATTATTATACTCGTATTGAAAAAATCAATATACAAAGTATATTATATAATACTTAAATAATTAAGGTTAAATATTTCTGTAAATCTGATTTTATTACAGGAATATATCTGAGGAAATTTAGATGAAATACAGACATTTATTCCCTTTAATGTTCCCTTATATTTTATGATATTTTAATTGATTGTTATAATTCAAGAGTTTTTATTGTGGCTTCTGCTAAGTTTCCAATAATTATTTATTATCTTGACAAAATCAGTATACAATATATATAACACTCGAAAAATGTAGACTAAATATTTGCATATAACTGAATTTAATATAGTTATATGCGGTTAAACAAATTAAATACAATTAATCGCTTTAATGAAATTCTGTTTAAATATTAAACACACATTAATACACAACATCTTCATGTTTATATTTTCCTTAAATTGCGATCTGCTAGCGCGATTAATTTTTAATGCCACCCAAGATACTTAGCGAACCCTCTTCTCATTGTCTCCCTGCTGCAGGCTTTGGCCAGGATGCGAGCGGGTCAGTGACACGGGACATGGCCGAGGGCTGCGAGGACTCTGCCGGTGCCGCTGAATCCACAACGTCACAGTCACAGTACACACACAGTACGCTGGACAAGATGCTGGGCACTGTGCTCCCGTGCGAGGCGGCGATTGGTGCGACCCCCGGCGGCAGCAGCAGCAACAACAACAGCAACAGCAATACCAGCAGCAGCAGCAACATTAACAGCAACAACAACAACAACAACAACGGTGGCAGCAACATTGTGAAGCGGGAATTCTGCGATGGCAGCCTGATGCCCAGTGCTGGCGCTAGTGTTAACAACAATAATACCAACGCCACCAATAACAACAACAACAGCAGCAATAGCAACAATAATAATACCAAAATGCAGCCATTGATATGCAAAAACAACAACAACGCCAACAGCAGCAGCAACAACAACAGCAACAACAACAACAACAGCAGCAGCAGCTCATCCTCCTCATCATCGTCCTGCTCCTCATCCTCCTCATCATCCAGTTCAGCCAACAGCACGCTGACCAGCTGCACCACCGCCGCCGTCGTGCCCTCCAACTGCTCCACGAGCAATGCCAACAAGTCTCCGGGCTCCGTCTCGCCCTATTCCCAGACCATGGGTCTAGGCCTTGGCATGGGCATGAGCATGGGTATGGGGAGCATGGGCATGGGAATGGGGATCGGAGCGGGGACTGCGACCAGTCCCAGTCCGTTGCGTGAGGTCAGCCCGATGCCCAGTAGCCGGTCACCGCTCAACGCCATCGTCGCCTCCAAGTCGCCGTGCACGGGAGCAGCGCCCGCATCTCCGCCGTCGGCCTCCTCCAACAGCTCGTCGCATGTGCTGGCGCTGAACATCAAGACCGAGTCGGTGAGTCGCACAGAAATGCTGAATCCGTATCTTCCCTTTCTTTTCAACTGAGCAACTGCAGATCGAGGGCAAACAGGGGCGGTCATAATAATAGCACCCTGGGGATTAACAATAAATTTGAGGAATTTTTGAGACTTCCAATTCAGTTGGAAATGTTAGATGAAAGTTTTTTTAAATTAATGTAAATACGTATGAGAAAGTTAAGATGTAATTTGTTATCATACATCATTTAGTTTGCAGTGAGATTTTATTTAGATCATTATTTCTATCTACAGATCAAGGGCAATCAGTGTCGGTCAAATTAATAATAGCACCCAATTAGATCGCAAATACATTTGGGAAATTCGTAATTTACTGATTTAGTTGAGAGTGTTGGCCAAAATATATAGTTAAATATATAGAATTTAAACTGTTATAAAAACAACTCTTCGTTTAACACCACTTAGTTTGCAGTTAGATTTTAATTACATTATTATTACTTTCTGCAGATCAAGGGCAAGAGTTGGTCAAATTAATAATTGCATCCATGGCAATAAAAATAAATTTAGAATATTTTAAGACTACTTATTTGGTGGAGAATATAGCAAAGAAGGTTCTCAAAATGAATATGTTATTTCCAAACATGATTTGCAGTACAAATTATCATATAGAAAGCCATCATTCATTATATCATGTAGTTTCCTAAGAACTTAAACATTAAATTAATGCTTTCAAGGCTAGTGATTTCTTAATATTCCGTGGTGTAGGGTATAGGTATAGGCCATATACTTGTATATCTATAAAATGTTTGTCTTAGATGTATGTATACTGTAGTTAAAGTGTGTTTTCAAAACTAATATATTCAAGAACGCAGAAGGGAAATTGCTAGTTGTCCAATATCTATTCTACTATCCTTTAAAATTATAAGATGACTAGAATTATTATATACATTTTGAGCTTTAAACCCCACATGGAAGTAAAACATTTGTTTTTAATATAAGAATCTTTAGAGTATAGTATAAAAAGTAAATCTCTAAAATTATTTATACTTATTTAAACACATATTGAGGTATTAGCTCATCGCAGGTCTGGGCTTTAATTGGAAAATAAGTTTTCCTAGTGATAAATTCAAGTTCATGAAATGCATAAAAATAATCTCAAATTTTAAAATATAATTGATTTAAATTTGTGAAATATATGTACAGTTCTGTGGTTTATTTGTGGAAAGGTCAGCGGAATTAGGAATATACATATTTCCCACCCATTGCTATTATTTTGACTGCCTCTGTGGAACCTGAATTGAGTAAATGGGATAACTGCTTGATTAGCTTGCGTGACACATTAACCAAAAATAAGCATATATTACATCTGCCAATTCTTGAGGAGATCAGACCCACATCTCCGAATTGATTTCTGGCTCGCATTTAATTAGCATGCCGGCCCAGGCGACGGATCATTAATTAGTGGCAGCTTTCGACCGGCCTAATCAGATCAATCGGCCAGCGGACCGCCGAATGTTGCAACTTGGCCAATCAAGGGCAAGTTGCGGCACAGAATCAGAACTCGAGCAGCCGTTTCCCCAGGCCGTTTCTCAGTCGTGCTCTAGAATCAACAGCAGTTCAACAGCAGAACGAGAAACGAGAATAAAAGAATTAAAGTTCGACTCCAAGCGCGGTCAAAATATTTCTGTCCCAATTTTAATGACCATAAAAAACCGATCGCAGAAGGGAAAAAAAAAAACTTTTGTGCAATTGTCAGCAATAAATAAAAATTTCGCATGTCCTCGTTGGCTCTGGCGGCTCTTGGCTCTGTTTTTTTGTATTTGTATTTTGTATTTGTATTTTTGTGTGGCATTTGCTTGTTGCCTTGTGGCACAAGTTAGGCAGCGAATCAGGCAACTATAGCCGGAGCCAGATCTGCTGATCAATGCGAGTTCTATTTTCAAGTTTATTTCTGCCTAATTCTTTTTTCAGCCATTGGTCTCTGGGCGATTATTGTCGTTGCTCGTAAAAATTCCTAAGTTATGAGCCTGTAAAATTGGGAATCAGCATGGAGATCTGCTAAGGGGCAAAGAAGTGGGTCATTTTAAAATAAACAACATTAAATTAAGCCCGGTTTGTTTATATCATAAAGGAAATATTATTTTTTTCAAAATTTCCCATCAAAGAACTACATTTAAAAAAAAATGTAGGATAGTCGAATATCCATTTGTCGAATTTTCCATTCCAAATTAAAATGGATTTGGTGACCCAATTCTAATGGCAAATCAATTCGCTTTGCCGTCTCAAGTATCTCTTCGACCGCATTTTGTGGCATTTTGGCCGCTTTGTCTCTGTCTTAGTCCCCCGTATCCGTCGGATACGATCCACTCTAATGACACAATCAGCTCACACGTACAACACGCATACTCAGTCTCACGGAGATACTTACTTACCACCACCTCCTCGCCTTTCTCCTCCTCCCACCACCCGCCAGGCTCTGGCAAAACGCTGCAAAAAGCAATTAATAAAAAATAAAGCAATCAAAATATATACAAAAATAAAAAGAAAAATAAAAAGAAAAAAAAAAGAAAAAGTGCATAAAATTTATGTGCATGCAGTCAAATGAGTAATCGACTGCGACGGAGCGACAAGCGGCAACAAAGCCGCAACATTTATTGAAAATTAAGCAAAAAACAAACAACAACAGCAACAAAAAAATATAAAATAAAAAAAAAGGAAAAATCACAAGCTCAATGGCAGCAAATAATAAGCGCGAAATAATCAGCACACACACTCGCTTAGAGATTGAGGAAAAATAAAATGTACACAAGAAATAAATTGTCTATTGGCAGCGCCAAACAAGAAAATCCAGGTGCAATAAAAATCGAATTAGGGGCCAGCGGAAAAAATAAAGTTATAAGTACAATCTATTGGAAATTAATGTGCCTAACGGAAATCAATGAAACTATTTTATGCTCTTTACTGCATTTGGCACACAACATATTTAACTATCATGGGAATATTTTTTTATGTATGATCAAGTTCTGGGAAAACGTTGATTCCTTACTAGTTATTTACAATTTTATATATTTCATTAAAAAAGAATAGATAAACCATTTTCAATTCTTAAATTTTGTACTTCATATATTATAGGATATTCAATTTATTTACAATATAAGTAAATAATTTTACTTAAAATTGAAATTCAAGAAAAAAGTTGTTTCCTTACCAGTATCTATATTTTTATATATTTAATTTGAAAAAGATATCAAAATATATCACCCATTTTGAATTCTTTATTTTATATTTTAGAGGATATTAAATTTATTCACAACTTAAGTGAATAAGTTTTCCTTTAAATTGAAACTCAAAAGATATATGAAATAGTTATTTAAACAGAAAAAATATCTATATTTCTATATCCTTCTCTTCGTGATTTTTTATATACCCAACTCTACCGTAAGGAGACTGTGAATTGACTTGTCGGTGGATATATTAAAACTAATTATTAGGCCTGATCCGAGCAGGTCCATTGACTACGCAGCTGTACCCAGTTTTTAGTTAAGTTTAGTTATTTTTTTTGGGGCCAAGGCGGCAGCTCTTGAAAGCCAAATCGGCAACCCGCTGGGTGAGTCATAGGCGTCTAATGAGCCTGTGGCCAACCAAGCCTTTGGCTCTTTGGCCAGCTGGTGAAAGTCCAACGTGGATAGACTGCACTCTAATTTGAGTATGGCTAATTATAAGCGGATCACAAGCTGCACAAACTCCTTGAAAGTGGCGTTGCGCATGCGCAATGAACTGCGGCCCAGCGAGGGTGGAGGGAGAAGTTCTGGATCTACGTGCGTGCCAAGCGGATTTGAGTCTCGTGGGTGTTTTCTTTTTGTTTATTGTTTTTGTTGGGTTCTTGTGCAGCAACGTCGCGATGATGACGAGTGCCATGCTGATCATGAAGTTGTGGCAACCGGTTTCTGCATTTTTACTTTAAATGTTGCAAATATTTTGAGCGGGATTATCCGGGCTGGAAAGCTCGGCCTGGCCTGGCCTGGTTCTGGTTTTGCGATGTTCTTGGCCCTGGTTAGCGTACTCCCAGCTGTGTTGCATGTAAATCGTTTGTAATTAGTTGAAAGTCTTGACGCGTAAGTGCATCATCATGGCCAAATGGCGAGGAAAATGCAAAAGAGCAGCGAGAACAACAAAAGAGGGACAGAGGAAATGTATTAAAGAGGAGCAGCCAATAATTGCTTATTAAATGAATGTTTCTGTGCAAAAATGTTTATGACTAACCACGCAAGCGCTAAATTGACTGCAAATGAGCCAAAGATGGCCCCGGAGGAGGGGCCGGGTAATTTAAATGGTAGATGCATTGATAAATGGCCGGGTCTTTCGCCCTCAGCCCTCAGATCTTCGTATGCGGTGAAATTTTTTGATTCGCCATATAACATATGAAGAGTATAAAGAGTTCTTCACACATTGCCAGGGTATAGCCAAGAGTGGTAAGAGTGCACCATAAAAATTGTCTTTAAACGTTTTTGCGGCTCCGACGGAGCCGAGACAAGTTCCAAATTCCTTCGCAGACATTATTGGATTCGTTCGTTCGTTCGTTTTTCGGTTGATATTAATTCAAAATTAATTGCAAATAAATTACAAAGCAATTTGTGTGTCGAGCTCTCCAGCGCCAGCTGCAACAGCCATGCAACATTGAAATTGTCGGTGAGTTTAAGTATAAATTAATTATATTGCAAGTGAGTTCAACTTATGCACGTCCACGTAATGCCAATAATCATCGGGCGAAGTCGACGCAGTGTAATGAGTATATGGCAAGTTGATTTTGACGTTGGCCTGGCTTTAACTACCCTTCCAGCTTCCTCCCCTCGTTTAGTTGCCTTAATTTCATTTACGCAAAAACTGACTGAGAAAAAAACAAAAACAAAAACAACAAACTGCAAATGGCAAATTGCCTTCGTCTTAATTATGGTGGTATTAAAAAATTATTAACAATGTTGCTGACGCTGTGCCGACAACAGTCAACATGAACTGGTTATTATATGGATCCATCTTACAGTTGTTGTGGTTTTGTAAATTTAAGGGTAATTTCTATTGCGTGATAATGGACTTAATAAGTAAAATCTAGATATGCGTTTAAGGATTATTGCAAAAAGGCAACTTAAATTTTGGATAACCAAAAGCAAACAAGATTTCCCTCAGAATACAATGGAAAGATATCCATTAGTAAAGTTCACCTTTGCTACCTTTATGTGAAAAATATGCATCCACATATGAATCACAGTCAGCACCTATTGGTATTCCCATTTTGCGCTCTTCTGACCTTTCCTTAGTCATATGCCAGATGTTCCAGATCAGGATTGACCCCCAACTGTTCTGGCCTATCGATGGGATCCAACTGGTTGGCAGCTGGGCAAACTCTGGCTAGGTTAATAATTAGCGAAACGCGATTTGGGCCAGTTGGCCCCGACCAGAAAGGCCTCCATGGAAGAAAATATAAAAGCCATGCCCACTGGCCATATGAGCGGAGAGCTGGAGTTGGAGATGGAGCTGGAGCTGGAGTTGGAGCTGGAACTGAAGCTGGAGTTTGGCATTAAAATAAATTTAATATAGCCGCGCCGCGCTCCGAGCCGAGCCGGTTGGTCCAAAAGTTGAGCCTGAACTTGGCTGAAAGCGTCTGAGACTCTCATAATTTGCGAGGGGAGGCTGAGACGAAGTTGCAGGCCGAGTCGCCGGATCGAACTCGAAACTGAGACACTCCACAGACTCTGTGTGGCTGCCTCAACTTGGCTTCAATTAAACCCGAGTCTGTGTGTGTGCGTGTGTGTGTGAGCCTGCAATAGTTAAAGCCAAAAATAGCATTTAAACTCATTAATTTAACGCGTGATTATGACCATGTTTGTAAGAGTACAACTCCAACTCCGACTCCAACTCGGAGTTCGTGGCTTCGACTTGCCTGCTGGAAGTCGAGTCCGGAGTATGAAAAACGTTGCCAAAAGGCATAATATTTGTTGCTTGTATTATTGTTACCACTCGCTGTTGTTGTTGTTGTTACTGTTGCCGTTGCTCTGGCTCTTGGTTTTGGCATTTATTTTGCGCTTCTTTTGCGGCTTTAATACACAAAACGTACATCTAGGCCCCGAGAGATGAGCGGGTATCGGTTTTCGGCTCTCGGATTGGCCAGTTCGCTTCGCAATGCATTGTTGATGTTTTATGCATCAGCAAGGAAATTTAGGTTGCACTGTTAGAAAATTGACAACAAAATTTGAATATGATTTATTTTGAATTTTGAATGAATATGTAACTATTATAATTTCTCCCAGAAGATTTTATCGCAGTCTCCGACTCTTTAAATTACATATATATATTATGTTTGCTGAGCATCACCAGCCGATCTGTTTGTTTCTACTTAAACCAGATACTTAATTTTAAAGCCATCAGAATCGGAATTCAATATCACATAGCTGCCATATAAACGATTGGGAGAGTTATCATAAATTCTTAACATAATTGATCCTTAAAGTCTCATATAAATCTGAAGATAATTTCCATAAAAAACAGTTTCCTCACATGTAATTTGCCAGGCTTTCTTATTTATTCTTCATATTGAAGCATATTCAATTATTATTTTATTAATCAGATATAAATTTATTATCATTTTTAATTTAAAAATTTCATTAGAAAATCGACTATTACTATTATTTCCGCGCTGTGTATTTGTCTGAATGCGTCACAAATTAAATGCACATTCGCTTCGGCTTAAGGAAAAACCTACAAAACAAGCTGGAAAACCGAAAAACATAAAAAAGATGCCACAAATGCGATAATTTTTCTATTTGTTAGTGCTGCGTTTTGGCCCCAAAAGAAATTGGCCATGAGCAGACATACCTTTATGGCCGCACAGAGCGGGAGAGCATTTATATTTTTATGTGCTCATTGTGGGGCCAAGTCCAATGGCAAGTCCAAGTCGAAGTCAGGCTCTTAGCCGGTTGTTTATTTAGCCCAGGCATGCAAAGGGGATAGAGTGGAGGATTGCTAAGGAGGAGGGAGGAGGAGGGAGCAGGGAGCAGGAGGAACTCCTCCTCCACTTGATAATTGCAATGAAATTGCATTCTACTTCCATTTAGCCAAAGGCGCTAATTCGTTTATTATGAGCTCCATGGAAGGGGTGAGGAGGGGAGGGGAGGGGAGAAGAGTGAAGCGGGGGTTGTCGACCAACTTAGATCCACTCCACAGATGGCATAGAAAATTTCCAAGAAAAATGCATAATTTTCTACTCTTAGCATTTGGGTGTGGCATAGATAATAAAAATAGAAATAACAATGGCGAGAACAAGTTTTCCCCCATCCCGATTTTTGGTTTTGTTTGTTTAATGAGCTGCTGCTCTGGCCAAATACCCAGACTAAGGCCCAAGTATCTCAAGCTCCTAATGAACTATTATCAATGTATGGCAAAATATTCAATTTATTAAACCACTGACTTCTGAGAGCGTAATTAGTCTAGTCTCACTAATTGCACCTAATGTGCATGTGCAAAAACAGAGAGAAGGCGGTCCAAAGGACTTTTTGAAAAGTTTGTTGGTGTCATCGTTAGTTGGCTTTGTGTTGTTGCCCTGTGTTATTGGCACTGCCAATTAAGTGAAGTTTATGTGCATCAATAAATTATGAGTACCGCAGCTGACATATGCGACAAAGCTCGCAAAAAAAATGAGGGAGGAACAGAACAGAACCGAACTGAACCGAACTGAACTGAATTGAAGGGTACAAGCCGAAAACATTGACGCAAAAGTTTTTGGCCAAAAAGGACAACGGAAATGCGGTTCTGTTGGTGAGCGCGACACATGTCGCTAAGGTAAAATAGTTATTAGTAAATATATTCAGCACTTTATTTGCATACCCCGGGCAGGGAGTATATTACACATCCGCCGGGTTGTCCGCCAAACAAGCTCGACGGAGGGCAACTAATGAAACAATTGACGTGCTGGGAGCGACCCAAAAGCCGTCTGATACCCGAACCGAACAGTACAGAACAGTAGTTGACTGCAATAATTATTCAAGCGCCAAGCACAACAGCAACACTTGCTGTTGGTGTTGCTGCCACGGCAGGTGCAGGTGCAGGAGCAACATCGTCACCGTAGACAGCAACATCAGCAGCAGGAGCAGCAGTTGCTGGATATATGGCTATTATGCGCCCAACTTAACCTGTTTTAGTAATTAATTTGGGTATTGTATGTTTTAATTAGTTTAGAAGGCTGCCGCAGCCACGGCAAACAGAAAACTGATGACACAAAATTGCCAGAGCAATTTGGGATCGACGAAAGTTATTGACCCTCTTCGGCAGCATATGTTGTGGGTACGATGTATCTTGTAATTCAATCTTTAAAAGGTTTATGATTTTCCTCGTTCCCATCAGGACTCTTTTTGAAAATCGGGCTATAATCGCATTGTTGCTAGCAACAATCCTCCCTTCGTGGCAAACGCGAATATACACCCCCAACATTACCGGACGTATTCCGGCTAATTACTGCCCAACTGCCTTTGCCTTCGCCTTCGGGGGCGGCCAAAACATATTTCAAAGTCCGGCTAAATACATTTTTAATTATGATTTTGCGTTAATAATTATGACCTAAGCTAACGGCAGAAACAAAACGGGTTGCAAGTTGCTGTCGTGCCAGTTGTTGCCGCTGTGAGTGTTGCTGTTGCTGTTGCAGCTTGTAATGGCCTACGATACCCAGCGGAGTCGTCGAACGGCTTAAATTAATAATTACGCGAAAAGGCAAAATGCAAAAGGCAAAAAGGCAAAAAGGCCCTGGCCACCAGGCGACTTGCAGGCGTCCTCGTTGTTTGCATGCAAGTGAAAATAATTAATGCACTTAATGTATAATTATTTCAATTAAATGATATCCCCCGTTCGCAACCGCCATCGATCCATCCATCGGTCCTCTGGCCCCTGCCTAATTGGGTGGGACTTTTGCGGCATTAAGGTCGGCCTAATTGGCATTTCGTTTGCCGATCATTTTTAGACACCACCAAATGAGGAGCAGGATCAATCTGCTGGATCGGTTGGCGAAGCCGTCGGCTGGCCGAAACCCGTTCCAATCGCCTTGACTTGACTTGTCTTGACTGGGCTTAATTATGCTAATGTCGCAGCAGTCGATTTTATTTGCTGCTGCTAATTTATATTGCTTGACTATACACATGTTCTAATAAAACGTTAAGTGCTTGGTTTTAGTCGTGTGTTAACAAACTGCAAACTCTGCTTGAGTTATGAACTGTACGAGTACTCTCCACCTGGCTGCAATCTTGGCAGGCTGCCTGCTAATGCTCCTTTCTTAATTTGGTTGCAATTATATGGCGATTAGAAAGTTTTCGTTCGCCGGCCGTCGGATATTTCTCCTCATATTTCTGAATGGGATCCGCTGAAATTTTGGCCGGAGTTAGCATGCTACCATGTTAATGGCACATTTATTTATTACGGCCATTTGTGCGAATTACGCTGGCCTCTTCTTGGCCTTGGTTGAAGACTCCTCCGTTTCCTTCAAAGACTCATTCTCTCGCCGCAGCCTTCAAATCGAACAGGCGCCCAGAACAATTTGGCAGCTTCCTGCTCCCGGCCTTTCAGATTTTCCAGCTTTCTCTGCCCGAACTGGGTACCCCACGCACTCTTTTGGCCCACGAAACCTGGCCAAGAGCGGCAATCTTTTGGGCAATTCGTTCGGCGGCAGAGAAAATACTTTTAGGCGTAGCAGAAGGAAAGAGAAATTGACATGCGGCGAGATGAGAGTAAGCCAAGTTAAGAAGGGAAAAAGAGCTTCGAGCTTTAGGGAAAGAGTACGTAGTGGGAGGGGCTAATCAGAAAACAAAATAAGAATAGATATAAATTTGGATCAACCTGTAATATTGTATGTCCCCGTTTTCATATTAAATTTATTTTGGGTAAATAACATTTTATTTCTGTTAAAAATGTACGAAATTATTTTCACAAATATCTGTGATTTATTTATTGAGTTAATTAATTAACTTTTGCAATATGATTTAGATGATCAAGAGAGCATACCAAATGCTTCATTCATTAGTAATAACCATATAATCAATAATATATTTACAATTCCAAATGTAGAAAAAAATGCAATCATAAAATTGTAATTTACTAAACTATATCCTCAGCCACAATCTTTTAGCAAATCAAGTTTCCTTCACTCCTTTTAGTTGGCCAGTGCATCCAATTTAATTATGCCATGTCCAGCAGCTATTTTAGATTTGATTTTCCTGCATGTTTTTCAGTTTTTCCTGCTGATGTTTTCGTTACCAACCGTCCCGTAACCCCTTCATATTTTCATATTTTAATTTAAATTAGAGGGCAACACCCACTAAGCCACTCAGTGGATGATGGCTGCTGCAGACAGTGGAAAGCTGCTCGTAACTCAGTCAGACACTCGCTCTGAGCTTAACGCGCTGATGTATGCTAATGAGCCGGCATTGTCGCTGGCTCCGTCTCCGTCTCTGGCTCCTGCCCATTCTCCGCTCCTAACTCGATTGCCGGAGTGGAGCTGCCGGCGGAGGCGGCGAAGGAGGCGGAGTAGGAGGAGCTGCAGCCGGAGCGCTTCCATAAATATGCATAATGCAATTAACAGCCAAATGTAATTGCGAGCCAGAACAAGTAGAATAAAAAAAAACAAGAAGGAAATCCGCAGGGTCCAAGGAACGGACTATGTGATACCCGGTACTCTGAGTACTTCTATATCGTAGGGGTAAAAGATTCGGACTAGGAGTTATTAATTCTTTACTACGTTCTTGGGGGTTTTGGGTCTATAAACTTCCAAAATTCTATTTGTAACTATTTATATATATTTTTTAAAATATATTTTCCAACGAATATACCCAGCGAATACCTGGTAAAAACCGGAAAGGAGAGCTGCCAGGCATTAGCAGCTGACAAACCACCCGCATGGCAGTTACTGTCCCGTCACATCACATCACATCACTTGGTGGTACATGACAGGCCATCTCTCTCTCTCTCTCTCTCTCTCTCTGTCTATCCCCGTCTCTTTCGTTTTGCATATGCCCGACTTTCCCGGGGCTGGCCAACCTGTTCCCTCGCACATTTTAATTAGGCTATTAAACAATTGCAGAACGCATGTTAGTTAAGCCAAGGCTCAGACGCAGGCTCAGGCTCTGCATCTGGATGTGGATGTGGCCCCAAGCCTGTCTCCGTCTCCATCTCCGACTGCAACCAGTTTTCGAATTGGCCTGTCCTCGCAGTTCCGCCTCAAATCGAATCGAATCCAAATGCCTCGAATCTGCCGGGCAAATCTGTGCCAAATTTCGCATAAGCTTGGCCAACAATTCAGAGCCGAAACGCAAAACAAACCAAACCGAATAACCGTTGCGTGCCTAGGCCCAGTCAATGTCTCTAGCTTTTGGCTTTGTCTTTTACACAGAGAGAAATTAAGGATACATTTAAAAAAAAAAAACATCTTATGGTAGAAAAGTAATCAACTATCCTTTATTGGTATTATTGAGTTGAGGTATTGTTATAGAACTTTATTCAAAATTAGCCGGGATTTTTGTTAAACATAATTATGGATATTAAGTCCTTAGTACTATGTATCTGAGCGATACAATATTAATAAATTTTTAACATCTTCTTGTAGAAAAGTAAACTACTATCTAGCACAGAATTAATACATAATTTATTGTATTTGGTATTATAAATAGTTTATTTTTCACATTTTGTTATTTGTTATTGAACTAAATTTAGCAATGTTTATGGGAAATATATTATAAATAAATGTTGAACATCTTTTAATAGAAAAGTGATCTACTATCCTTTTATATAAAGGCTTCAGTAACTCATTTATTTATAAAGTGCTAGTTTAAAGGGAATTAATACATATTTTATTTTTTTTTTAATTCTATAAATAGTATATTATTCACCTTTTTGTTTATTGATCTTATTGAACTCAAAATAAGACTATCCAAGCTTTTTTTTTTACTTAATAAAATTACGTTTAATTGTATTTCTGTCAGTGCATCTTGCTTTTTCCCCGCTTCGCTTGACTTGACTGGCTGATTGGGCGCGCGTTGTTTTGCATTTTCCAAGCCAGAAACTGCGGTTCGGCCTGCGTAATAAAATGCATTTTAATTTGGCTAAATGTTCAATTAAATTTAAACATGCGCACTTCGCTGTTCGCGTTTGTGTTGCCTGTCTCCGCTGCGTTTAGGCCGAAGTTTTCCGCAAAAGTGAGCCATTGTAGGAGAAGTAATTTAGGACCTCTTTTGCATATTTTCTATTTCCAATGACTTTCCTCTCTAGTAGGCCGTGTGCCTGAAATCACAATTTTAGCGTTTGATAAATATAATAAATAATGATTTATGAAAAATAAAAATTCCAAAAAAGTTCAAATATAACAAAGATACACAATTTCGGCAAATGTTTTGGTACACCCTGAGCAGGGCCTTCAACAGGCGCCAGAGTAGCTCCTCCAAGTCCGCGTCCGGTCAACCGCCCAAGAAGCCGCCGGATCCGAAGCCCGGCAAGAAAGAAGACTGCAAAGTCAAGATCCGGACCCAATGCAATGCGGCTGCCTTTTGCGCCCCGGCGGATAGATTCCATTCGATGTGGGATCCACCCGCGAACCTGCCCCCGCCGTATCCCTTTATTGTGCCCCGATCCAATGAGTTCTGCTGCGGACCCAACTGCACCAAGCCGCTGCCCTCCTTCGACGAAATGTACTATCATCCATCCTGCAAGGACGGTCCCTACCAGCGCCACTGGGTGGAGTGTCCCAAGTTTATGATGCGCGTGAAGAAGGTGTGCGCCTACGAGAAGCTGGAGGCCCTCGAACCGGCCCGTCGATCAACACCGAGGCGGGAGCACGTCAACGGGCGATCGGACCTCTCCGGCCCCTGTCCCCATCTGGCGCCACTGGCCCGCTGCCGTCCGGGACGTAACCCGCCCAGGTGCTTCAAGGCCAAGACCCCATCCTGCTGCCGCAAGATATGCGCCCCCTTTCCCTGTTGGTCGGAGTGCAAGCAGCCGCCGCTGGCCAAGAGACGCCTTCGTCCCCGCGAGTGCGAGTGCAAGCAGGCCATCAGTCCCTGCGAGGTGGAGCGGGCAAGGCAGTATGCCAGGATCCATGGTGAGAACCATGTGTGTCCTGCCGCAATCAGAAAGTACAAAAAGGCCAGAAAAGCAGCCAGACAGGCGGAAAAGAAGGCGGAGAAAAAATCAAAGGAGGCTAAGAAGGGGGCACCAAAGGGGCCAGAGAAAGGGCCAGAGAAAGGTCAAAAGAAAGGAGCCACTAAGGACACCGGCAAGGACCCCTCGAAAAAATAAATTCATTATTTTATATAAGCGAATTAAATTTACCATATCCATCAATCTTCTCAGATAAAGCTTTCTTGGAACATTAAGAAAATTGTGAAATGTTTTTAAGATTTACTTTGAATGTTAAAAATTCTGATGCTCAAAAAAATGTATTATTAAATTAATTAGTTATTAAATTATCTGAATTATGATCAATGTCCCACATGGGTCCAATTATGATGGAACTTCTAAGATGTACTGAGGTACCGACAGGCATATAACTAGATGTTGTGCTGATCAAGAATATATATTCTTTAAAGGTTTAGCGATATCTCCCTCCCTGCATTTCAATCCTCCGCGCAAGATTTTTCTTCCTCCCTTTTGGGGTAAATAAACCACACTGGGGAAAAAATAATATATTCCGAATAAATTTCAATAGTTGATTTGTATTTTATGTCTCAAAACTGATCTTTACTTTATATACCTTCCTCTGGGTCGAGCACCATGACAGTGGCTTTGTACTTGCACGTGCCCTCCTCCAAGGTGGCCAGGGCCTGCTTTAGGGCCAGGCGCATTAAATATCGGGATTCGGACTCGGTAAGCTCTGCAAAAGCATTGTAGCTGTACTCCTGGACCTGGTCATCGTCCATTTCATCCACTTCGGTGTTTGCCTGGGAGCTCAAACTTTGGGCGGGTTTATTGGCTGGTACTTCGATGGTCGTAAAGGGCCTGTAAGTGTGTATGGTTTCCATGTGCTGAGCGGATTGACCTTGGGAATCGGGACTCTCATCCGTTAGTGGATTGTCCTCAGTCGAACTAGGGGAAGTAGTTTTTTCGGTCTTTAGCGAAGACAGCCACTGAAGAGCTGCGGCTTCAGAACTCCAATTCTGTTCCGGCTCATCGGACGTGGACTCCGAGTACATGTTTTGGTACATGTCGCTGGTGATGTAGGGACTTCCAACATCAGGATCATCTGACACCTGATTTTCATCATGAGTGCATGAAATGTGATCGGAACATTCGGAATCCGCCTGGTTCACCCAGCTGCCCAGTTGCTCGTCCATTTCATCCGTAATGCTTCCCAAGTTCATCGAATTACCCATCTCTTCCTGACCATATTGATCACGCAGTGCATTCGTAATCTCACCATCTCCTA
Organism: Drosophila setifemur; assembly: GCA_021224005.1. NCBI lineage: Eukaryota > Metazoa > Arthropoda > Insecta > Diptera > Drosophilidae > Drosophila > Drosophila setifemur. The sequence goes on from JAJJHY010005742.1 coordinate 11,372,720, forward strand.
TGTGGCCCAACATTTCACTCCGCGGGGAGTCCAAGCTCTCACATGTTATGGCCTTCTTGAATCCCCAAGAAGGTTCCGGCTCTGCGTAAACGATGTCCTCCCTTCTGGTGGCGTCCGAGAATATGGGATACTCGTCCTCGGGATACATGGTCTTCAATAGAAGGGAAATTTCGCTCAACTCTCTCATCATCAGGTTCAAGTTCTCATGGACCAAGGCCAAGGTCTCCTTGTCCGGCCTATCGGAACCGAGCTCCTGGTCTATCTGATCCCGCAGAAGACGTAGTCTTCCGACTTGGAGACCAAGAATTGGACTGTCGTCGTGCTGGTCGTCCTCGAGCTGCATATGGAGATACTCCTCGTCATTGGGACCCGGCAGTCCAGCCAGTTGCTCCACGTCCAGCTCATCGTTTTTCCAGCCCCACCTGGCGGTGATATCATCATCGCTGTCCTCCCTGTACTCGTAGGATGGGTCCGTGTTCTTGTCCTTGGTATTCGGCCAGACATACAGATGGCTATGCTTCGGTTTCTTGAACTTTGTCTGACCTGACATCGTTGGCGATTCCTCCGGTATGGAAGGGGCGTCGGAATTGTCCGACCGGTAACGCAAGACCCTCGCATTGACCTGGGAGAGGAGAAGAGTCCGATAGATATGGCGCGAAACACCGCCGAATGTTGTTAAACGAGACATTCTTGAATTTTGAAGAAGGCTTCCTGGGATTCTAAATTTCGGTAGTAGTTCATTCACCCACAAATGAATGGAACTCTCTGGCCCGACACCATTGACAGCTCAGCCGGATGAATCGGAGACTACTGAGTGGGGAAGCAAGGATCAACAGATTACTCTTGATTCAACTAAAACTTAATCTGTTGATGGTTGCTTCCGGTGAGCAGTGCCGGGCTCTCTGCTTCATGGTAGTGATTCAGAGAGCCCGGCAAAGATCACCCAGGATGCTTCAGGATGCTTTGCGGCAGTTACGCTTTTCCAGGCGTCTGAGATAGGCATACTGCTCACACAGCGTCGGCTTCTTGAGGCACCTGCACTCGGCCGGAACGTCGTGTAAGTCGGCGGGATCCTCCTGCAGGCACTCGGAGAAGCTGGGAAACGGGCATTTGAATCTCTCGCAGTTGATGGTCCTTGGGATCTGGCAGTTGGGCGGGATCCTGGCCGCCCGGCAGCAGGGCATTTTAAAGCGCGGGCACTCCTGTCCGCTCAAGCAGATCATCCGGCTCTTCTCGTCATCCGGGGTGCAGGCGGATCGCGGACAGAGCGGAATTTTCCGCCGCTCGATCGGAGGAGGCTTTGCATCGTGCCAGCAGCACACCCGTTTGGGCACCACCTTCATGGGGCACTCCGACCAGGTGCGCTGGTAGTTGCGGCACATCTTCGAAGGCGTGTAGTGCAGCACATCGAAGCGGTCTTCCTCGCACTTGGGACAGCATTCCTCCGGATAGTGCCAGAGCTCCTCCGGCCGTCCATCCCTGTTGGTCTCCCACATCGAGACGAAGGGTTCGGGTTTCAACTTGACGCCGGGCTCGAAGCAGGGATCCATCGAGATGCGTTTGCTCACGCAGCAGGGATAGCGAGGTGGTTCAATGCAGTCCTCCTCGTCACACGGTCGCACCGGCGGATCGGTGGGACTGCAGGGACGCTTGTTCAGATTCCGACAACCCCCGTACTTATCCGCTGGACAGGGGTCGTACTTCCTGTAGTCCCTGCCATTCCTCAACAGCATGGCGGTGCAGTGGAGTTGCCTCATCGTAGAGGTGATCGCCCGAAAGGTGCGCAAAGGTGCCGACCCGGTCATCTTCGCTGCTGGACTGAGCATGGCTGGTGACCTTAATTTTGACCCTTTTTCGCGGCGCAGGCAATCTTCTGAAATTTCGAATTTTGAGTCCCTTCCTGGGGTGCTGGCCAAATGGGGATGTCAAGGCTCTGAATATTCGGACTACTCTTTCGAACTACATTCGAGTTCGAGCTCTCCATCCGATTCTGGATGGGAATACCCTGACTATTAAAACACATTCCAATCTCTTTATACAATTTTACTACTTTAATACATATATATATGTGATTGTGGACAGACATCGATCCTGTTGGCCATCCTCAGTGGCTACTCAGCCACAACACAGTATCGACAGTGTTGTGGTTCAGTTGCGATTGAGTGTGGGATCAGGATCCAGGGCGTCCAACTCGTATCCGGTTCCGGTTAATAGCAGTCCCGATAGAGTTTCTGACGATCCAAGGACGTCTTGAGGTCTTGACTGAAGGATTTTATCGGCACACTGGAGCCACTCCCATCCTGGAAGAGGCTGACAAATGGGGGTCTGTAGGGGCCCGTACCTGGGTGTCTCCATTGCTTTAGTCCGCCCGCTTTGCTCGGGAAGATGCCCTTGTTTCTCGAAAAGCTCATAGTATGCCCGGAGTGGAGTGGCAGATAGTTGGAGCATTGGCTGTTGGGCAATTGATCCTTGACCGGAACGCTCGCCGCCTGGAATTGATGGCCGATCTTCTGCTGCCACTTGCTGACGTGGTGCGACTTGGCAACGGGTGCAGCCACTGCTGGCCCCCCCTTTCCGGTGGTGGTCAGAGGCTTCAGATATGCCCCAGTGGCATCGGACTTCGGTAGGGGACTCAGGACCATCGGCTGCGACGGAGCGCGCGTATATCGGACGACGAGCTTGGTCAGGCGCTCGGCACAGATCGTTGCCAACACGGAGGCAGCCATCCTCTTGGCCCTCTGGAACCCTAGCTTAGTTCATACGCTCTCGAACTGGCGTATGGTGTGAAATGTTTGCTCCGGGTTTTTGGTTTGAATGGAAACGTTCGATTTGGAAGCCTTTTGTTTGATTAAAAAAGGGACACACCGAAATTGGTGACTCCAACCGGATTTGTGTGTGACCCAAATGACATTATTGTCTTTGGGATAGTATCTTTTATATTTAATTTTTTAAAAGGATTACATTACTAGTGATGAAATAAAATTGGTAATAAAGAATCCCTTCTTTTTTATTGTTTCACTAGCAATATAAATATTTAATGAATCATTCTTTTGAAGATCGAGTGAAGCGCAAGAACTAAAAACTCTGCCTTTTGGATCAATCCGACATGCATGTCCAATTAATTCCGCCCCATCCCAACCAGAGATTGTTAAATTAAATAAGGACTACTCCTTGCTATGATTTCCAATTAATAAATCAATAAATTAATAAATTAATCAACTTTTATTGAGCTTGGATCTATTTAGTTGTGTGGGGGGGGGGGAGGGTTCAGGAGGGCAGAACTATGACTTCTTCATCCTGTAGTAGTTCCACACAACACACATGGGGGGCTGTTTGGCGCAGAAGCATTCGACGCGCAAATCATCGACAGTATCCCTTTGGCACTCCGAGTAGCTGGGGTACTTGGTCCTCGGCCTGGTGGTGCACTCCAATTCTCGATGTGGCCGGCAGCCGACGGTAGATGCCTGCTTGCAGAAGGGTAGCTGAAACCTGGGGCATGATCTTGGTTTGTCGTGTCTGCAAGGACCCAAGCCTTGGTCCTGGCCGCTCACGTTACACTTAGTATTCCCTTGCTTGCGTCCTCGACGCTCGAAGACTATTGGCCGTGTACGACACACGGCCTTCCTCTTGCGCTCCTTGATCTCACACTCCCGCCAAGTGCGCTGATACTCCCGGTTCAGCTTGTCGGAGGGTCGGTAATGGGTTAGGTCAGCGGCCGGAACCCTAGTGGGACACCGCATGCCCAAGCATAATTTGCTCGCATTGATGAACGACTCTATATGGAACTCCGGATCGGAGCGGCACCGGAACTCTGAACGCCGCATCGCCTGCCAGCACATATCCTTCTTTTCACCCTTGTACGAGTCCTTTTTGGGATCGATTTGGCTCCCGGAATCGTCCTTGGACTCCGAATTGATATGCGATCCCATACTTCGGAGCAGACTGCTGGACAGTGCCGGCGGCACTTTAACTATGGTCTTCTTTACCATGAACATAATTTGGAAATTTATTTAGTATATATCCGGAATGGGGATTTACTGAATAATTTTCATAATGAGCCTCTGCGTCGGATGTAGTTAAAAGCGGAACTGATTGCTGGACGGGATTCAGTCCAGAAATGAGATGCATGGCCAGCTATAGTCACTTGAATTGGAATTGAAGGCATTTGACGTTGTATGCACAGCATACTGGTTAATAAAATTTGATATTTAAGTATCCTTAACCATATCTGAATCCACCATTAAGAGATTGTCCTCTACATTAGAAATATACCCATCATAAACCCCCCGAAAATTCAAAGATATAGATTGTGATATCTTTGGGGTTGCACCTCTTTCCCAATGTATATTATTAGCATACTAAAATTACAATTGACATTTGAGAATTTACTTCTGCACTTTGTCAGGCCATGTGGACAGCGTTTGTCCAATGCGACAGGCCACCACCTCCGCCTCGTAGTGTCGCATCTTGTTCTTCTTCTGATCTAAGATTAGTTGCGACATAAACTCCTTGGCTGGGATCGTGGTCTTCTGGAGACGCTTGGGTGGATCCACAGCCGTGGTGGTTGTGGAATAGGCCCTCGAGGGATAATGGGCATTGATTGCCATGGTGTTCCGGGAGCGAGCTTCATTCGTTCGGGACTCCATCTCTTCCTGAATCTGCTCCCGCCTGCGGGGGTTACGCTGAGGTTGACGGCCCCGCTGGACAGCCCTCGGCTGTTCCTCCGTCACCTGGATCTCCGCCCAGGTCCGCTGGAAGTTACGCTCCCGGTAGTTACCCGGCTTGTAGTGCTCGTCGTCCATCCGAAATTGCTTAATCCCCCGCGAGGAGGAGACCAGGAAGGTGCATTTGTGGACCGGCTTCCTCAAAGCGCTAACAAAAATTTTCGATGAAAACATTTTAGAAATTTAGAATTCTGAAATGGTATGGAGCAGGTAAAGGTCGAATATGAACTGAATGAATCTGGGAAAACATGGGACGGGAAATGTCCAAACGAAAAGCAAAGGTCACTATATATTCCCGATTGCTGTTTGGTTTTTAAATTTGTTGTTTTTTCTTATTTTTAAATTAAAAATGCAAATAATTATACTCGGGGAGCTATAATTTTCCTCAAGTATCTGTTGACGAACATTTAAAGCCAATTTAAAGGTATCTATAAAATGTATCTACTGTAGTCTATAGCGGTCTTCTAGGACATTCAGAGCTTCGTTCCCAGAAGATATCCTTACTTTCTAACTAAAGATATCGATTAAAAAACCCTTCCTTGAGCCAATTAATATCCCTGAAGTATAAAATATAATAAAATAGCGCATTAACCATTTAATAAATATTTATTTTGAATCAATTGCCATATTTTTCTTTTCTGTGATAAGTATATTATTACATCCTAGGTTCAAAGGAGCACTCCATAATGTCAATTTTTATTTAAAAAATATTAAATATTTAGCATAAATCTGAACAAAATTAAAGAAATATCGCATTTTAAAAGAATACCAAATGAAGTTTATTGTCCTAACTTAATACAGATATTTGAACAATAGCTAATTTGGATAGTGTTGTTCGGCCGGTTATTGTATGTATGTCTGTTTCAGTCTGTGCTCTCCTAACTGAGAGAGGTGTTGGTTCCTAAGCAGTCGTTCCATTAGTGTTAGTGTTAGCACTTGTCGCAGTCCCAGCAGTCGCACTCCTTGGATGGCTTTGGGTCAGTTGGCTTTCGTTTGCACTCAGAGTAGCTTGGAAATGGTGTGGGCACCTTAGAGCAGTCCTTCTTCTTCACGGATCTCTTGCAGCTGGGCTCCGGCCTGTCCTTGCCCTTGCCCTTGCACTTGGATGGGGAGTTGGAATCGCAACTGGAGCTGGATGAGCCTCTGGCACTCATCCAACGAGCGGCGATGGGCAGAAGATTTCCAACCCAGTTTCCAACCAGATATTTCCCGAAAGGTTTCAGCAGCATTTCTGAATTTGGTGAAGAATTTCGAAGGGGAACCGGATGAACTGTCACCTGGAGGGGATCCGCTTCGAGTATGCTGAATGCTCGGCCCCAGCCGCCTAGACTTCGCCGCACTTGTTCACCACGCTCTTGCCCTGAGCGATCCTGCGCCGCATCTCGGCCCACATCTCGCAGGCCATGGGTACGCGAAGACACAGGCATTCGATGGGCGGGCCCTGGAGCAGCTCGTCCCTCTGGCACTCGGAGAAGCTCGGATACGGAGCCGGGCGCTTCTTGCAGTCGGTCATGGTTCGCGTTCTCTTGCAGGTGGGCGGATTGCGGACGGGGCCGCAGCAGGGCAGGACGAAGCGGGGGCAGGCGTTGACGTCCTCGACCAGGCAGGGCATCGGGTTGAGCGTCGCCATGGATGGCCTGGCTGTGGCCGCCTCCAGCTTGCGCTTCCTGCGGCATGGCTTGGGCAGGCCGCTCCTCCGGTATAGGCAGACCTTCTTCGGCTTGATCAGCAGGCGGGGGCACTCGTTCCAGGTGACCTGGTAATCGCGCTTCTCCTTGTCCGAGATGCGATAGTGTGAGATGTCCAGCCGCACGGGTATGTCGCACTTCGGCACGTATTCGCACCCAGGTATGTGCCACATGGACACGAACTTGCTCTTCGGTTTCTTCGGCGCGTCGGGCTTCTTGGCCTCCGTCTTCTTCTTGGGCTTTGCCTGACCGCAAATCGTGCCCTTGAATTTGGCCGGTCCACAGGACTTCACCCCATCCTGGCCCATCTCCGTGTCGCATTTCTTCTCCTCCGGACAGTCCTCGGGCTTGTCGCTGCTGTACCTTCTCACCTGCACTGGCCGCAGCAAACTGGCGTCCCTGCTAATCCGCAGCAGGCTGCTCTTCGGGGCCCAATCGGTCTTGAACACGGTACAGGCATTCACCAAGGACTCGATACAGGGCAAGCCCCGATCCACGAGCATTTGACACTTCTGACGCAACAGCCGCAACATCCTGTTAATTTTTTACAATAATTTTGATTTTACTCTGCCAAAAAAGTCCGGAAAATAGGTTTTGATAGGCCGAGGACTGAACATATACTGAACACAAAACGGATTCCAATTCGAAGTCTCCAAGTTGATCTTCAAAGCCTTCTTGATTTCAATGGAATTCGATCGGATTCATACACTAAAAACTAGTGAAAAACTAAGCCAGGATGTGGGATTCAGTTTTAAGGTGGTTCAATATTCGAAAATATATCCAACAAATGAAAAACCATATTTGTTTAAAATGACTATAGATTCATTTAATTTTATTGTTTAATAAAACCTCATTCCATTGAAAGAAACCATTTATAGGATAATACAGCAATATATTGCAGATTTAATTAGCTGTAATACACTCCTTAAATTATAGTGCTACCATTTTTATATTTATTTATTTAAATTTAAAATGCCAGTAAAAAAGGAGCTCATGGATCGAACTTCAAATCGAAATTTGACAAGATGGATTTCTGTTGTGCTCTGGGCTCAGTTCCTTTAGGCCTTTTCCAAAATAAACATCGGTTTTGTTAAGCCTTAATGTTCGGATAAATATTTTTAGTTTGGAAATATCTCGAAACGACACCAAATTAATATTTGTTTCGTTTCGGAATCATTTCGTTGTTGGGACACTTTTCTATTCTACCTATCTATATCTTTTTTTTTGTGAACAAATAAATATAAATGTCCCTGTGGCGAAATGTGTTGGGCAGGGCCCCGATTTGCCTAGTTCCACGCGGCGCGTCCATGGTGCCTATTATGCGGGGATACGCTGAGGAACGGGACCACAACCCTCCTCCCATTTGCAGCGACGGAAAGGGCACATCCTGCGGCAGCCTGAATACATGCGGGGATCCTCGCTACGAAAAGCCGCAACCCAAGTCGGCGGCGGATTCTTTCCAGTTCCATCATCTGTTCCGGAGTTCGGCTGATTGCTGCGATGATCCCTGCATGGAGAGGTTTCCGCCCTTCGACCAGTGCTACTACAAGATCTCGGACAAGGCCAAGCGCCAATACCAGGTGACCTGGGTGGAATGTCCGCCGATCCAGATCAAGCCGAAGAAGATCTGCTGCTTCGAGAAGGGAATGCGTCCACCGACCCCTCGCCGCAAGCGGAAGGAGTTCAAGAGTGCAGAGTGCGTCGTTGCCCCAGAGTGCCCGGAGGGGGGGGCCTGCCCCAAGATCACATTGCCCGGCTGCAAGGCCGTAGGAGATACGAAGTGTCATGTGGCCCGGCGGATCGCCGACTGCACCAAAGTGAAGGCTCCCTATCCCTCCTACTCGGAGTGCGATCGTCCCAAACCTCGTCCCCTCCGGCGCATCGAGTGCAATTGCCTGGCGGTTCCGGCCCAGTGCGATGTCCTGCGGGTCCTGAAGCGTAGGGAGGGCTCCAACTACCGAGACAACTGCGGCTCAAGATAACTCCACTTCATCGCCAATCCAGTTCACATTACAATCCATCCATTGAATTCCGAAACTGATCCAAACAAAGTCCATTCCATTACCAACTGAGAATTTCCAACTCTAAATAAACCGATACTAGGCTGATGTCCGGGATGTTTGTTAATTTTTTGGGTAACTTTTGGCTCTTCTCTGGTAGCTCCGGCTACTTAGCCATGTAAATTCAAAACGTTTGCCCAACTGCGGATGGTGGTATGCAAAGTGTCCCGGACCGAGAGATGGCGAAGGCGAAGCAACATCCACTGCGTGCCATATTAAAGTCGCTTTATAGCAAATTACCAATTCAGATATATACGGGTACACACAAATCAGTTATACCCGGCATCTATCAGCATATACTTGTATATTCCCCTGGTCGTTCTTTTCGACTTTTGTTTGTGCTGTTTTTTGAATGTCACATTTATTCGCGTTCGAGTTTGATGTACGATCCGAAATGCATGTGCATAATCAAAAGGGGAGCGGAACGGACGACGCGCTTCATCCCGAAGACAATCGAAAGGCAAAGACATTGAAGGCTTCCCCAGCTGCAGACATAATTGATGGATCGCCGGCTGGTTCAGTCAGCGGACTGACTGTTCTGACTGGTTGGATCCCAAATCGGGGGATTCAGCTCTTTCGCCTACCTCTGCCTAAATAATGATGTCGCATTATTTATGCCGCACAGCTTATTTGCATAGGTAAAGCGAGGAAATCGGGCCTGGATAGGATTGGTTGGAGTGGGCTGGCTGGCTTGCCTGCCCCTCCGGCAATGTGTGCGCTTTCTTTAATAAATGTTTAATTTATAATTGATTTTCCCCCAGCGCCTTGGCCCCTTCGGAAAGACCTCAAAAGTTTCCAGAGCACCAGAGCTAAACCGCAAAAGGATTTGCCCGCGCACGAAAACACTTAATTAATTCGCATAGACAGACAGTCAGACGGAGGGACGGACAGGACGGGGAAGCAGGGAAGGCTTCAGCCCACCCAGATGGTCAGACAACTCTAACCCGCACCCACACACACACACAGGCACATATGAAGAAATAATTAGAAATTAGAATGGAAAATGCTTGGCAGCCAAGTTGGCGATAACAACGCCCCACAAATGTCCGCCCACACACTGAGCCGCCCACCTCGAATCCTCCCCTTAACCTTCTCCAACTCCTCCTCCCCCCCCAACTAGCAACCTTCTATGTAGGGCCAAGGAAGCATATTTAAAATGTAGCCAAGTCGACGTCGACACGAGTATGATTTAAACTATATACTTAGACCCTTTTAGCCGACCAAAGCCCAAGCCAAAGCCCAAGACAGCAGCAACCCGAATCGACAATGTTTTGCTGTTGTTGTGGCTGGAGCAGTTTCAATTTACTTATTATAGCTGGAGATGGGAGAAGGTCTCTGGAACTATCGATATTGGTAGAAACGAATCATAATTGAATAATTAATACTCCAGATAGTGGAAGTCAAATAATTTATAGTGTTCTTTGGAGGGAACCTAAGGAACCCCATACTTAGGAGTCCCATACTTTTCCCTTTTTTGGTTGGTTAAGTAATCCTCCATCGATCCAAACCAATCCCATCCAATCCCATCCCATCCAATCACCTACTTATAGCCAAATTACCATTTTCGATAAGGGAAAGTCACCCATCTCTAGGACAGGACAGGCGAAAACAGGACGAAGGAGGGCTTAATTTGCTGCTAATATCCGTTTACGTCTTTAGTTGCAAGAAAATTACAATATTTCGTGAGAGATAGTTGGCACGCCCCCCCGCACACACACACACACGCCACTACACAACCGCCCCATTTCGGGCCATAGATACTTTCTCGTATCTAATTTAAATTTCAGAATTTCGGCGCGGCCGAGAAACTGGAAAATGAGCCAGGGCCTCGGACTGGGCTTTAGCTAATTTTCCATGGGGACGGGACGGAGAGAGACCGGATTAAAGCCCGGCAAGTGGACACGGCCGTGGGCCAAGTGGGGATCAGGGTGTCTTTGGGTCTTCGCCGGCAACGGCCGCTGCTTAGCCAAATTATATTATGACTTGTTTAAAATTCAAATTTGAAAACACTAAAATCATGTTTTCAATGTCTGGCCACCCCGACTCCCCCCCCGAATCCTCTTGGATAGTTTTCGGCAAGGGTTTAAGTAGCGCACGCGGCCAACAAGGGTGGAGGTGGTGGTGGTGGGGATTGAGTAGGAGGAGGAGGAGGAGGAGTAGGAGGGTGCTTGTTCTGGTCACAGGGGGTGGCTGGGTGTCTCTGCTAAGGATTTGCCTCCGCCTTCAACTGGCAACTTTTGCTGTCTGTCCTCGGCCTCGGCCCCGATCCTAACTCAAGGCAATGTCCTTTGCCCACTATATATATGTGTGAGTGTGTGTGTGCAGATATGTATAGTACTTTGGTATGTCTGCCGCTGTCGCTGTGTGCGTGTGTGTGTTGCCAAAACATAGTTTCTAGTTGCCACATAAATTTTGCATGCCCCTGTTTGTGTGTGGAGACTCTCTCGGCCTGCCCAACGCAAAATTTGCTTTTAAACAATTTTAATGATTTCATTAGTCGTCCAACTAGCTATTTAATGAGGACAATTCGAAGGAACGAAATTGGTTTTATCCTAGATGGAAAAAAACCAGAACCGTTCGATATTGGTAGAGTTAATAAGTTGGAAATATGGAGGTAGTTATTTTAGGGACTATAAAAGTGATTTTAGTTTTTGAGTAGATTTAATTTGACATTCCCATAAAGATACAATTTTATCTTTAATACAATTTTGTTCCTTAATATTTACCAGACTTAAAACTTAATTAATAATTATGCATTCTTATAAATTTCCTTACATAAAACTATCTTAGTTTTAGTCTTAAAAACATAGCCATCAAGGAAATAATAAAAATTAGATTGTAATTCCTGGTCACTTCAGAATGTTATTAGCTATTGAAAATAACCATAAAATGCTTCCATTATAATGCAATTAAACTTTTTTGTTGTTGTTGTCTTTTGCGTTTTTTTTTACTAATCCGAAGAAGTTTAGACCAAGTTTTGCTCGCCTTTTGAGTAACCCAAAACTTATAAGCCGAGACGCCATTTTGTCTTGGCCAGAGTAGTGAGTCGGGGACATAATTAGATTGCATAATGTAAGTGTTGCCTAGTCCAGAGCCTGTACAGAGACCACTGCGTCCCGAGTCCTGGCAATTTCAATAAAATTTCTCTGTTGGCCAGGAAGGGGGCCAGAAGGCGAGGGCTTAGCCCAAAGAGCAGTCAAATGTCTCAGACACAAGCCACAACGACGTCGCACACACACATATCCAACCGGCTTCCCTCTCCCGCACTCCCTATTGCTGTCTCTATCCCACTTCAGGGCCTTAACCCTTGTGGCTGTGTGTGTGTGTGTGTATGCGTGTGAGTTTCTGGCCAAGGCAATGGCCTTTCAAAATTTTCGAATTTCCGTAATTTTAACTTTCTTGAAATACACTTAACTGTAAAATTAATTATAAAAGGCAATTGTGTGTGGGTGAGTGTGTGCGTGTGTATGTGTGTGTCATGCACATGTGTTTGTGTGTGGGGTTTATGTTTTCCCCCTCCCCCTCCACCCTTTCGCCCACTTAAGTTCGTCTTAGTCTTTGGCCGAAAAGGTGTTGGCATGGAATTTGCATAACCAACAAAACGTCAATGTCTTGGGAACAAGAGAGAGATAGCAATTGAAAGAGAGAGAGAGAGTGAGCATGTGTGTGTGTGAGCATGTACAGTTGCGCCCATCGACATTTGCATACCCACCCACACACACACACACTCGCCCCAAGATGGCTCTGTATGCGAAAACACACTAATTAAATGTTGAAGGCAGTGTATATTGAGATGCCAACCCCATCACCCACCACCCACCACCCACAACCACACACATGCATGGCCAGCGGGCAGACAGAGGCCAAAATCAGGTGTGTGTGAGTGTGTGTGTGAGTTAAGTGGGTGGGTGCATTATATAACACCCCCCGATCCCCCACCGCCCAACACCTGCATGTACGAGCGTGGGTCGTAAGAAAATCTATAGCCTACAGTGCTCAAGCCAGAACCGCAAATTCAAATGTCTTCATTTTGCACATCAAACCAACTGCAGCCGCAGCAGCAGCAATCCTGGCCCACACACACACACACACACGCACACACACTCGAAGGAGTATATACACACAGATACGTATGTATATATGAATGTTTGCTAAGGATTTCTAATTACATTCGGCTTCGTTCGGACTTCTAATCGGTGGAAAGGGCACTGAGCTGGAGCTGGGCTGGGCCTTATGTAAAGCATTTCAATGTCGATAAATTATAATGGTTCGTATAAATTGGAGCTCAAGTTGCTAGGTAAAAGATTCCCATATCGAGGGTTGACCAGGCGAAAATTCATATTTAAATAAAAGCTATGCAACTATATTAAGATGTGTATGATATGGTAATTTCAAGTGTATCTCACAGATAATCATATTCCAATAAATTGAAATTCACTTTGACTGGAGTGGTAATTGTACATTAAGCAAGGCAATTATCCTTCTGACAGTTTGGCTAATGTCACGGCTCCAGGAG
>JAJJHY010005742.1:11393969-11511414 GCA_021224005.1 Drosophila setifemur
TAGAGAGCGGCATAATAAGAAGAAAAGCAGTGGCTGCCATCGCGTTTTCCATTTCGCGCCGGGCTTTTGCTTATCACATTCGAGGCTGTCAAGTGCCCCGCTCCCCATTTCCCATTTTCCACTGTCCATTTCCCCACCCAATCCCCTCTCCATCACCACCCCCTTTCCACGACATCGGCGAGAGATGCTCTTGCTCTTTGCAATAATTCAATTCATTTTCTATTTTTTGGACTTATTTTCATTTGACGGTGGCGCAACAAAAACAGCAACAAAAAAAAAAAGCTGCGCCTGCCATCCGATTGTTGGGCGTTGGGCCTTCAAGTGGGCTTCGGTGTCCGAATCTGTTGGATGCGGATTGTACAGACTGGCCAAGCCGATATTGTAGATACATACTCGAATATGTATGTGCACCCTCATCTGAAGTACAATCTCACTTTGGTAGATTGCCTACTAAGTTGCCCGCGATAAAAAAACAAATATTCTAAGTAGAAATTTAGTGAGAATTGAGGAGATATAAATACTAAAAAAAATTATTTTTTGAGTTAAAAATATATCACTGAAATTTTAATTCAAAACTAAAATAATTTTCTTAAGTATTCGAAAACCTTTTCTATCTTTAGAAACTGCATAAATTATTGTCTTTAAAGAATGATTTAAATAATATCCCCCAAATAATTAGATAAAGAATTCGAAAACCCTTTTAAGCACAAGAACTACCTAAATTAGTTGCTTTAAGGATTGTTTTAAATCATATCCCCTTTAATCGGCTTACCCATTCAATACCTTTGTGTAGTACGTATCCTTCAGAACCATAGTCCCTGCATAGCTTCGATTCGACCGACTTCGCTCCTTTTACCTGGCCAATGCTAAATCAGTTTTTAATTTCCGCTCATTTGCGAGGCTACAAAAATAGAACTGCTGGTGGAACAAAAGCCCAGCGACAGCGTCAGCGCCTCATTATGGTTGCCACGTTTTGTTCTTCAACTTTTAGCGGCAGTATTCCCGCCGTAGGACACTCACAGACACAGATACACACTCACACTCACACCGAGGAGCCCATTCAATTGAGCGTGAGTAAATATGTTGAAAAGTTAATTCATTGCACATCAGTGGACTCCCAACTACTTGTGTGGCGTGTGGTGTGTGTGTGTGTGTGGTGTGGGGTGTGTGTGCGGGGTGTGTGTGCCATAGTTGCTGTCAGCGACCGTCTGTTTGCCGCCTGTTTGCATAAAGGACATGCACTCACACAGCGACACTCTCAGGACATTAACGTTGGAAGCGCTGGGTTTCTTTTCCTTTTTTTTTCCATGCACTCTCGTCCTCGGCGTGTCATAAATTTAGTTCGATTTGCTGTTCAACGACATTAACTTGCTTCGTCCTCGCAGGCAGGACCTGCTTTTTTACTATTCCATTCTTTTTTTTGTTGCTGCCCCTGTTTAAGTAGTTGTGCCACTGTTGTGCCACTGACGGCGCCAATAAATGTCAATTTCTAATGTATTTGCAGCACGTTGCAGTTGAGTTTATCAAGTGATTTAATTAATGCCCTTTCTCTCAGCGTTAGTTAGCAAAAAGATGCAGTTAGATATAGTCAGGGGACTCACTGGTTATATGTATTTCAATGACAAGGATTTAGCTATTTGATCGGAGATAAAAATTCTCGATGTAGGGGCGGACCATTAATTGCGGCACTCGCCGCACACCCACCAAACATTTCTATATATATTTGCATAAATATTTTCTTTTTTTTTAACACTTTGCGTTCGGGGCTGTCACGTTTATTGCTTTTCCCGGGACCTTCCTTTTCCGATTTTCTCATTTTTCCAGCTTTCCCTTTTTTTCGGGTCGGTATTTTGCACTACAATTATGTTAATTTCCTATGCAAATAAAATTTAATTGAAGCTCCGCCACGTCGCGAAGCAGGGTCCTGGCATTAATGCTCCTGTTCTCCCACCATTTACCTAAAAAAAAAGAAACCCGTCTACAGCTCCTGCTAAGCGCCAGCATTAATTGCCAATAATTATATTGGTTTACCTTGCTCCCCTCCTCTTTCTAGGTTTTTGCTTCTTTAAATTGAAACCCGTTTGGGAAATACAAAACAAAATGCATTTAAATAGTGAAATAATACCCCTTGATTAAGCGATCATTTAAACGGCTAATCAAGCAAATACGAGTATATTGAAACTCGCGAACAATTGCAACCAATTAAATTTGCATAAATTGGCCAGCTCATCCGCTCGTGCGCAGATCAAAATGCCAAACAATAAAATGTGCACTGACAATTACAACAGAAATTAAATTAACTTATTAACACGCCCCATGTAGATGTCGCTCCGCGACTGACACTGGCCAAATGTAATTCGAATCCGAAAATGCCGTCGGTGGCGCTTATAAATATATAATCCAATCAGCAAACAATGGACGGGGATTCAGAGCTCGTCATTAGCTTTCGGTGTGGGTTACTCTGTCGGCCACTTGTCACCGCATTAATTGCACAAAAAAAAAATCTATAATTGAATATAGCGTAGTCAGTGGACATCGGTGATTTGCAGTTGCTCAGTCGGAGGGTTGAGGGAATTTATCCATTGGCAGCATCCCAAGACCCAAGGCAATCCCACTGATTCTCGATTCTTTTTCTCTTTGCCTTCCAGGACTTCGACAAGGAGATCAGCAGCCACAAGATCCACTCGCCCAGCAGCAGCAGCCACGCCCACTCCCTGCACCATCACCACCATCGCCACCATCATCTTGGTAGAGGCGGCACCCGCGAGGATGAAATGGAGGCCACCGACGGCCATGCCCTCCTCTCGCCCCCGCCACCCTCGCACACCCACTCGCACTCGCACTCCCCCTTCGACACCAAGGATCACGTCAAGGAGCTGGAGTTCTACAAGAATCTGGCTGCGAAGGCCGCCTCCTTGGCCAACCACCAGGCCTCGCCACCGCTGCCCCTCCCCCTGCCCATGCAGATCGACGGGGAGGAGGACGAGATCGATGGCGAGGGTGAGGGCGAGGGTGAGGGTGAGGCCGAGGGGGAGGGGGAGCTGGAGACAGAGGGCGAGGAGCAGGCGGCAGAGGTCCTGCGGCTGCGGCGCGAGGAACAGGCCCAGGCCAAGGCGTTTGCGGCGCATCTGAACGGAACTAGTGAGTACATATCGAAAACCAAACTACAAAATTTTAATTTTAATATATCGCAAATTGAGGATGGAAACTGAATTAGGAGCACCTATATAAAGGTTGATATCTTTGTGACATTAGTTTAAGTATTTCGGAGTAATTGTACCTTGGGAAAAATATTTGTTAAATTACTTTTTACTTAAAGCGAATTATTTAAGATATTTTAGGAAAAGCGATGCTTTTAATATTTTATATACTTTCCTCAGTTTTGACTCCACTCTATTTTTATCAGAATTAAAAACAAATATGTCTCTCAGAAAGGATACATTTCTTAAATCTCTTAATGAGCCATATATATAATTTTTTTTCATAACATTAGTTCGCATTTCGGAGTTATTTAAATATCTTACCATAAATATTTATTTCAGTTGTGTTTTATCAGAAATTAAATTACAATTTATTTAAAATGAATTTATATAGATATTTTAGGTAAACATCGCTTTAATTTAAGTAATTTATATATTTTCCTTAGTTTTTAGTCCACTCTATTTTAACCAAAATTGACAACAACTATGTCTTTTGGAGAAGATAAATTTCTTAAATTTGATCATTATTATTTGTCAGAATTTAACATTTACTTAACGCTCTAATTCCCTCGAAGTAATTTTGTGTAATTTATCTAAGACTTCTTCGCCCAGTGAGTTTCCATCCTTGAATTCCACAAAGACACACAGTCATTTATCCCCCCGAAAACCCTGGCCTGGCCCGAAAGTAAACTGGCAATTAGTGCTACACATTCACATCCACATCCAACCCGGCCCAACCCAATCCCTCCACAATCCCCGCCTCATTCCACTAATGCAGCAAAGAGAGTTTTGCAACAAAAACTAATGACAACATTTTGTGTGACTCTTGTTCAAAATCCCACAGTGCAAGACATGATAAATTTGCAAAAATTACAAAATTTGGCCACGCTACAGCAGCAGCAGCAGCAACAGCAGCAGCAGCAGCAACATCCGCATCCGCATCCGCATCATGGGCATCATCATCACCACCCCGCCACGGCGGCTGCATTGGCAAGTCTTCAGGGCTTAGCTGCCTCCGTGTTCAATTCGCCGTTGAATCTCAGCGTGGGCGGTGAGCCAACCACCGTCAACCCGGGAGCAGGAGCAGGAGCGGTCGGAGCAGCGGTGGTTTCCACATCGATATCACCCACCCACAACGGCAAGAGCAAGACGGCAAAGGGGGGCAGCAGCTCTGGGGGATCGGCCCCCAACTCCGGCTCCGGCTCGAGCTCCGCCCAGCAGCAGCAGCAGCAGCAGCCGGATAATCCCGGCAACAGCAGTTCCCCGCACGCCCTCAGCGCCAGCACGCTGGCCAATGTGCTGGCTGCGGCCACAGCGTCGCCTCCTCCCGCCCTGCAGGCTCCGCCGGCCAGCGCCCAGATGCCCCAGCTGATCCTGGCCTCCGGACAGCTGGTGCAGGGCGTCCAGGGAGCCCAGCTGCTCATACCCACGGCCCAAGGTGAGTGGTTTTGCTTTGGATTTGGGGTCGGAGATGTGGTCGGGGTCAGAGTCGGGATTAGTGGCCCGGGTAGACAACTACTCGTGCCCGGGTATCAATAACATAGTTGACTTGGTTTGACTTTTAGCGGATTTCGTGGGCGAGGTGGTCGCGGGGGCCTTAAAGCTCATAAAGCGATTAGGTAAACTTTCAATTTCCTCCCTCTGCGGCGAGGTAAAAGGATGCTGCGTAATCCTGCAAAAAGGACTAATGCAATGTTTGCCATCCGAAAAAGGAATACAACAACTATTATTTTCATAGCCACAGACCCTTAAAATTCAGATGGAATATAATCAATGAACCAACATAATTTGAGGTTTCTTTCTTTGCAAATTTTACTGAATTATTTATTATATTTATAAAATGACTTTCGACCTTAGCTACAGAATAGGTATATAGATATATGCAAGGGTAAATCCTGCAATAAGGTATACAGCAATTGGGCCACAGACCTTCAAAATTCAGATGAAATATTATCAATAAACTAAAATAATTTGAGGTTTCTATCTTTTTACTTTTTCTGTTACAACAACTCTTATTAAATTTTAGACTTTACTTTTGACTGAATTATTCATTATATTATATGACTTTCAACCTTAGTTTTTGGGTGACATGAATATATTTTTATGACTGCAAACCGTTTCTTAAAATTCAGATACAAAATTACTTATTAATATAGGTTTGATTCAATGATTATTTTTTTTTCTTAATTTTTCTTACAAATAAAACATAAATTTAGTCCTGAACTTTACATTTTCCTGAATTATTCGATAATTCATAAGATTTTGGATTAAACATTATGTATTTCTTATTTCGGGTGTACGTATTATTAAATATATACATATAAATTAATAAAACTTTACCACATTTATTGTACTTATCCTAGAAAAGTAACATTGTTTTTCATTCGATCTTTCAGGCATTGCCGTTCAGACCATTCTCACCATTCCGGTGAGTCCCCAGATCCCCACCACGGAGCAGTTTCTGCCCAATGCCTTTGGCGCCTTTGCGAGCTACCAACAGCAGCAGCAACAGCAGCAGCAGCAACACCAACAACAGCAGCAGCAGCGCGACTTGCTGCCACCTTCGCTGGCCGCCCTGCAACATGCCACCGCACTGCCCCAGCTGGCCCAGACCCCCACGAATTTACTCAAGCCGAACCTCTTCTCCACGGGGGTGCAGCAGTTGCTCACGGCCCTGCATCCGGAGCTGTTTGCTGCCGCAGCAGCCACGCATCAGGTGCAACAGCAACACCAGCAGCAGCAGCACCAAGTGCAGCATCAACATCACCAGCGGGAAAGGGAGAGGGAACGGGAGAGAGAGCGGGAACGGGAACGGGAGAGGGAGAGGGAAAGAGAGAGGGAGCGGGAGCGGGAGCAGCACATGACCATCGGTCACCTACCCCACTCCCACCTGGCCGCCGACCTGCGACGCTCAGCCGAACGAACTCCGCCAGCGGGTTCGCCGTCGGGCGGAAGTCCCGGACTCTCGGCGAAGGTTGCACCTCCTCCGCCCTCCGGAGCCGCCTTCCTGCTCCAGCAGCAGCTGCACATCAAGCCCGAGACGCAGACCCACCTGCACCACCACCTGCACCAGCATCAGCATCAGCAGGCACCGCAGGCCGTCTCCTCCTCCTCGTTGCCTCAGATTAGCCTGCGACATCCGGACGAGCTGACCGCTCCGCAGATGGATCTCAAGCCGCTGGAGCTGGGGGCCAATAGCTCGCCTCCGGTGCCGCCGCAGCGCCTTCATTTCGGCCACGGTCTGCGGGGATCCGCTTCGGCGGTGTCGCCCAAGCACAGTCCCCAGGGCAGGAATCCGGGCGGGCAGGTGCCTACCGGCATGAATCTCAGCCAGCACCACGAGCGGCTGGAGCGACTGGAGCGGCAGGAGCGGCTCGAGAGGCGTTCCCACACGCCCACGGCGACGGCCACGAGGGCCAGTATCTCGTCCGCCGCTCGACTCTCTCCGCCCGTCTCCGCTCCGCCCAGTTCGGCGGCCAACAGCATTAGTGACAGAGGCTACACTTCACCCCTTTTCCGGACGCACTCGCCCCAGGGACACGCCCTCTCGCTGGGCGGCTCACCACGGGCTGGCCTGGAACGGGATTACCTGGGCAACGGACCGAACTCCGGAGCAGCCACCTCCACAAGCAGCTGTGGGCCGGGTGGTGCAGCGGCGGGTTGCAATGTACTTAGCAGCATCAACAGGTGAGTGTGGCTTCCAGTTTCGAATCTCAATAGATGCGTAACTACTCCCTCATTTCAGGCTCAATGCCTCCAATGGCGAACTGACCATTACCAAGTCCCTGGGCGCACCGACGGCGACGGCCACGAGAGCCTCGTCCGCCTCTCCGCGCGAGGACTCGCCGGGTCTGGGACCCTCCACCTCCGTGGGCTCCCTCATGCAGCCCCTCAAGCTGAGTCCCTCGTCGCGGAGCGAACCGCCGCACATGTCGCCCAATGGGAACGACAATGACAACGATCTTCTCATGGACTCGCCGAGTGAGTAAAGATCGATTCTTGCTATCATTCACATATCTAATTTAAGGAATGCAAGCCAGGTCTCTAGTTTTATTTCAGTGTATTACGAAACAAGAGATCATCCTTCGGTGATTCCAAAAAAAACTGAAAAAGAGGTTTTAATTTGTTAAAGTACTAATTAAAGAATTTGCATAGCTATAATTACTAATAGTTATAAAATAATTTACAATTTGATAACCATTTATGGTTCAATTTTAAAAGCATATTTTTAATAAACAATCTTTTATATATAGAGAGACTTATTTTCCTATTTGGTAAATATTAATTTAGCTAATTAAAGTGCAATTACCAAAAGGATTACAAAAAGGACAACCTTAAACTTACAGTATAATTATTTAAATAATATTATTTACTTAATATAAACAAAAATCCAAAATCAAACAATCCTAGATCTCGACAAATCTGGTTTGCATTCCTTGTTTAAAGTGGCTAAGTTAGCGTAACATTAATTTATCGCACATATTGGCCAAATCCCCTGCCTAAGCATACTTGTGGGTTAATGATCCCAAAAGCCTGCCTGCTCCCTGCATCCATGTGGAAATTCGAGTGCACTCCAACAGTTATACTTGTATAATTGGGGTCCGCAGCGGACGGATGATGATTTGATATTTTCAGGGCAATACTCGAGTGCAACATGGCGTATGAGTGATATGAGCGCACAAAGGAGAGAGGGCGAAAATCAACTTTTGGGCCAACATTAATTAACGAAATTTTCGGCGAAAAGCCAACTTTCCCGGCAATGCCAAAAACCCTAACAAGTTGACTGCACTTTATGTAATTTTCCAAAAGAAAATCAACTTGAAGCACTCCGCATCTCCCCCTCCACCGAATCTCTCCTCCAGTCATCGTGTGTGCGAAGTGCGAAAAGTTTCGCCGTGCATTTACACGACTTCTCGAGACGGACGGGATTCATAATTGATGCTGCTGGAGCTGGAGCGGTGCCGGGGGACTAGGGGGATTAGGTGAGCTAAGCCAGCTAAACAAAACTTGCGAGAATGCATGCCCAAAGTTGAGAGATGTCAACCGAAAGTGTTAGGCAAATTAGCAGCAGCGCTGACGATGTCACGCTCCGCATCTGGCATTGGATTAGGTTGCAGGCTGGCTGGGAACGGGATAAACTAGTGCTGGGCTGCTTGCAGGCTGTCAGGAGGCATTTGCCCCCAGTTGATGGGATTAGCTCGGGGCGGATTATGGGCACCAGAGACTCTCCAGCTTGAGCATATTGAATTGATTAGAAGACCCCCCCGACAAGCCGTGCTCGGCAGGCCTTAATTGAAACTTTTGGATGCATTAAAAATGCAATCAGCACAGACTCCAACAACGGCAAGAAATCAAAGCCAAGTCCCCAGCATCACCAGTACCGGCACCAGCTCCATATCACCCATTAGAGGCAAGTCATCAGGATTGTATAGCTACCTAAAAGCAGTCTCGATTGCGACATCGGATCGTTTGCGCATACAAATTGCAGACAATATGCAGCTTAATTACTACTAATTGATGCATACAAAAACTTAAGATGTCTTCCGCATTTAATGACATATTTCAAACGCTGCAGCAAACAACAAGCAAACAACGAGCGACGAGCTGGCAGGCAAACAAAGCAACCAAACTGCGACGACAGCTTGAGTTACGGCCCCGCAAAGGACGCATCCTTCCTGTGCGGATCCTTCGCCCCCATTGAATCCTCCAATCCGTTCTCGCATCTTAATTACCGCTAAAGCACAAGGCAGCCGTTCGAGTTGCCGTTGTTATTGCAGTTGCTGATGCTGCTGCTGCTGGATGCTGGATGTTGCTACTGGGAGCCCTGCCCNNNNCCCCCCTTGCATATCATTAATAAATAAATCAAAATTCTACGCGAGTAGTTGGCTGCAGCCTGCAGCTCCTCCCTCCCAGCAAATAAGGCAGATGACAGCTGAGAGTTTCGCACTTGCCTAACAGCCAAGAACAACAAGAACAACAACAACAACAACAACAACTTGGCAATTGAGGCGGCATCTTCTCCGTGTTCTTTATCAATTTACCTGTTACCTGCACTGGCTGCAATGCCATAATGTTTTGCCATTACCGCAATTAACTGTAATTAAGACCACGACACGGCGGCAATTTATGGTGTCATTCCCAACGCTAATTACGGGAGGGAGTGGGGTAAACTATGCTAATTTTCCATTTACTAGTTAGACTTAATCTTGGCCTTAACGCTTTAAGTTGCACTGAATTTAGCCACTAACCGGTGCTTCTCTCCTCTCCTTAAACCGCAGATGAACCCACCATCAATCAGGCAACCACCAATGTGGTGGACGGCATCGATCTGGATGAGATCAAGGAGTTCGCCAAGGCCTTCAAGCTGAGGCGCCTTTCGCTTGGCCTCACCCAAACCCAGGTGGGTCAGGCGCTGTCGGTGACCGAGGGACCCGCCTACAGCCAGAGCGCCATTTGCAGGTGAGATATGCATGGACGAGATGGGTCAACCTACGGGTCCGGGTCTAGTCCAGGAGTACAAATCTTCTCCTGTTTCTGTTTAACGGTCCAACTTCTCTAAGTCCCATTTTTAATCAAAACTAATTTTGTTAAGCCCCTCAAAATTCGTACTATTCTAAACTATATTTTATTATTCGTATTAGTTTTGAAAGTATTCAAATATTGTAGATATTATTTTTGTATAACTAAAAATATAAATATTTAAAGTACTTAAATAGAGAAGTTCGACTATAAAAAAATACGTAGTCAAACCTAAATTCAATCATTAGAAGAACCAACAATAGATACGAGCTTTTTGGAAGCATTTCCTCCCCCCCTCCCTCTTAGCAAATGTGTTTAATTATAGTTTATCAATCGTATTGTTTGCTTAAGTCCACATATTTAAGTTTCCCTAATTTCGTTTTTCGTAAACTTCTGGAACCAATTTTCATAGAGTGCCAGGACATTTTCCAACAAAAGCTATAAAAAAAAAATAAAAAAACGATCAATTAACCACGAAAAACAGACAACTAAACAAATTAAATGCTAAATTAATTTTATTTCTTTTATTTGTTTATATGTTTTTGTCGATTCAAACGCCAACTTTATCTAACTCTCTCTCTCTCAACATCGAATGTCGAATGCCAACTATCGAACGCCACCCACCGAATATCGAAAATCGAAACTCGAATGCACCAATCGAATGTCCACTGCCAACTATCGAATGCAAGCAGTGCACTCGCTGCGCAGATGTACGCCGCTCAACTATCGACGCAGCAACAGAACATGTATGTGCGCCTCTCTGAGAGTGTGTGTGTGTGGTGTGTGTGGTGTATGGTGTGTGTTATGTTGTGCATGGTGTGTGGTGTGTGTGGAGTGTGTGTATGCAAGTGCTGGCTCAATCCAGAGAAACCTAACTAAAGTGCAAGGCTCATTAACCTGTTCATTTCGCCATGTGTTTATTTTCGTTAACGTTTAATTTGCATGAATGCGCTTTCAAGAATTGGCCCAGGGCATTGCCAATGAGCACAAATTGCGGCGGCTCATTGAAAAAAAAACGAAATGATACCTTCCCAGTTGAATGATACAGCAAGAAAAAAAACAATATGAATGCTAATTGACAATGTCCTGGCACTTTAGTTACGTTTCTTTTGCGTTATATCGAGAGATCGGCTGAGCAGCGACCTAATCCCATGTACCCAACCTCCAAAAAAACCGCAGGTTCGAGAAGCTGGACATCACACCAAAGAGCGCACAAAAGATCAAGCCGGTGCTGGAGCGCTGGATGAAGGAGGCGGAAGAGAGGTGAGAGTATGGAGGCAGTTCCACGCGCCGCAATCTCCTGGCGACCGAATCAACTAACTTGAGTTCCTCTCTTTGCTCCTCCTTTTAGCCACTGGAACCGCTACAAGTCCGGGCAGAATCACCTGACCGACTACATCGGCGTGGAGCCGTCGAAGAAGCGCAAGAGACGCACATCCTTCACGCCGCAGGCCCTGGAGCTGCTGAATGCGCACTTCGAACGGAACACGCATCCATCGGGTGAGTGGTAACTTTCAGTTACAACAAGCAGCGGATCTGTGGGCCCCTTTCTAAAGTTCTTCTTCCCCCCGGACAGGCACCGAAATCACCGGACTGGCCCACCAGCTGGGCTACGAGCGGGAAGTGATCCGGATTTGGTTCTGCAACAAGCGGCAGGCTCTGAAGAACACCGTTCGCATGATGTCCAAGGGCATGGTCTAGGGCTAGGGGCTCCTGTAAATATCTGGGCCGTGTGTATATAGCTATGTGTATAAGTGTGTGTGTGTGTGTGTGATAGTGTGATAGTTGTAAAACTCCCTAGAACCTAGCAGATAGGCCATGTAAAAAACAGTGTGTCATAGCATTTACGTAGGACATCGGCTTACGAACCACAACAACAACAACAACAACCACAACCCGAATCCAAAAACCCAAGGAACCCAATCCCATTGATTATCTAGCATTTAGGTATTACTTAACTTAACACTTATCATATCCAAATAGCCTAAAAGTAGTCTAAAGTCCCCAAGGCAGACTTGTGCAGTTTTAGGCCAAATTTTATCACATTGATGTGCCATTCCAAAAACGAAACAAAACAAAAACGAAACACGAAATCAGTTCATATGCGTAACAAAAATTTAATACTAAATGTTTAACAACATTTAAAGCAAACACAAACAAACTGCATGAAATCTACGAGTATGTATGACCAGCAGTGAAAGAAATTCTGTAGATGAGTAAAAAATATTTGCATTTAATGCGTTGGCTAATCTTGTATACTGAGGAGAATTTGATTTCAACCATTTAAAAAACAAATTATAACCCTAGCAACTAGCCCGTTCATTTTCGGTAAGCAGACGCAAAAGAAAGGAAAACTCTCTCTACGGTAGCACGGAAAATGGAAAACGGATAACGAAAACAACAAAAACATGGCAAATGGCAAATGATAAAGACAGCTAAGCAAGTGTTTAGTATAAGCAACTTTATGTAGCAATTTAAAAATCATGAATGAAAAGAAACGAACAAATATTTCAAATACGAAATCTAAAATGATACACAACAAAAAACAGAAAACAAAACAAAAAGCAGCTACAATTGAAAAAATATTTAAATGATTGTAATAAAAAACTACTATTTAAAAAATTAAAAAATTCTTGGTTTTATTCGGCAACTCCTAATCCTATTTGGCAATATCACAAAAGGCAACCATCAGTGTTCTGTATTTGACTTGAAATAGATAATAGTTGAAGATCCTCATCCAAGGATCATTTCTTATTCCATCAGTCGTTCAACGAATTGCACTGGAAGAATGGCAAGAGTTTTGGGTTAACTTGGATTCATCTTTCAGTCGCTCAGCATTATCTCCAGGTTCTTTTGCTTCTGCCAAACGCGGTATTCGATGAGGCCGTATCTAGGAAAACAAAAGATTCAAAGTTAGTAACTGAACTCGAGGCACATTCAAACTGAAACGGTTAACTGAAAACGGATAACTTTAAACTGGAAACTCACCCCACACATCCCACCAGCATAACGGCCATCAAAATCAAAAGTTTGGTGGAGGTGCAAAGCTGAGAGCTAATGACGTAGCCAATAACCGAACCGGTGCTCTCCCACAGCCGGAAGTTGCTGTAAGCGGCAATCAGATGGTTCGGAAACAGGATGCCATAAAATGCTGCCGAAAGAAAAGCTTAATGTTAGGGTTCCAAATCAAAATAAGGGTAATCTCTCAGCAAATACTACAACCAAAAGCTTAGCCAAGCTCTTTCTGTGTCCAGAGCGAATTTAATCGTCATCTTTTTCGCCGCAGCGAATAAGTCGTATGCTTTTTAACAACTTTTTAAAAAGGTCTATTCAAAACCGTTAAAAACATTTTTTCTTAATGTAATATTAAAAATGGGTCTTAATTGTTAATGTTTTTTAGACTTATCTTATTTATTTTTATGAACAAATTTAAATTATTTGTGTTTTTACTTTTATATTCTGTTAAACGTGTATTCTCTCTTTAGAAATTTTTAATGGTTTGTCTCTTGTAACACATAATTTTTACTAATATTAAATAAGAACAGATACATGCAAAAAGTGCAAACAAAGTGCAAACGGTAAATAAATAGTAACAAAACAAAAATCGAAATTAAATACCATTTTCAATTAGAATCTATTCCTTTCCACATACGTATTAAATTAATGGTTTTTAAACATTGTTTATTTTTTGGTTAACGGAAATTAAATAGAAAAAAAAAACTATTTGCAATTAGAATCCATTATTTTCCACATTAATATTAAATTATTGTCTTCGCATAATGCCAAAAATCTCTCTAAATCATAGACTAAACTTTTTCATTGAAGTTTCGATACTTCTCAAGCATGCAAACGTTTCCATATTTATATATATGTATATATATTTATATAAATAAATATATTTAAACTCACCGTTGACCACCACCAGCCAGACGCCGT
The DNA here is from genome assembly GCA_021224005.1 of Drosophila setifemur. Lineage (NCBI taxonomy): Eukaryota > Metazoa > Arthropoda > Insecta > Diptera > Drosophilidae > Drosophila > Drosophila setifemur. Next base: position 11,407,625 of record JAJJHY010005742.1, read on the forward strand.
CACAGATGCCCCAAATGGCCGCAAAGGTGCAGTAGCTCAGATAATCCCCCTCTCGCGCCTCCCAGCTGAACATGTAGGTGAGCAGGCAGAGATTAAGAACCGCACACAGTCCCGCCAGGGTGACACTTCCGATGCGCTCCACCAGCGCCCCAGCTATTCCGGCGGCCACCGCGTTCGCCACTCCGAAGCAGATCATGGCAAATCCGATCCTCGAGATGCCCCAGCCGCAGGCCACGAAGGAGCGGGTAAAGTCCACGGCCAGAAAGGCCTCCTCCAGGCCAATGAACATTGTGATGGGCAGCATTAGGATCTGGCGGCGCTTGCGCAGCAGGTTGATCGTCACTGTGAGCAGCTTCAGGCCAGAGAGGCCATCGCCAGTGTCGCCTCTCTTGACTCCATAGCTGCGGGAGGTAAAAGGGAATTAAATTTGTGACTTGGGTGCTTAAAATTAGAAAAATACTTAAAGTTTATGAAATATTATATACCCGAGGGAATATTACAAAGATATGTGTATAAATAAACAATTTTATGCGAAATAGGATTTTATGTTCATGTTCTTCAACTTAATAATTAATTAAAATGTTAACTACTTTGGATGTCTTACCAGGGTAAAATAAAGGTGACCACACAAAGTATTATTATATATAATTAAATTTCTATAAAAACTCAATAGCAATAACGATTAAACTAAGAAATCTTTAAATTTTTAACGAGTATGTTGCAGCACAAACTATCATTAAAAACAAATACTTGCATAATGACGACCATGAAAATTTGTTGTATTAATTATTATTGTATTTTTAAATATTATTTTTTGTTTCTCCTAGATGGCAAGCGGATATAATTATTAGTTTATTATTTGGAACTATGGCGAAATCCAAAAAAAAACTTTAGACCCAAATTGCTTTATTTATAATTGAAAGAAAATTTGTAAATATATTTTTGGGCATTATTAAATCTCGAGATTACTTGAAAGATAAATCTAAATTTTAAATCTTAATTTTATATTAAAAATTGGTACTGAAAGTTAGAGTACTCACCGCTTTAGGGAGCTAACACCGAAGATCATCAAAACCACAGCCGCCGCCATGCAGGCGAGGAAGATGGAGTTGAGCAACTGGATCTGCTCGGGGGCAGGGGGCACCAGGTTGGGATTGGCCTCGGCTCCAACTCCGGGACAGAATCGAGCGCCGCATAACTCCGCCACCCTGTTGCGCTCCAACTCCCGTTCCAGCTCCAACTGGACACTTTCGTTGGCCGGAGATTGGGTGGCGGGGGCACTCAGGGTTAGCACCGAAGAGGAGATCAGATTACCCCACACCTGGGCCATCTGGTAGAAGATGAAGAAGAGCCCAAAGAACTTGACGGTGTTCACATCCTTCCTGGACTTGTTGCCCCGCACCTGGGTGAGGGCTTCCGAAACGGTCGAGAGATAGGTGCACTTGGAGCACCACAGCGGGCCACCGCCAAAGCCCACCATCAGGGCGGCCGGAATCAGGGTCTCAAACCGAGGGTAGAACTGGGCGGCTATGTAGGGCATGTAGGCAAAGAGCGCCAAGGCCATGGTCAGTCGGCAGCCGAACCAACTGTTGATTCAAAGGAGAATCGGGTGGTCAGGAGGTGAGGAGGTGAGGAATGCGGCAAGTGGCACATGGCACATGCTTAGCAGGCGGTCATTTATTTCTGGGCCCAAGGCCATAAATCTAAATAAATCGAGTTAACTGATTAAAGTTGCCTGAGCCAGCAGTTCGTGCCTCGAATAAGCCAAGTGAGAGGCGAGGCTGGCTATAAATTAGCGATTTGTTTAAATGTCAGATGGCTGCCTCCCCCCGAAATTGGAATAGGGATAGGGATAGGAATAGGAATAGAACTAGGAGTTTGAGTGGGGAGTTGGGAGACCTGATCCAAGGACTTCCTGTTGACATTTTTACGGCCAAACGCTTTTTCGGAGGGCGGCTGCTGACTGCGCTTTCGGCGTTGTCTCATCTGCATAAAATACCCATAAAAAATGCCGCCAGACAATCAGCGCAACTTTGATGGGGCATGCCACACGTCTGACAATGAGTTTCACCCTCTCGCGAGACAAAAACCAGCTCCAAACATAAATTGCCAATTATGCTGAGAGGCAACATTTTGGAGTTGTTTTATTATGGGCACAAAAAAACCGAAAGTCTTGTTTATGTTCTTTATAGGCAAACCAAGCATTGTTGAACTCCGAAAGTTGTACTAATTAAATATATAATAATCTTAAAATGCTTGTCTTAAGTAAATTAACTTTTTTCGGAACTGACATAGATCATAGATACTCAGAAACACGGTCAATTAAAAAAGCTGGAAACAATTTAGTTGGCATTAAAAGTGTCCATCAATATATCACCAAAAATCAAGTATACGTAGCATGCGAACATTTACATATGCAAAACTTTTTGAACAGACCTCGAAAGCTACTTAGAGGCATTTATTTATTTTTATTCAACATTTGTTAGAGCTCTTTTCGGTTATATTTATTTGGATTTTATACAAAATGTGCTATTACTCCTCCTCCTTCTCAAATGCATTACTACACTCATTCCCCACATACAAATGTCCTCATCCTTGATAAGCGAAATTTAAATCAAAGTGATTTAATAAATAATGACAAATATTATAATTAAAATGATTAAATAAAGAAACATTCCCAAGAAACACCTTAAGCCATACCTAATTATTCAAACCCTGTTTTGTTTGTATGCATACCAGAAGTACCCCCCAATTATTCCCTGTGTGTGGCATATAATGCGAAATCATTCGCACAATCGCTGAAAGGTATTGCAACAAAAAAAGCAAGAGCCACAATAACAACCAGACGCAGAACTGCAGCCAGAGGCAGAACCCAGAGGCAGAACCCAGTACCAGAACCACTCACCTAATCACGGTCATCGGCAGGAAGATGTTGGACAATATCAGCGAACCGTAGATGACGGCCAGTGTGGTGGTGCCCAGGGCTTTGTCCGCGTTCACCGAGCTCTGCAGATTCGATGTGCCGTGGAAGGCCGTGAAGTGTATCATGAAGGCCAGGCCTATCACAACCACGTTTTTGGTGATAATGAAGCGCTCTCGCGGCTCATATTGACGCTGATTGACTTTGTTGTCCCCATTTGGCTGTGCACTGGAGTGTCCATTACCACTCCCGTTCCCGTTCCCTAGTCCATCAGGAGACCCATTCCCGTTGCCTGGGCCATGTGCAACGCTGTTGCTCTCCAGGGCCAGCTCCTCGTTGTTGCCGTCCGACGTGTCACTCGGGTAAACCATGCTCGGTTTTTGCTGAAAGAGATTGGACGACGGCTGCTGCTGCTGCTGCTGGTCGGGGATCGGGGGTCAGGAGTTGCTAAAAGGAAACAATTGCTCTTGTTTAGTATTCTGTTGGCAACATCAAGCCGAATGCAGACAGGAGACATATGCGTGCGGGAATGGGTGGAAGGGAAGGGAAGGGAAAGGGAGGCATCAGGGATCACAAATTTTAAAGACCAAAAAAACACTTTTTGTCGGAGGCTTCAAGTTTCCGAATTGGAAATGGGGGGCCATCGGAAATGCAACCTTTTTTTGTGCACCTATCAGGAGATGAATATACAGATTGGATTGCCATAGTCTATGTTATTTATATATATTTTTTTTAATATTTTAAAAAGGATACAAGAGTACCTAAAAATTATGGAAATTAATCAGTCATTAGTGGGTTGTTTTAAAGTAGATGCCTATCCTCTTCAAGTTAGTATTTCTTTCTTACTCTAAATATATATATCCCATAATGTGAAATCCTAGGAAGAGTATTCCCCAGTAGAGACCCATTTCTGCCTTGTATTCCCTTCTCAATTCACTCAATGCTAACTCCTCTTTAGAATTAGCATAGGGGCGTTTGCGGACAATACCTCTTTGCGGGCCTAATTGAAATTGCATTTTGTTGGCTGCACCTGATAACTGGCTGGAAATGATTTTGAATTCAGCTTTGAAATGCCAATGCCAATGCCCAGCCCAGCCCAGACCAGCCCTTTCATGCTCAATGTGAGGGGGACCCTAATGGCACCCCCTGCAGCTTGCTCCTCGGGGTTGATGAAATCGCTCTACAGGATCAGCTTTAAGTTATTCATATCGCCCCCGTACGTTCGGCTTTCGGATTCAGTTTTCCCTTTTTTCGCATTCCGGGCAATAAGCCCGATGCCAGTGCCGCTGCCACGCCCACACACATCCCCAGGACTCTCGGAGATGCCTCGGAGCTGCTCCTGGCTCAAGGACACTTTCGCCAAACTTATAATCCTTTAGGCTGGCTCACAGCACGAACTCCGTCTGGCAAGCGACAATTTATGCCTGTCTACGCCCACCATCAAGGGTGAATCGATGGAGGAGGAGGAGGAGGACTCCATGGGCCCATGGGCCAAAAACGATTCAGCGACTTTGTTTGCATTTGATTTTGGGCAATGCCAACGACACTTTATGAAATCTTACACCTTTGATACAAAGTTAAAGGCTTGTTTGCCAAACTTCCGAGTGGCTTCACATCCCCTTCAGATTCCACCTAGTCCTCCGGCGACGCTCTTCTTGATTTAATGTAAATCGCGGGCGGGTATATAAACCACGGGGACTTCACCATTTCATCCACCGAAGGGTTAAAGTGTAAATTGTAAATTGATTTTGCATACCTTGCGGCGCTTGGCGAAATTAATTGCCCAAAAGTTGAGTAAGTCATTAGTCCACGAATGTACATAGAGTCCTTCCTCTCTCTCGAATTCAGACACTCATAAATCACATTTGAAGACATTTGCCTTGCCTTGCCTTCGCCTGGTGCTCGCCCATTAATCAAATGTCCTGTGTGCATCCTGTGGCTTTTCATATTAATTGAATAGTGCAAGTGCTGTTCCGCATTAATACATTTCATGCCCAGGAATGTCCTTCTTATCAGCAGGCCCTCAGAGAGAGAGGGAGAGGGAGCGGGGGTTTAAAGCAGGGCCCCATTAAAAAGTGATCCTTAAATGGCCTGTTGACAGACCTGGAGCGGAGTGCGGGGTGGGCAATAGAAAATTCCACAAATGGTGGGTCAACAAGGGGCATCATCGTTCATCATCTAAATGAAAATCTGGCATAATCATCAAAATGGGAGAAACCCGAATGGCTGGCCATTTGTTTTTTATGCACAACACACCCCGCATTCGCACCCTCAATAAGGATCCATGAACCAGGAGGAGTGCGGGAGCATTAGGCAAAAAATACACCAAATGCCCCAGGACATGACGTTGGCTCGTTAAAGTACACATTCTCGGTTTATATAAAATGCGAAAGTGTTCCACTGGACAGGGCCAGATAACAATGCTCCAGTTAGGTTCTGGAATTCTGAGTTTTATGTGCCTCCTCTGCTGCCTGGTTGACCAGTCATTTAGTTAAATTATTGCCCCACAGATGACAGACAGTTCAGGAGCTATTCCTCGAAATGAGGTGAACCAAGAAAAGTGTTGCGGAATTCTTTCAATCGGAATTGGATATAAGCCAGGCCATAAATCTCCCATTCGCAACGCAAAACTTCAATTTGTATTCGCTCAACTTTGTTTTACATTTGTTTAGATTTGATAAATCGACTCGGTCCCGGGATCGGGCTCGGGCTCGGTCTCGGGCATATGTTGAGGTTCTTGTTTACACATTTGCCTATGTCCCGGGCAAAAAAAAAGGAGCAACCACTCCACCCACCGCTCACCTTTCGCCCACACACACACACACACTAATCAATCAATGCCCAAAAAAGGGAGCCCCGAATATCCTTATGTGGGGCAAACAAAAAGATTGACTTATGGCGCTGACACAAAGCAAATAAATACGGCAACTGGCTGCTGGATACTGACTACTCCTGACTCCTTGCTCCTGACTCCTTGCTCCTGGCTGGAATAACTTGGCACTTAGCCGCACATGTTGGCCTCGTCAGGCATTAATGTCTCGCAATTAACTTTAGATCAATTATGTAGCGGCCGAGTCTGGAGTTTTGCCTGTTAATTAGGCAGCAAGCCAGGCAAAATGGCCAAATGAGTGTCGATATAGGAAGGAGTGGCCCGGGCAAAGAAGGGAGCAAACATTTGGCCAAACTCCAACAGCAGAAATATATCAATATTCCATCAATGGGGATTTTCATGTTTGTATGTTCTGGCAGGAGATTTAACTGAATATAAATTATTTTTTAGGGGTACCTATGTAATGTATTTCTTACATATTTATAATATATGCAGCTCTCAAAATTTATGTTGAATATTGCTAGGCCACTCCCCCGAATTCCCATCAATCTCAGCATCCTTGTGATTTTAGTACCCCCCGGAAAGACAATGGATCCGTGAGAACAATCGAAGCAGCAAGACCGCATTCAACCTTTGATTCGCGCTGTTCGAATGTGTTGTGAGTTGAGATGGCATAAAGTATTTGATTCGCTTTCTAGTTTGAATGCAATGCCATGCCTTTGACACTCGGCACTGAACCTGTCCTTTATGACGCCCTCAAAGGGTTTTTGCAGTTTGCAGAATTCCCGAACCGAGATAAACTTTTGTGACAGCTGAACTCGGTGCCCCCTGCCACCGCCCCCCGCCCCTTCGCGCGGTATGCAACAAAGCAAGTGAAATGAAAATTGCTCGGCGAGAGTTTCCCCGATTGAGATAGAGAATTCAGAATTATTCAGCTGACCGCTCATTTTCCAACCGAAAATAATAAAACACAGTATTAACGCACAGAGGCAGCGCGAATGTTCATATAAATCTTGGTGGTTAGTGTGCCGCAGGGCAGGAAAAATATATTTATGGCCCATTTTGGGGGATAAAAGAGCCAAGCCTGTTTTATGGCCATGAGCATGTGAAATCTAGCCGGTTTTCTACAAAGTAATCCAAGGAAATTTAAAATTAGTTGAACTCTCTGCTGCAGTGAAACATACGAATTTGCATATCACCGGCAACATAATCCCCCACAATGCAGTTTCTTGATTCTTGACCCGGTCTGAATGAAATTCAAGCCAGCCGTACTCCAGATAATTCAGTTATTCAATTCATTCAATCAGTATGCCGTAGCATTTACTACGTTTTTATCCGGAGAGATTCCCCCCGCCCAATCTCCGGGAGGAGCAAGAACAATGATGCCTTTGTTTAAGTGTTATGCTGAGTAGGTCATAATGGAGCTAACGTCCTTTTGTGATTTACAGGGGCAAACACTACGATGAGTTCTTTAAATACGATTCAACACGGCAGACAGAAATCAATTCGAAGGTTGCTTGAAAATCATAAATTTATAATATCATTAAAGCCGATAAGTAATTTAATGCCAACCCGCAGTTGGCCCAGTTATTTCGACGCGACGCTGGTTTTTATGTGGACGAGTGCGTCAAAAGTTTGGCCTAAAATTTTGGCCATATAAAAATAAGCACAGCGCCGTAATGCAAACGTAAACGTTTTCATTACTCCAGCGGAAGTTCGGGGGCCAATAAAAATGACAATAATAACAGCGGGCGGGGTATAAATATGTCCTTAAATATATATATATATAGGGTAGGATACCCTGTTCAATCAAATCATTTCTACTCTTACTTTAATGTGGGTTATCAACATTCGGATTCTGTGATTCTCAATGTTAGCAGGACTGTTAAAATTTCCCCTTTTTCAACAGAGCCAACTATTTAACAGGCTAAGAGAGAGTTAGCTGTTGAGTTTCAGCTGTTAGCCCATTGATAAGAACATTGAAGCATCCTTCAGTTTGATTGATTGATTGATTGTTGGTCAAATCACAGAGACGGATTTAGCCGGGTATACAAAATTGGGTTACTTCGAGGAGTGAGAAAGAACACCTTAATTCTTATCTTGTTGCGTAAGTTACGATGCAACATTGTGGCCACATTTAAGCCAGCTGCCGTGTTGCCAACTAATTTGCTCGCTGCTTTATAGCCAAACAATAACAGCAACAATGTGCAGAATCGTGGCATCTGGAGAAGAGAGTTAAGAACTACTCATAACTTCAGCTGCAATGCAAAGCTGAAGCGAGGCAAAGAAAAGCGGAAACGGAAATGAAGTGGGCACCAAAACACACCGCACACAGCGCACACAGGTGATGTGGCCAATAACTTTCTGGTGGGGATTAGTGTCAGGCCACGTCGAGCTGCACTTACTGCTTTTTTTTTTGGGGGGGGGGTGCCATCAAATCGCGTGGCTGCAGCAGGGAGCCGCACAATCTTTAAATATTTATTCACTCTCTCTGCATTGGCAGGGCCCATCGGGACGGAGTGTTTGCCGCTTATTTCCGCTTTGCCGCGTTCTCCGTTTCCCGTTTCCGTTTCCGCCCGCTCCTTACCCTTAGTGGGGACTGGGTTATGCGTTCTCCGCTCGGTTAGTGCACTTTAAGCACACTCGTTCATGTACTCGATTTGCCACTCCACTCCACTCTTCCGACTGTTGTTCTTGGAGGGCGCAAGTGCAAGTGCTTGACTTCGCTGTCGAGTGAAATACTCTCCTTTTCGCAGATGCAGATGCAATGCAATTCTAATTACTGCATTTCAAGTCTCAGTTTATGCAATTTGCAGCTTGAACACAAAACTATGCAGTCCCTTAAATTCCAATTTTTCGAGTAAAAACGGAAAAGTTACGACCAAAAATGTAATTGAAATTCTTTAAATTGCAAGTTTTACATTGCGAAATTCGCTTCGGATTTATGATGGTACAAAACTGCAAAATACACTTAACAATAAAATGTTGAGAGTGAGTGAATGTACAACAAACATTTACCACATCAAATATCATTAAACAAATGAAAATATTTACGCCCCCCCTCTTTAGATTCCCTAGATTGCAATTTACTAGTATATTTTATATATTTAATAATTCCATTTTGCGTTGGTATCAAAGTTCATTTGAATTTCATTTCCTCGTATAACCTCCGGCACCCATTAATAAACTCCGGAGCATCGCCAGCCAAATGCCAATACGGGGGAATTGGTGGCTTTGGCTGCCAGACAGCCGCAAATACGGTAATGGAAAAGGAAAGGCAAATTCCAGTTCAGTTCTGCACCCGATCCCCCCGATCCGAAGGGTTGGGATTGGGATTGGAATTGGGATTAATGGTAAAATATGCGATAACCGGCATGAACTGCATGACCGAGTGTGGGAAGTGTGCTGTTGGCCGGTAGATGATGCAATTTTCTCCTATGATTTCTAGCGTTCACTAGATACTCGAACACTCACCACAGAGAGATACACCCCTCCTCCCCTCCACCCTGCTCCTAACTAACCGAATCGTTCTCACGTTTCGCTGGGCAAGTTAAACACGATGTTGTGACTCCGTCTCGTTGGCAAATGTAATTTATGCCAGCTGAGCAGCTGTCCCCGCCTCCGCTCCCGCCCCCGCCCCTCGCCTAAGTTTCCGTTCACCATAATTTATTTAATACACAAAGCATAACATAAATATTTGCCACATGCGGCACGCTGAAAGCACTGATGAGAGGAGTTCGGTTAGTTGGCAGAAGCGACACGGTCTGCCCGCAAACAATCATCTGCAGTAATGAGTGCCCTTTCGCTACCAGCCCCTCATCCCCCATCCCCCTTAGCAACCCTCCTGGCCCCCCCTTCTGGCCCCCTCCTGGCACCCCTTCTGGCCCACATTTACGACCACAATTTTGCATCATGTGTGCGTTTGGTCGCGGAATTTCGCGCTTCCGCTGCGCATTTTAATAAGTTTTCCCGCCCAGGATGGAGCAGTTTCGAATTTTACGGGAAAAAAATTCAAAATGCAGTCCAAAGGCAGTGCCAAAGCTTTTTGCGAGCGAGCTAATATTGTTTTTTATATTTTAATTATTTTGGATGGTAAACTTTATCATTTAATTATAGTTTTTTCTTCAGCACACCTTGGTGTGCTTTCTGCCTTGGTAATATAAATCATTGTGTAAATTCAACGAATTAATTAAGATAAATCAAATAATTAGGTATGGAAATATGCAGGTTCTGTAAGTAACATCTAATGGTTTAGGAACATTTTTGAATTCAGTTTTAAAGTCTTTTTTATATTCAAGTTACTAACTGCATTGCATTTAATTACTCATTGCTTTTATGGTAATAGTAGAAAATCAACTATTCATAGGTATTACAATTAATATATAATACAGAAGCGACTGCTATTTAGTAATGGAAATACAAAATTAGTTATTCTAATCTATAAATCCCATAATATATTTCCAATTCAATTCCCAGCTAAAACTTTCACTCCATGTTAATGCAACTTTGTTGTATGCCGGCAAATTAAACTTATAACTGGGAAGACATTGTCCAGGGACACCATTAGCCTCGTTCATTGGATTCCACTTCGATTCGATTCGATTCGATTTCCCACTCCCATTTTAATTAACATAAAATCCCGCTTCCTGTTCAATGCGAGTATTCTTTAAGGCAACAACTTTTGAGTGGAAGCCGCTTTCTGTTTAATTTGCGGAAAATGTTTGGCCAATGTGGCCGATGGATAACGGACAGGATATATAGAGCAGAGAATATGAAGAAAAGAGCAAAATGGGAATGTGCAAGCCAATGGAATCCATATGCGGTTAATTAAGGAGCGAATGAACGCGCAGCACCCGCTCCTTGCTCCTTGCAGCCCCTCCATATCGGTGAAATTAATAAAGGCTCGATATTAATGTTTTCCCTTGTAATAAATCTTTTCCTTCTCCACTTAATACCCGTGCATTGTGGATTCACTTGATTCACTTTTTGTTCCTGGGAGCATTTTTGTTCCATTACAAAATGAGAATATAATAACGATAACAACATTCTCCATGTCAGATATTGACAATGTTGTTGTTGGGAGTATTCTTTTGTTTTACACCTGACTGATTCATTCATTTATTTATACACTTTATTTCTTGTATTTAATAGAGTTCTTTTTGACTGATTAATTAATTTAATTACGTTCTCCTTTGATATTGCACTCCTTGTTGACTGTTCACTTTATTTCTTTTAATTAAGCTCTGTTCGAAGCTATTTGATGTCAGCTGCAATTAATTACTAATGAACATTCACCGATCGAAGATACTTTTATAAAATTAAACTCAAATTTGAACTGATATATTTTTAAGCACTGTTTTTAAATAAGATTTACCTGGAAAGTAAATTCGAATCGCCTTGATTTTGTGTGGCCAAACAAGGTGGTATCTGTATTTGTATCTTTTTATTACATTTAGATGGGCACGAGCAGATCGAAGCGTTGTGAACCGTTTACGAACGCAATTAAAACTAAACTAAAATCTCGAAGGGGGAACTTCTAAATATGAAATGGAATGGAAACGAAATGAATGCGACAGCAGCGGCAGAAACAGCAACAGGTTTGAGCTTTTCGCTCTCAGGTTGATGACGGTGGATTTGCATAATGCCGACATTTCAGATATTTTAAATATCGGATTTTTTTTTCCAATATCGGATTTTTATTGCAGCCCCCTCTGAGAGATCTTACAAGAAACGTGACGCTGGCGAAGAGGCGTGTCAAGGTTCTAATTTTGATGCCATACAAGCCGCAGATCTGCGGTTGGCCACCAAATGCGGTGGCATCTCCAATCCAGATGCCAGAATGGTGATAATTTACATTAATCATACGCCGTGTTGACTTGTACATTTTTTACGTGTTCAGTGGTTCAGCGGTTGATTAAAGTACTGAATCACAAATAAAAGGGTGAACAATAATAAAAATCTAAAAACAACATTAAAATATTTAACATATTTTTAGATTGGATTTTTATAGTGATTATTTTTTTATATGAGTATAAAACTTTATCTTTCAGTGTTTATTGACATTCCTGACCGCCGGTTTGAACTTATTTGCATGAGGAGGAAGTGTAACGAACGCCAAACACTGTCAACTCAAGCGATTTAGATAGTCGGTTGGTTGTCTTTACGCAACAGATACAGATACAGATGCATTAATTAACTTTTCAGCAGCTTGTTGTCGTTGTCGTTGTCGTTGAGCAGTGAGAATCAGCGTTTAACAAGTGCGTTTGACAAGAACAAATGAGGACTGAAAATGAACTCGAATTCGGAGCGGATGCAACGAACTCGTGCCTCAATTACGTTGAATTTGTTCAATAGATAACATCAGATAAGGCAATAAATAGGGTGACGAGATAAAAAAAAAAGCAGATACATCGCAAGAAACTGACACTGATAAATGCAATGCCTGTCGCCTCTCCCAGATACACTCCAACTCTCTAATCGATGCTAATTACACAACAACCGCCGTCATCCAATTACTTGGATATGCCGAAATGAATTCTACGCCTCTGTCCTGCGATTTGGGGGAAGTTCAACAGGTAAATTCCCCTCGATGCGTCACCAACTAAAACCGGGTTTAAATCTGTTTTTGTTTATTCTGGCCGCTCGCCCTGCAAGCCACTGAGCAAGTGATACACCTGATTTTAAATTGGCCCCAATGCCAGCATTTTGCATAAGCCGCTTATGTGCTCCAAAACCAGAGAACCGAAATCCAAACATCAATTCGGTTTTGTGGTCCGTGGCGAGGGCTTTGGCCATGTCGATGGTGATGGCGATGGTGCTAGTGGCGATTTTGCCAACTATCACGTACTCGGACTCCAGCTGGCTGACACCTTTTACTCGGCAAACTACGAGTACTCGTATCTCAATTTCAGCGCTCTTGTATCCCGCAAATCTGGCCCAGGGTCACTACATGTTGCTCTCCTCTGCTCCACTGCTGCTCCACTGCTCCATTGCTCCACTGCCCTGACTTGACACTTTGGCCATCTGAATTATGTAGCTCACGTCATTAACTGCCAGCCCAAGCAGAAATGCCTAATAGATTTCGATTCGTGCGGCAGTTGACATTGTGGCAGTTGCATGAAGTGCAGTTTTTTGCTGAATTATATATATTTGTTCTTTAATATGCTCGTAACTTGTCACACTCATTTTGCTGGATTTGTCATATTTCAGTTTCCTAATTACTAAAACCATCATTTCAATATGTATCCTCTGCCACCAACTACCAAAACTATTTCCGATTATTAATAAAAGCTCATGGCAAAATCTCTGTATAATTAAACTGGTTTATTCAAAAATGGTTTTTTTTTTGCAATTATCTTTTTATTATGCTAGTGCAGATTATTTTAGTTTAGTTTCATTGGAAGCAACGAAAAGGTTTATTTTGCAATTATAGCTTGCCAACCATTTTGCCAGTGTTAATTGTTTGCCTCATTAAGCAAATTGAATGGGCCATCAGCATAATCCCCTAGTTCAAACTAAACTTGCGAATAAGTTAAAAACATTTTGATAATAATTGTGGGTTGGTACAGATTGTGAATATTGTAAAGATATTCATAAATCATATTCTTAAACTTAATTTATTTATTTAGTGGCCTAAGCATATTTCTAAAATTTAAATTTGTTGAATGAAGGTAGAAACCTAATTCCTTCCTTCGAACAGTTTGTTCGTTATTAACATACAATCCACATTGCAAGCTTCGATTTAGTTAATACACAAACCACATTTTTGGGACAAAGCTTAGTGATAATCTAGTTTACCCTTTTTAAATGGTTAATTAGCCTTGTTTAAACATTTTGAACATCGTAAATATATATATTCTTGATCGGTGTGAGTTATTTATCTAAAGGATCTTTCAAATAGAGCGGTCGATGTTTTTTGCTCTCCTGGTTTCTGGTTTCTGACTTTTCCTCATTTATTTTCTTTAAAGCACGGCAATATAGCATTCGTTCTTTCTTATTTAAATTTTTTCAACTTCTTAAGTTATGAGTCCAAGGAGGGTTTTAACGATGTTAGACCTTTTAGTAGGCTTTAAATCGTTCTGTACAGAGCTCTAAATTTAATCCGATTGCCTGCTTAAAATTAAAGAATTTTATTGAATCGAGGGAATCTAACTCTAACTCAATATCTACCAATAATAACCATTTTAATTTTATCTGGTTCATATTTTTTTCAATGATATTTTTATTTTAAAGGAACTGAATCATAATTTAATTTATCATAGACAAACAAGAATATACCCCATTTATATAACAACTTAGTTACTGATTATGATTATTTATTCATACTTGTCGGAACTGAATCAAATTTGAAACTTAGTTAGTTAGATGTAAGTTAACTATTGATAACGATATTATATATTCATCCTTAAAAAAAAAAAGTGAAAGTCGACATAAATCGGTCCTGCTTATGTTTATATAACTAATTGCTGCCATAGAAATGATCAGAGAGATGATTGTAAGGCAAGGCAAACTCCCCTTTTTGATTTTCGAAATCCATCTACAAATATCCGCAAGCAAATTAACTCACGCATGATAATTTGCATAGTAATGAATAAATAATTGCTTAAATCATAACCAAATGTTGCAAATTGAATAACTAAACAAACAAAAATAAGCTGAACAGGGCAAACGATTTAAAATTCAAAAATTTAAAGCTATGAAATATCCGAAATAAATGTATTACAAAAGTCATTTTTAAATTGTCTAAACTGGAATAATTATGAGTTGGATTACAAACAAATAATTCATGGCTTTAAAATTTCCCGACAACACACTCCACTCAACTTTTGTATTATTTTATTAATTTTACAGCTTACCTCCCGAAATAGTTAATTAACTCCGATTTGTAGGGTTCGGATAGGCGGCGGCCCAGTTATTTATCGTCCAATCAATCGAACAAGCATTCCATTTCCGCAACACGAAACACGAAACTCCACTTGCACCCGTATTTATCATCTTGACTGCATGCTAATGAAGTCGTCTATTACACAAATACACAATATATAATGGCATTCCAATTATGCGCATCTGGCTCCCGATTGCCTGGAGTCGGGCATCATCAGATAGATAGATAGATGGAGCAGCAGATAGATGCCCATTGCCATTCCAAGCAAGATACTAGTATATATTATTTAAATATGGAATTTATGTAAGCGTTTTAGGTGTAATTATCCTAGACTTCGATTACAAGGCAGCCGTGAGGTTGAATTGAGTTCGAATTGAATTCCAGATTCAGAGGAGGGACATTTATTCAGGTCCTCTTACTAATTTCGAATTCATGCGCTCCAAAAATGGCTGTTAGAAAATGCAATTGGCCGAACCTACACCATTTTGCTTTTAGCCAAAAATTGCATCGCCCAATTCCCAGCAATTTTACGGCCTTGTTCGCCGTGTGTTATATATATGTATTATTAAAGCTCGTTATATAAAATTGCAATTAAGTGAACAAAAACTAATTGAAAATTCCAATGGAGGACGATGGGTGGCCTGGCTGGGCTGTTACAAATTAAACTTAAATCCTACAAAGTCACCCGAACGCGATCCTTTAATTAGATTATTAAGGGGCCATCTCCTAAGTGTACAAAAACAAAAAAAAAAACTTTAACATACTGCCGCTAACGCATATACTTGTATATACATAAAACATTTGGCTGAAATTTAATTAAAAAACTTTTGGCCAATCGAGGAGAAAACGAGGGAAATCTGTTTGTCCTACAGCCTCCGCCTCGGCAAATAAATCTTTATGGATTAAGCGCAGTGCTTGTGTTGATATTGTTGTTCTGCCACAGGCTCTTCCACTCCTCCCTCCTTGCCACATCTCCTCCGGAGAACAACGGATTTCGGGAGCAGCTTTAAAAACTACTTTGTAGCCGGGAGACCCCGGCAAACTTTTGCGGCGCGCAATGAGAAGGAAACCAGAAATGATAGACCCGTCCTGAAAAATCCGCTGGATGATGGCTGGGGGGGATGGGGCGTCCTCCGAGGTGGCGTATAGACGGGCGAGTGATTTATGCGTTTGGCCGAAAACTTCCAGCCAAGCGTGTGAAAGCCAGCTGAGCTGACTTGAGCCAAGCTGCCGCTGCTGCTGCTCTTGGCCCTCTCAGCAAATTTTTGGTTTAATGAACTCGAATGTTAATAAATAAATTTGTCAATGAAGGCGGCCGTTGGAGCGGTGGTCGGTGGGTAGGTGCTGTGGGTTATCTGCGACTTCCAAGGAACATAATGAAACGAAGATGAATGGGAGGAGGAGGAGGAGGAGGAGGACCCTCCTCGACTGTCCCCTTTTGGCGGCCAGTTTAATTTGCTTTTGGCCCCGAAACGCTGGCAACACATTGCGTGGCCTAATGAGCTGCGATGAATGAAAACGGGAGCTGAATAGACCGGCGGATTCCTGCGAAACACTCTCCAACTGACAATGTTTTGGGAATATTGAATGGCAATTCGATGCCAAGCAGCTGGAAAGTACACCAAATTCGGATAATTAAGGTTAATTAGCAGGCTCACCGAAATGTCGGAATGGAAAAGGGAATTGATCGGATAAAAGTCCGCTTTGATTATGCAAAAGTAATACTGCCAATAACTGGGGGATACTGTCTTTAATGGGGCACCGCCAAAGTGGCCCTATTTAAACGTGATTTAATTCGATTTCTATATCCGCACATGCAGCTGAAATTGCTCCGATACCAATTCCCGTCCGGACCCCATGACGTGGTCCAACTGGGGGCAATCAACACATCATCGCAGAGCGGGGGAGGGGGATGACTCCCCGGCCGTATCTCTTAATGGCATCGACATCCTTATTATCCGTATCCTGCTCATCATCAAAAAAAAAAAAGCGAGTTGGGGGATGGCCGGCCACATTATCGTTTGTTTTGATAGGTTTTTGTTCGCTCCTCGTCGGGAGCGATGGGATAATACTCCACACACATGCTGGCTTCTTGCTCTATGACCGGGGATCCGGGTGTTTGTTGTTTGGGCAACGGGAAGCGGAAAACGAGTCGGGCAAGAACATTCATCAAATTCGTTATCCCAGCTACCGGAGTCCCGGATCCCCGCCAACATTGTCAGGTGCTTACATACTCGTACGCCCAAAAATAGACGAATGCAGATTGAAATTGATGGCCCGGACTACGGCTTAGTCCTCCCGCCACTTCTTAAATATTTAAGTTCTCGATTACACGGCAAAAGCCGCTTTTCGGCATTTTAGAACATTTTAGCCAACAGCAGATAGCAGGCAGTAGGCAGCCTGTTTACAGGTTTACAGGTGAAAGTGCTCACCGGTCGCACTTCAAAAATCGAATTTCCGAGTATCAACCCAGAACCCAGAATGACCGATTTCCAGTGAGGTGCCATGGCCATTTTGGAGTCCACTAAGGAGCTTAGCTGATAGGGGCTAAAAGGCCAGGGACACCAAATGGTAACATTGGGTTCAATGGGTTGACATTTTATTTTATAGCACTTTATTTCGCCGTCCTTGCGTTTAACTTGTTCTGAATAGACGATTTCAGGATTGCTTAATAATTAAATTAGATGGAAAATGTTCGTTGACACGCCTTTAAAGGAGGTTCACCTTTTTTTGTCCTAGTCCAAATTGTACTTATTTATCGAACTTACCTTAATAAAAACTAAGGAATTCAAATTAAGCAAACACTCAGCGAGAGATAAATCTATATTACAGCCATTATATGCTAAAATTTGAGAATATATTTAATGTTCAATAGGATTTTCCATTGAGAAACCATAAGATAAAATCTTAAATCTTTATTTAAGCCTAACATTTGAATTGATTTATTTAATGGAAATTCAGTTTATCAGGTTGATTCGCATGTTTCGGAGTTTTTTTAACAAATATTGAAGACTTTTATTTATAGGTTTAATTTTGCATAATATTATTATGCATTAAAGTGATTTAAATAAAAGCAGTGAGTTAATGTAATTTACTGATTTATAAAATTATGCAAAAAGTATATAACAGAAAGGCAGCAAAAGCTGATTGATTTTATATAAATACTCTCAAAATATAAACCAAATAATATAAATTTATTTAATAAGTACCATTTATTTTGTAGTTAAAGATTCATATTTCAAAATAAACCCTTAGTTGGCCGGAATCCCAGTTCATTACCCACTGCTGGCCATTGGTAATACAACTCAAAATAATCTGTGGCAAACCGAATTGATTGAGTTAGCAACAAGTGGATTCGAGATACCCGAATTGTTCATCGATTGCCCCGACACCACACCCTCTCCCACTCCAGAAGCATTATCCTGGCCTGGCCTGGCCTGTCCTGGCGCCTGGCCAGGCACATGTCAACATCGGTTTATATCCGTGTTGTGTTTTGCTGTTGATACTGCCGCCCCTCGGCAAGTAGTTTTCCCCTTGCTTTTCCCTGGCGGTGATGCAAATAAACAAAAATCGTTATAATAATATGCCATGCTCGACTAGATGCAGGGGCAGGAGCAGGAGAAGGGGCAGGGGCAGGGGCTTTGGCGAGATTTCCATATCCTATTCCGGTTGTGCGGTTGAATGGATTTGTGCCGTGTGCCGTTTGCCATGTGTGTGATTTGGACAATGATGGGCTTGGACATTGTTATCGATGCGGTTATTTCTGTGCGGTGTTCTGTGTGTTTCCTTTGCTGGGAAAACATTGACAGTTGCTCTCGGTCGAGCCACTAATTGAGGTTCCCGGCTTACCTCTACCCGAAAGTGCACTCAGGATCCGTGTGCTCCTGAGTTCCCGAATTTGGTATTTAAATTAACTGTCTCCATATCGCCATCGCCATCTCGGTGCCTTTTTCCCATTTATTTTCCTCGGACCGGGTCCGCGTCCGTGAAACTTGACCTAAATTGCATTTTACTTTGCTCCATTCCAATTCTCGGTAGTAATTCCGTTCCTTTCATTGCGCTTTCAGCAACAAAGTTTGCGTCTAAAAAGAAATTCTTGATAAATTGTCATAAAGCAAGGGATTCTTTATCAGCTGCCTTTGTGCAACCTTCGCGCTGCACTCTGCCACTCTGGAGGAAGTTATTTCAGCGAGCTTCGTTATTGCGACATATTTTAGTGGGCCATTCTCCAAAGCCACCGGACACTGGCCTCCACTGGCCACCACTGGCCACCAGTGGCTCCCTCGAGTTGCTTGTACTACTAGTATATCCCCAAATAATGACCGTGGTCCGGGTCAAGTCCACTGTCCACTTCCCGGAAAGCAAATGGGGGAAAGTTGCCAAAGTTGTCCGGCCGCATGTCATTTGCATCGATAAGCGTTCCCAATGCCATAACCATAATGACAATACCCCCAGTAAGCCAAATAATCGCGGGCTTGGTACACAGGAAGAAATAATAGGTACTACTTTAATGGAACAAAAACAAGGAAAATTTATTAAAAAAATATATAATGATATTCGAATGCGAATATTATTCGCAGTGCTTATTTGTTAACAAGTTTAGCTATACAGATGATACAAAAATGAAGATATAAAAAAAACTGTTGTAATATAAACTATAACTATATACATTATTTATTATTCTCATCTAACATTAAAAATAAAAAAAATAATCAATAGTGCCTCTCCGCTAACATGTTTATAACATTTAAAATGATTATATTACTATTTTAATGCAACAAAACAAGGATTTTAAAAATAACTTTTTACAATATAATTATATACCTTTTTCACTAATATTATCTAAAATAAAATATTAGCAACAATGCTTATTTGTATATATTATATGTTATATTCCATTACAATATTCTACAATTATTTTAAAAATTTGAACTAAGCTATATCTGCTGCTTAATTAAAATGTTAAATAAACTAAAAAAAGAGACAATAGCTTGATTGAGCTATGCGCTTTTTTATACGATTAAATGCAAAATAAATAAGGTTCTTTGGTTCTTGGTTTTTTGGTTTATTTGACTTTATAATTAGTATAAATATTTCAGTTTAGTTTGTAAAGTATTTGTTTTTGTATACAAACTACATTATTTTTAGACCCTGTACCCAAAGGGTAAAGGGTATATTAAGTTTGTGCAAATGTATGTAACAGGCAGAAGGAGGCGTGGCAGACCCCACAAAGTATATATATTCTTGATCAGCATGACGAGCTGAGTCGATATAGCCATGTCCGTCTGTCCGTCTGTCCGTCTGTCCGTCCGGATGAACACACGGATCTCAGCAACTGTAAGAGCTAGAAGAACCGTATTACCAGTGTAGATTCTTCTAATACTGAGTAAATTAGAGTTTATTTTTTTAACTCGGTGCCACGCCCACCGCCCCCGCAATTAGTATTTGAATTTTTGCACTGCCCTGCACTGCACAATTTTCAAGCTAAAATTTTTTTAAAAATACACATGCAATTGGAGCATAGATTTCTACCGATCCTGAAAATTTCATTAAGATTGGTTAATTAGAAAGCGCACAATAAATACCTAAAGTTTACAGGCGATAAACACAAAAAATCTGTTTATTTGCGCAAACAAACGGTAAATCGCTTGCGTTCGGTGGTTGATTTTTCTCGGAAGTGCCGCTGCAGCTGCGCTGCCACTACCTTCATATACATATGTATGAATGTGTATATAAGTATGTATGTATGAATGTGCGTCTTTAATATATTTATACTGTATTAGCTGTCGGTTCAAAAAGTTTGGGTTTGTCGAATGGTTACGACGTTCGACTTAAAACGCGAGAATCTTGGGTTCGAATCCCAGACCGGACTCGGTGTGAATATATATATATATATATATTTTTTTTTTGTACAGGGTCTGTAACAGTCGGGAAACTCGACTGTAACGTTCTTACTTGTTTTGTATTTTGTTGGTGCTGTTTTTTTCTCTATTAAAATCAGCAAATAAAAATAAAACACTTTCTATTCATATTCGTAGTAAATTACTGAACGAATTGTCTGGTTTTTTTTCCGAGTGTCCCTAAGAGAAACACAGACGGGGAAAAGCAATTTAAGTCCTAATGAGCAGAGCGACAAACTTGCTGGGAAGGTCAAGTCTTTGTCCTGCCGGCCGATAAAAAATGATAAGCCAAAGGCAAAGGCAAACGCAAACGCGACGACTTCCGCAGCTGCTGCTATTTTCCTCGCTCTGCCACGAAAGTAAATCCTGCGGCGGCTGGGGCAGGCTTCGGAGTTTAGTACACTGTTATACGCGGGCTCTGCCACATCCGTATAACAGTCTGTGTGTGCGAGGGGTCAAGTTGTCGGAGATTTGCATGCCGGGCGCGTTTGCAGAGCTCAGTGCTTTTATGTGGCCATTTAAGCGCCCCGGAGCTGTTTTGATATTTTATCTCCATACAGTTTTATGGGCAAGTAAGCAAATTGTCGGGGTGCGCGTGGTGTCGTGGCCAAGTCGAGGGGGTGCCCAAAATTAAGAGGGTTCGCCTTCCGAGGATTTCGGATTTCCCTGTGATGGATTCGAAAGCGAAAAAGTGTAATTAATTTTATAGCGTTAGTAGTGTCAACCTGCTGGCAGAAGGCAGCAGCAGCTGACGCTCTGCCTTTCCCGCAAATTAAATTGAAAGCCTTCGTTCTGTAATCTCGGAAATTCAAGTGAAAAACTGATCTGAACTGAACAACTGAACAACCTGCCAACTGCCGATTCATTGTGCGTCAAATTAATGACAAAGTAAAATCCACAAAAAAAACCAGAACACGAAGCAGAGCGAAGAAACTTTTCCCAATGTGACGAAGCGCTTTGAAAAATGTGGAAAAATGTGTCGCGGAGGTAAGTCAACCTAAGTTTACCCTGTTCTATCTGCTAAGTATATATTCTACCTTATTATTCAGAGACAATTATTGCTCCTTAGATATGTTTATGCTCATATTTGAAGTATGAAGATATTGGGTACATTTCGGGAAATTCGATGTGCATATTTGTTTGCTTATTGAATTTCAAAAACACGAATAATCTTTAATAATATTACATATTAATACTTAATTAAAATTAAGTCCAGTAAACAAAAGTTCTGAGAAAGATTACAAAGCACATGAATTAATTGTTATTACATGGCATTTTTAACTAAAACTTTAGATTTGAAACATTCTACATTTATTTATTAAAATTCTTTCTTCATACCGAATTAATTTAAACTATTTTTTTATCAGATTATACTAAAATCTTTAAAAAGAAACTGCGAAACTTCTTCGTACATTTTCAGTGCCCGGGCATAAACTGTTTCCTTTTCCCTGTTACCAGGAGTAAGGACCTCTACTGCTGACCAGTTGACCAACAGCACTCAACCAACTGGGAGGAAATAGCCACTGGGCGATGGATGCAGGTTGGGTGTTGGCGGTTACGAAACCGGTGAAACCCACGACGGCAGAAACTTTTCCGCACGCAGGCCGCAAAATGCGAGTGAGCCAAGGCAAAGCGATTTGGTATTATCCCAAAAATGCTCCAAACGCGCCCGGCAAACTAATCACGGATGCATTTGCCGGGGCCCCGAACCCGGACCCGGGCCCGGGCCGCAGAAAAACAACCGCATCCAGAAATTTGAAGCAAAGGGCCAGAAGGGAAACTGCACTCGAACAGCCGAAACGAAAACAGAATCAGAACCAATTTTCGAAATGGCAGCCACACTGCGAAAATTTCCCAAATCCAATAAAATGTGCGGAGGCTGATGGCAGGGGGCGGGGGCAGGGGGCGTGGTGCGTGGTGCGTGGTTCAGTGGGCGAAGGGTGAAGAACGATGGACGATGGGCGCTGGGCGCTGATAGGCGTGCCAATCCAATTGGAAAAATTGCAAACAGTCCGCTCAATTCCTGTCCAAGTGCGTGAAATTTGAAAACTAAAGACCCGAACACACTAACACTAACCCACCGAACACAAGGAGGGCCAAAAAGAATGCCCCGATAATGGATTCAATGTGTTGCAGTTTTCAAGCCCGACAATGTGGCTTTAATGCTCTGCTTACCTTTTTCCATCTGGCCAACGAGCGTTGTGCGTTCCTTCCCCAGGGGCTCCTGACCTTTAGTTAACTTTTCATAATCGATGAGCAGGCAAATCTCATATAGCGTCCTCGTCCCCTAGTCACTCCCAAAGCCCCGCCCCCTTAGGCGCAATAAAGGGTTTTCAACTTTGACCCTGCGCCTTTTTTATATATATTCGGCCCTCCCGTAGCAATAATAACAAGTGTGGCTGGCGCAAAGTTTTGGCAGCCCAAAAGTGGCTCAAGGAATATATTTTTTTCGCTTTCCTGCCGGCCCACCATTTTCGCTTTTCCAACAGCACCCCGGGGGGTGGTGTGTCTGTGTGTGTGTGTGTGTTTGCCGAGTGAATATTGGGTGAAAAGTGTTTTAAAATGAGGATGCTTTAAGCACACTTTCGGAGGTGAGTGTGTGCGAGCCGCAAAAACAAAGGAGATAAGGAGTCGGTTGCCCTCAAGAGCATAAAATAATAATGATGCCGTGAGTGGAAGAGGTGTTCAGGGTTGACCCAACTTAATTTTCACCGAAAAAAGGTTTGTTTCTTCAATCCAAATTTAGTTTGAGGGAATTTGAACTACCCGCCTAGTTCGAGAGCAGTCAGCTTTGGTGCGTCTGCCAGTCAAGTGTGTACACAAAAACAGCTGTTGCAGCGATACGTCGATAACTCGCCGGCAATCAGCACTCAGCTGTACAACACTGTAATCAAAACGTTTCCCAACACTGTCCAGCTGTTTTTGCAAAAACACAACAGAAAACTTCCACAGAAAACAGCGAAATAAGTGAAAACCAACCTTCGAAATGGCCCAGGACATGCTGCTTGGCAACGAGGAACCGAGCAAGAGCAAGGAAACCTTCCTGGAGAAGTTCTGCGTGCTGGCCAAGTCGGCCATTGGCGCAGCCCTCCTCGACGTGATTCGTCAGGCTCTGGAGGCCCCGAATGTCTTTGTTTTTGGAGAGCTGCTGGCGGAGCCTTCGGTTGTGCAGGTTGGTTTAGGATACCCCACATATCCCGCCATGCGACCATATAACTTGAGCTACTTCCCATTCCCTCCCTCCCAGCTGAAGGACGGGCCCGATGCAAAGCACTACGATACCCTGGACCTGTTCGCCTACGGAACCTACAAGGATTACCGCGCCCAGCCCGAGAAATTCATCGAACTCAGCCCCGCGATGCAGAAGAAGCTCCAGCACCTCACCATCGTCTCGCTGGCCATCAAGGCAAAGAGCATTCCCTATGCCCTGCTGCTCAGCGAACTGGAGATCGACAATGTGCGTCATTTGGAGGATATCATCATAGAGGCCATCTATGCAGGTGAGTGGTGGAGATACGAATTGCAACTATTAACCTATATAACTTAACACAGAAATATACATTTTTTTGTACTGGATTTCTGCTTAATGCTTTGCGATTATTTTGAAGATTTGAGCTCCCACAACTCTTGTAAATTCTTACAAACTTTTGAAGTTTATTTAATACAATATTTATGAATAGGGTATGTGATTAAACAAGTTTATAATTAAATAGGTAGACATTTTTGTAACCTTGCAGAGAGTACAATAATTTTAACCAGAAATGTGTCCAGACCAGAACATGTGATGTACGTCTCTCATTTTTGAAGCTATCGCGCTGAAACTTTACCAAAAGTCTTCATAATGTTGAATATCTGCCATAGTATCGATTGGAAAAAGGGGTTATCAAATCGTCCACTTTTAAGATTAAATGATTAATTCTTTAGAATTCACTATTTAATTACCATTTTAACCTGTCCAAAAAGTCCCATACTAATCGGACCCCATAATAATCGGATAGCTGCCATTAGAACGATAGAAGAAAATGAGTCATAGAGCATAACTCTGGTGTTTTTCGGGATAATTTATTTTAGAACAAAATGACTTTTCAGAAGACATTAAAGCCGGGTTATAAAAAAATATAGCTGCCTTACAAACGTTTAAAGGTCGATCGAAAGGTTTAAGCTTGAACAAAAACATTGCAAGATATTCTAGGCTTCGCATCCTAGCCTTCCTTTCGTGTCGTTAATACTTTGTTCAAAAAGGAACATAAGGAACCTTCATTGAATTTTACAAATCTGCCATTTAAACTTAATAATGTATATAATAGTCTCTTTAAAACAACTAGAGAGTATGTGAAATGCATATTATTACTGCAAAGTGAATCTGCAAACACACTTATAAGCGAGGAAGATGTTTTGCTTTTTTGTGCGCCTGACAGCGTGGTTGCTCCACATTTGCTTCCTATTTTTTTAGCGAGATTAAATAAAATGCAAATTTTTGTACTTAACACCAACGGTTGGGTGTAGGAGTGCCAATTAGCATTTTTGAGCTCTGTTTTTGCCGCGCCCGGGGCCCGCAGCTGTGTAAGCAGCCGTTGCGAAAGCCAAGTCATGTTGCCTCGTCCAATTGCCTCCGAGACACCGCATCCAGCTACCAACCAGCTTCCAACCAACATCCAACCAGCTAGCAACCAGTTACCATCCAGCTTCACCCATTTCCGCCCCGGGGCAGTGCACTTGATTAGCAAGGACAGCCGGCGCATCCTGGAAACGACGTTCTCTGCGGAACGATAACAATTGGGCCGAGGAACGGCCAGATTCATTAAGCTAGTCGGTCTGATGCGCCACCAGTTGCTTCGCCCCCTCCTCAGCCCTGAAGGGAACTTGAACGTCGTCGTCAGCTGGATGAACACTTGTGCCTCGTTGATTTCCTTTCTGGGCTCACGCCTCGGCAACCTGCCACAGTCAAACTTCCCTAATTGGTTTCCACAGTACTGAACTTTTTCATACTTCACCTTCCAATTGGGCTTCAGTGCAGCATATTTTTTGGGGTCAAAAGTAAAATGTCCATTTTTGCAATTAAGTTTGTTATTTCGATCAATGGAAAGGAAACTACAAAACAGGGATTGTATTTGTTTAATTGTTTAAGATATTTGCATGAACTTAGTTGCGTTGTATTAGAAACTCTGTGCCTAATTAAAATTGGAGCACTTAACCCAGAGATTGACACATTTTCTCCTTTGAAAATGAATATGTTTGAGCTTAACGTATACAAGTCCATACTTCGGCTCTCAGAATTCGTATGTTAATGTTAATCAGATAAAGGAATAGTCGAAATATCCAATTTAATTGGCGCAAAACTGTGCGGGATGGGTTCCTCGAATCAATCATAATGCGCCGACACCGGATGCACATTTTACACACTTTCCGCTTGTAAATCCTCTCGTTGAGCAGCTGTTTGGTAAAAGCCGTAAATCAAACGCCACACCCGGAAGCCGGAGCCCAAACATGAGCATGCTTTCGGGTCCTCGCAAGTGGTGCTAAACTGGTTGGCGCTGTTGATTTTTGAGCTCTCTCGCCCATGATCTATGGGTCGGAACAAGAACAAACATATTCATCGCAACAATGCGGGGCTTAACGGCAGGAAAGCGAGCCCAATAGGGGATTGTTGGCCAATGTGTGTGGGCTCTTAAGCGCACCAGCTTCCGACAAGTGTCCACTCGAAGCCCACTGCCCCAGGCGGGGCACCGGAACCACCCGAACATATCCGAGGCATAAGCGACATAAATATATATTTTGGGGGACTGGGGAAGAGCAAATAGCAGTAGGCAGTTTTTAATGGAGCCTCCGCCGTCCATTATCTGAGCAAATAAAGTGACAACTCAACGCCTCGTGCCCGACAGCCATCTGTCCCATAAATAACGCACCCCAGGACCAGCAACTGCAAACCTCCAAACCCCTAAAACAGTGCTTCACCTGGCCCTCCTAATTGCTTTCCAAATCCAGGCGATGAGCAGACAAATAAATTCCCTCGTACCAGCCAAGATTTATGTTATGATAGCCATCATTAGGGCATCAGTGGCGAGAGGCCAAGTGCCAGATGGCTGGAGCTGCTTTCTGATGCCCGACGCCTTCCGGAATGCGAAATCATTGCGTTCTATTAGGCCCCGTAATCTGACATCGCAATTTAATGGAGCCGGAAAGTGGAGGGAGTGGGAGGAGTGGGTGTGGAAGCGCGAGCGGGGAACGCCATTAGCCGGAGGGCAGGTGGACCAGGTTCCCAGCTCGCGATTTCAGGTCATCCCATTAGAGCATCATTTGTCTCCCGGGCCGTGCAGCGGGAGAGACAGGTGGGGTGGGATATGGTAATTAAATGCCTTCTATAATTGAAATTCGCTTGAAATTTATTTGCTGCTGGTTCCATTAGTGAGCTGGTCCGTGATTGATTTGGCTTAGAGTAAGAACCTGGAAAAACACGAAAAGAGGGCCCCCCAGATGGAATTGTGAGATATTGCACATTCCGAATTTCGCTTTTCATTTGTTTTTTGTACTAGAAAGAACTGCGGGTGAATGGATGGATTCCCTAAAAACAACCAATCTGGCTCAGCAACTACTCTGAAAATCAATCCCTCTAGGACCGGGGGAATACTAGCTGCTGAGCCAGATTTTAATTTAATTTGGTTTTTAATTTCCACGCAATTTCCAAAATATTTCCCCAGCTGCCGGGAAACTACGAGTAGCTGGCTGCAACATGCAACATGCAACATCACATGCGGCATAATTCAAAGAACCTCTCGAAAATAAGCGAAACATTTTCACGAACTCAGCGCAACCGCCACCTGCACCCTTGTGGATGCCATCGTTCTTTGCCGCCGCCCTAGACTTTGGAGGAGCTGATGACATGAGTGGGCTGGCTGGTTTGTGTGGCAGGGAATGTGCCGGCTTGATTGTTGCCTTTCGCAGTTCTTTAATTTCTTTTGTGTCAAAGGAGAGTATCGCATTATTCAGGGTGCTTAAGAGCTTTCAGACTTGCTGGGGGATTTGCAATTCAGAGGGCAGGAACGAGGCTCAAAAAGGGGTTAAGCGCACGTGCAATGCCCCTCGCATTTGCCGAAAGCCGCAAAAAGTGTAAACCCCTTTCGCAATCGGTTAATTAACATGGCCAGGATGCAAAAAAGGAGTCCAGGGAAATCGGCTTTCAACGGTTGCATCAAAAGCACGATTACCTAAAACCAAATCCATCCATCTCCTGACCCCGACAAAAAAAATTCAAGGTTTTCGACAATGGCGCAGTGCGGAGATAATTTCCATCTCCATTCCGACACTAAATCAGGATTCGTGGGGCTCCTGAGAACTCCCCCTCCTCTCCTAGTTTGCTCAGCTGCTCTGCCCCGTGATTGCTCCGCGCCCGCATCGCAGAGTTTTCGGCGGCTGCGGCCCTTTGCAATAACACTGCTGGAAAAACTTTGCGCGGTATGTGCGTCGGGCACTTTGTCAGTTTTAGGTGAAAACTTTCCCCCCACTCCCGGCCAACCCATATTGATGGCAGAAGTTTCCAGCCCACACCGCTTGCGGTCAATGGTGCTGCGCAAAAATGGCTAAAACTGTCTGGGGTTGATTTAAAGTAGCCACAAATAGTCAATAAATACTCCTTCGTTCAGATGCAGCATTACAAAAATCGAACCATTATATTCAGAAATCTGTAATTGCTTTTATAAAGTCTTTTTGAAGAGTATGTCAATTTTTAAATTATTTATTGTAGTTATTAATAATTTAGATTCGGATTTGCAATAACAGCAATTTAAATCATGGTGAAAACAAAATTTACCCATTAAAGAAATGATAGGACTAAAAGGCCCCGCTCTTGCATCGCCATTTGGGACATATTTAATTAAATTTGTATCGTTGAAATTTAAGAATAGATCAAAGGGCTTAAAGCCAGGCTAGCAGACCTTATGGGGTTGTAAATATCGACTCCCAAGCTGTTTAATCTGGAGCCATTGTGGCGGCCTGCTGCTGTCGTTGGGTTCTTGCTTAAAATTTCAATTATTAAGTTATATTTTATTGCGCCGACAGGTGGCGGATGGGGGATTGTCTGAAGAGTTGCCAAAGATGTCAGCGGCAGGTGCGTAGGGACAGATACCGAATCCGAAACCCTGGGCCAGACTTGGGCATGGCTTTTGTGTTGGGCGGAATAAATAAACGTGCTTTGGCGGAACTCTTCAAGCGAGAGAGCCACTGTCCCAGTGCATGCAATAATTTCACATTTTTATTCATCTCTTGAAGGCGGGCGGGTGGCTCCAACCATTTGAATTCCATCAGCAACCACAGCCGTCAACGGCTTGACATCACCGCCTTCTGCCTCCCCCCGCCCGCCTCCTGCCAGTCGGCGATTCATTCTGCTGTCCGTCAACAGTTTTTGCACAATTTGCGGGCGGAGCAGTAAGCATGATTGATTGCCGAGGCATTGGGTTTCACGCACGCGACAACATGCGCCCACTTTTGCAAGGACCACAATCAAGAACAAGAGCAATAGCAAGGGCGAGAGCCGGAGCCGGAGCCGGAGGAGCAGAGATACGAGACACATGTCAACGCCGGAAAGCCGCGCGAATTTTACAGCACTTGTGGCTGAGGCGTCGGGCCACAATGGAATTCGGAAATTCCCCTCGCCCTCCAATTATTCGCCACCGCGTGCTTGAAGGCGTCAAATCAATAAACATTTTTGCGCCAGCTCTCAAGCTAATTAGAAAAGTGTTTGACAAATTGTCGAACCTCTTCAGAGCGGGGATTCGAGGAATTGAATATCCGGACGAATTCCGTGCATATTTGAGTGAATATTTATGACACAAAGTCGGTGCCATAAACACAGAAAGTTGGTCCTGAAACCCAGTCTCTGACTTTGACTCCGGCTCCGGCTCTGGCTCTGGCTGTGTCGCTGTCGCTGTCCCGTCTCTGTGCACCCGTTCAAGGACGAGTGGTCGTAAAGTCAAAGGCAAAAAGCGCTTAAGGACTTAACTAAAGCTTAGCCATGGCCAAAGGAGGGGAGAGTGGGGGCAAGAGGCTGCTGTCACTCGCCTCTCGCCGCTTCCTTGGTTGGAAAAGTTTGCGCCTCGGGCCGTAGTTCAGTTCAACTTACACCGCTCCCAGCTCCGGGTGGAACGATTGAATTTTCGGGACTTGCCATCGATCCGGTCCCGCATCCGGACGCAAACGATTCCCAAATCCGCTTGTTATAAATTCTAATCCCCGCAGAGCTGTAGCAACAACAGGAGAGAGTGTTGCAAACGATGTTTTCAAATTAATTACCCGAACTACTTTTGTCATCGTCCGCCGCATAAAATTGCATTTGCCGGATTACGCCTGCGGGCGATATGTTTGGTAATTGAGTTGACCCGGAGGCAACGAGCTAACCCGAAACACAAAGCTAATCGCACTAAAGCCACTCCCGCTCCCACTCCCAGGGCAGAGGGAGTCCTGGTGGGGCTTCCCCAAAATGTCCGAGGCGAAAGATAAAACGTTTGTTTTTGATTACACGCCGTACGTGTGTCTCGCCAACCGCAATGTTTTCCCTCGTTTGGGTTTTCCCCAGCCATGGGGAATTCGGAATTTGCGGTGCTTATTTTGCGCATATGTTTATGGAAGTGCAGCTTCCATTTGCTTGATTGTGGCCAATTTCAGTATGTTGTTTTTGGGCTCATCTCACAGTTTTCTAATCAGTTTAATTGATTGAGCGAGTGCTCTCTAATGGTACTAATTGGTAAATTGATTGAATACATTCGGTTAGGAATTGTGAACTTGGAATTGCGATATATCATCAATTTAAAAAGGAGGACACCTCCTGACGCATGGAATTAATGTGTGCTGAATTTAGTTCTGTTCTCAACTCTTTGGTACACCAAATTTTAAATTTGCAAGTGAATGTAATAAATCCTTCCCTTTGACTTTTCCCTATATATTTCTGTACCAAACTAAATGTAATTACAAATATCTTATCCGACATTCTTGAAAGTACTCAGCAGTGTAGTTGCATGCTGCAAAATTTTCCCACTTGGTAACCATGAATATTGTTAGTTGTTAGTAGACAAGCAGTTCAAGTTTCAGTTTTTCCGCCTGCCGTTCGCTCTGTCCACTCGACGAATGAGCTGTGAAGCCCTCTTCCAGCTTTTTGTAGCTTTTGAGGCGACTGTACCGCTGCATATGGGGCGGAGGCACGAACTTGTTGCTGGGGCCCTGAGAGCCCTCCATTGCTGCCACTCGAGGCGACACTCTAGCCAACTTCAGACACTGTTCGTTCTGGGCAATTAGTCAGCAAAAGTTGACAACGAGCCTTGAATGCAGGCCACGCAAAATGGGGAAAATAGTAAAAAGTAGGAAAAATAAACAACTTTCTCATTTGCATCTCTTTCTCTCCATTTTGCATGCTTTTTTTGCGCACAGACATCATTCACGGGAAGCTGTTCCAGAACACACGTGTTCTGGAGGTGGACTACGCCCAGGGACGGGACATTCCTCCCGGCTACACCTGCCAGATCGTAGAAACCCTCCAGGCCTGGGTCAACTCCTGCGACACCGTCTCAAATTGCATTGAAATGCAGATTAAGTTCGCCAATGCCGAAAAGTCCAAGAGAATGATGAACAAGGAGCGCGTGGAGCAAGACGTGAGTGTCTAACCATCTGAAAAGACTACATTTACCCAATCTCAAATTCCCTGTCCAATCCGTTGCAGCTCATTAACCTGAAGAAGGTGCTGAAGAGCCAGGCGTCGGACAGTGACGAGAGCATGCAAATCGACACCCACGGACCGGGGACGAGCGGAGGACTGGGTCAATCGGACCTGCGAAAGAAGCCCACGAAGCTGAGGAATCCCCGCAGTACGGCAGGTGGGTGAAATCTGAGCGAAACTGCATCGTAGAACAACACCAGCAGAGAGTTGATGCCGTTCATTATATCCTGGTTAATCGAGAGCCATCTAGTTAATTGTATTTTCTCACTTTTTTGCTCCCTTCCAGTTGGCCTGAAGTTCAGCAAGTGAGTGGAGGCTAGTCGGGCGGAAGAGGGCTGGGGCAGGAGACTGGGACTGGACCTGGGAGTTGGGCACAGCACTGCCACCTTTGGGTATAGCCCAGCCCAGGCTTTTGCAACGCCGCGCAGCACTTGAGGGACCGCAGATTCCGCTCGGCCGAGGAGAACTCTTCACCAAAAATATAATCACAACATAACTCATCCGGATTCAGCAAATGAATGTCGGCTGTCCGCGAAATGGATTCCATAATTAGCATCAAACCGATCACTAACAAATAACCAATAGAGAAACCTGTAATAATAGAAACGATGCATCAAAGTGCTTATTAATTAGTCCACTTATTTATCCGCATCTGCGTGATGGGAGCGTTCAAATGGGAGGCCATTGTTTACTTATCCGGCCCGGGGCCGTTTGGTCTTAAACGAGCATTTAATTAATGTCAAAATAGTTTGGGTTTAGACAAATGTTTATTGTACTCACATGTATACATCCGAATTGTGCGTGTTGCGGTCATGTCGGACATGTTTTCAGTCGTTCGTTCGTGTTATTTGTGGCCAATTACCTGCAGCAAATTGAATTTATACATGGAGCATTTGATTGTCATTAATTTGCATTCACAGGAGTGTAATTTCTGGTTCAACAATGTGTGTACGTATGTTTCTTTTTCATGCAATTTACACCATTATATTTTATTTAGTTCATTAACTCGGTAATATTAACAACTTGCTGCTGTGCGAAGTCATATTCATTGCCTGAGCAAATATGCAGACATATTTATTCTAAGACTAAAGCACAGCTGCACATATCAGAGCTCTGCTCATTAGACTCCTACATTGCACAAATATTGGAGTTGGAATTGGTGAATTTATCTCCCCCGCCCCCCTTGAACGCTGGGGGAAAGTGAGAACAATAAAACATTATGCGAAATGTGCACAATGCTAGCTCCCCCTATCTGCTGGCAATTACTTAATTACATTTCAAGCTACCACTTCCTTGGATTCGAGACAACCAGAGCACATTTCCAGTCAGTCGGAACCGCATTGTTGGTGGCAACTTGCGAACTGTTAATTTACATCTCCCCGATGGCTGTGTTTGCAATTAATATTGGAGCTACTCCCAGGCAGGCGATTGCCATGTGTCCTGGGATATCGAACATGACTTGTTGGTAAATATTTATTGTGGGCCACTGCAATTATAAGTGCCCACAAGAGGGCACCAATAAACTACATTTCCAGGTAACTTTTAGCTTATTTAACTTAAATATTCACCGAGTTTTTATATGCATTACTAATTTATGATCGAATTTGAACAAAATATAACAACTAAAATATGCAATAATATTAATTTAGTTTGGATAAAACGTACATTAAAAATGGATGAATGTATGAAATTAATTTTGTTCTATGTTTTAATATATTGTATTGAATTTTTTGTTCTGTTGTTTAATGTATTCGACTCTATAGAAATCTGTTAACAATATAAAGCATTATTCCGCTTCGATGTCGGTTAGGATTTCCATCAGTTGGTTAGTTTATTCTATTTAGGGAAACTTTTTGAAAGAATCACCTTTAGGCTTGCAACCTGTTTTGTTAGCCGGATCATTGTTATTGCGAATAAGAACACTTAAAATTATAGCATTAACTGCTTGGCGACAAATTTCGATTTTATTGATATGCGATTTGTATATTCGCGCTTTTTGGCATTTGGTTAATGGGCTTATTATCTTAGAATCCGCATTTGAAATCTGGTTTTTGCCTTGATAAATTATCAGAAATGTTAAAGTTGCTCTTTCGACATCCCCTGTGAAAATCTAGGGCATATTCAATTTATGCTGAGCAATGTGAACTCGTTTTAGAGATACAAAAAAATTTCCTAAATTTAAATCTTTCTTACCAGCTGATTTTGAATTTAATTTGAATTATTCAATGTGAATATTTAATAAAGGCCAAGGAAGTTTGTTGACTGAAATTTTGGAAACCGGAATCGGGTGGGGTTCCTCCGGTGGAAGAATGCTTTTACTTCTATAATTTGATATTATAATTAATTTTGAATTCAAATTCTAATAAGTGTAATTTTTTTTAGATTTACCAATCAAAAGATATAGTTGTGCCAAATAAAATTATGCTCCACTATTATTTTTAGTAATTAGATGATGCCCAAACTATTTCGAATTATTTTATTTCACTGAAGTGTCAAATCTTGATTTTTATCAAATATATAAAATAAATTTGTTAAAACATTCTGACACCACAGAATATATTTATAAATAACTGCTTAATTAGTAATTGATAATTCCATGAATGGATTAACCGTGTACGAAGGAATAATTTAGCCAATAATTCAGAATATCTTACCGACCGAGAACTAGCTGAAACCCTTTTGATTATGAATAATGCTTTTAATACGATTTATTCGCAAAAAGTAATATATTTAATCTGATTGTAAAGAAGATTTAATTAATTATTGATCAACTCTGTTTTGTTTTAATTTCTTCTCCGATGTTTGACCTAAAAACACGTTTCCCCTTTTACATATATGCACATTATACACCTTAAAATCGGCTAATCTTGATCGGGTTGCAATAAAGAATTGTGCTAAAATGTGACGAGAATCGAAAGCGAAATGAAAACTGGTTGGGCAGGTCGAAAACCGTTACAATCGAGTATCCAAATCAAACCAAAACCAAATCCAAATCAATTTACTGCCGTAAACAATTTGCATGTATTTCAAAAAACAGTTAGAGGTCTTAAACAACTAGGTCGAAAGGTGTCCGGAGAACAGTCCACAGTGGGGTCCGCAGTCAGAGAGGGTTCCTAGTGGTGGTGGCTTGGCTCGGGGGCCGAAGGATGCGACTCCAGCCAGGCGACGGCGCGGGCGATGGCCTCTGGGATTGGGGGTGGGGTTGGGATCCAGGAGCCCACGGGCTGGTAGCCGTTCTCATCGGCCACATACTTGATGTCCACATGCTCGCCCTCGGGGGAGATCCAGCTGAAGCTGCCGTGGATGTTGCCATGCACATCACCGCTGGCCGCCTGCTGGATGCCGTTGGAGGTCTGCAGACTAGCGTCG
This sequence comes from Drosophila setifemur, assembly GCA_021224005.1. NCBI lineage: Eukaryota > Metazoa > Arthropoda > Insecta > Diptera > Drosophilidae > Drosophila > Drosophila setifemur. The sequence goes on from JAJJHY010005742.1 coordinate 11,442,230, forward strand.
AATCCATCGGCACGGATATCGTCCGATCGGGATTGGACCTCGGCGTGGACATCCTCGGAGCGTCCCACGGAGTGGGGCACTGGTGGGTTGGCCAGGGCCAGTCCCAAAACCGCGCAGAGCATCACCTGGATGGATGAATGGGATAAATAAGAGGCTGGAGGATGGGCAATCCTGCTCCTGGCTGGCTACTCACTATCTTGAACATTTTTGCTGATTTCTGTCTGGCCGAAAACGAACGTTGACTGATAACCGTCTGTGGTCCGGGGTGGCCTTTTATATGATTGCCAGAACGACTGTTCCATCGCAATCGAATCGCAACATCTCGTCTTCAATTGCTGCTCTGAGTTATGGGTTGATTTCGCGGATGAGCCAACAAGTATTAAAAAGAACCCTCACATGGCGACACCCGGACAAATGCCAGGGAACGGGATAAGTACTATATATAATCTCTTAATAGATGCTAAAATGAAACACTCGCATCAATAAAGGGGCAAACGGGTTAAGTGGCATCCCGTAAACCAAACGAGTTCACTCCTCCATCTGTTTCTTCTTCTTGGCCAAATCGGAGATTTAACTACTTCAAACGACACAACCGACTTGTTAGATGCGATGTCTTCTCGCATGTATGTACGAGTACATTAAATTTTGTTTGTTTTGTTCCAAATGAACAACCATCACCTTGACTATTGATTCTCTGAGTGTATCATCTCCTTAATTGCGTTTTGGCTTTGATTTTCTGAATTTGTTTGCTAAAATCATCGAATATCTTCTCTTTATTCGGCCGGGTTGTCTAAGAGATATTCAAAGTAAGAGCGAAAAAGTGCAATTTAAATAAATGGTGTCTAAATTTATTTTAACCAATTAAAATAGTTTAAAGACTAGAGCATTGTTTTTAGATTTCTCAACAAAAATACTTTAATACGGTAGGATGGTTCCTATAGCGCCTATATACCTATTACAGCGGTTCAACTTTTTCGATCTACCTTCCTAAAACCCCATGAAAATTACATTTCACAGCTATGAATTATCTTTAAAAACTACATAATTGGTTCTTATATAGTCAGCTTTATAATTTTTAATCAGCTAAGGAAAAATAAAAACAACAAAATGTATAAATCAAATAACAACAGTGCAGTTAAACAACTACATGACTTCCAAACTGATATTAAATATTAAATGTTGAAATATATATATGTAAGCAGACTTGTGTTTTAAATATGCCAACATTTTATTAATTATTTTGGGTATAAATTTCGCCTTTCAGATGTGTTCTAGTAAGTGTAACATTTTAGCAATTATAATATTTTATTTCTTAAAGTGGTCAACTAAAGTATCTATATATTTTTGACATTTTAGCCGAGTTGAGTTTAATGGTCTCTGGTCTAATATTTATCGTTAAATTGAATAGAATAATATAATTTGAAATATTTATATTAGCTCCAAATATTTCATTTTATAGAAAGGAATATATTTATATTTATCTCGCAAGTGAAAATCTATAAAAGCATTTTAAATTTAACCAAAAATGTAAGGCATACATTTTTTGTTTAAAATGGTTTTCCAAAATATTTTAATTATTTACTATTATTGTTTTTTACTTATTTGTTATGATCTTAGACGTTTTAAGTATTAATAGGTTGGCAATTTGTTGCGATTTATGCGCTTTTCACATAAATAATAAAAGGTCTTAAACAGTTTAAATAGAAATTTAAAGAGAATAGTAAAAATCGACAAACCTGGTGATGTTGATCATATATGGTCATTATAAATTTTAGCAAAATGTTGCTTAATATTACAAAACTTATTTATGTCATAAATTCATTAAATATATGATTAAGCAATTCAATCGAAATCAGTTGTCGATCCTTTTGATACTATCAGCAACAGTGTGCCATCATAATATTTGTCTTACACTTGTTTAGCAGTTCTCACGTGTTATTTATATTTATTTGTATATACTTAAATTAAGAATATCAGGATAAGTGTGCTCTTCATTCGTGCGTTCGATACTAATTATCCTGTCCCCAGGACCCCCTAACCCTCATTCATTGGCAGTAAATAAAAACAATCATGTGTTTGATACTGTTATAAGCATGTGCATGTATTTTTTTGAAAGTCAAGAAGTATAGCTAAACAACTAGGTGCATACGTATCGAGAGAACAGTCCATGTTGCGGTCCGGGTCCGGTTCCGGAGCAGTTACGTTTAGTGGTGACGAGGGTGCTCGGGAGCTTGGGGGTGGGACTCCAGCCAGGCGAGGGCGCGGACAATGGCCTCTGGGATTGGGGGAGGAGTGGGGATCCAGGAGCCCGATGGCTGGTAGCCGTTCTCATCGGCCACGTACTTGATGTCCACATGCTCGCCCTCGGGGGAGATCCATCCGAAGTTGCCATGGATGTTTCCATGCACATCTCCGCTGGCTGCCTGCTGGATGTTGTTAGAGGTCTGCAGACTGGCATCGAATCCATCGGCACGGACATCGTCCGAGCGGGAGATCACCTCGGCGTGGACATCATCGGAATGGGACACGGGGGCCACGGCGGTAGCCACTCCCACAACGGCGAGGATCATCACCTAGATTGAGACGAATCATCCGGCTCAGTAATGAGTTCCCAGGTTGCCCTGCCAGCTGCTACTTACAAACTTGAACATTTTTGCTGATTTCTGTCTGACTTCGAACGAACGTTGACTGATATCGGTCTCTGGCCGGCGGCTGTCTTTATATATGATTCCCAATCCAGTTGCGGCTCCAAATCAATTACTTTCAGTCATCCATGTCTGAGTTATCGGGTGCACCCAACGCCCCTAAAGCCAACAAAGGCCAGAGCCCATAAATTCTCCGTTTGACACCGCGAAACAAATGTCAAATAACGAGTCTGGAGCAGGTGAATAGTAGGTGCCGAAATGAAACATGCTTTCATAGAATTTTTGGATGGGCGGTGGTGCAGTTCAGGTTTCCGATTCCCAGCTAATCGATGACGTCTCGATTTGGACACACGCCTTCAGCCGGTTACCAAGTTGGCAACAAACAAAAGTCGCAAGTCCGTAACATATAGGTATAAAATATTGGTATAAATACTAGTAAAATGAACTAAAGGACAAATTCAGCATCAGTGATGCCGGATACTATTTTTATTTTAATTCAACTAATTATTTAATTTTATACTCAAGCCTTTAAAAAATGTTAAAATCAATTTTACTTTAAATGAACTGTCCATAAGAGAAACCTCAGTGGATTATCTAGTAAGATGCAAAATCCCGAATATGGTAAGCATATTTTCCAAGAAGCCTTCACATTATCTTATTGGATTTTTTTTTCTAAATAATAACAATGGCAATCATATTGAAAAATTACATTTCAATAGCATTTGGAATATAACCAAAAATGTAAAAAGGTTTTCCCAAATGTTTTATTTATTTATTTATCTTATTTTTTGAGATGAGTGATTTCAATTTGAATTTGGAAATGAATACCATGATTACACAAATAAATATGACTAGAAATATTTGTATTACTAACTATATCAGGGTATGCCGCTTGGACGTCACTTTTTCCTGATAATTGGCAAATAAATATTTATATTTAACTGTAACTATAATACAAACAAAAGATTTTTTATTTGTATTCAATTGAATCACCAAAATAAAAACCTTATACAGTCAAAAGGCATGAATGTCTACAACGTGTTCTACAATATTCTATAAATTTGTTTTGCTTTTCATATTCACAATGTAGTTTATTTCTAATAATTTAAATATTGGTAAAATAAACAAATTTGTATCAAACAATACAGTAATAATATCGAAATTCATTCATAATAAAGTGGAGTCCTTCATCTTCTATTTGTTATTAATGAAGTTATTCCTTATTGAACTTGTGCCATTTCTTCAATTCCATACATATGCAACCAATAAAAATATATTAAAATATTCTAAGACTCTTTGTTTAAAATTGTCTCTTGAAATTAACAACGGCTTAAAGCTTTAATCCAGAGTTGTCAATTTATGTGCCTTGGCTTAAATGGGCCAACGGACGAACTCCGAAAATTATGCTTCGATTTTTAAGAACTCATCGAAAATATGTATGTAGATTCATTTATTTATACGTATTTTAAACAGCCCCAGAACGCAATTATAAAAAGGCTTATGAATAATTCATTGTCTGCTTGATTTGCATTACATTTCCGTTAAACTCAAGTTTTTGGTTGGCCGAATTGCTACTGAGAGATGCCAAATATTTTCCATCCCAACGAAATTGTTATAGAACGGGCTTAAAGAAATTTCAAATTGATATAATTTGCATCTGATGCAGACGGTTTTTATTGTCCCGCTGGTTAAACTAAATCATCTTGACTTAATTATGTGACTATATTGCATCAGCACATCCGACTTTGGACGATTTTTAGATATATAAAGCCGATTCCTCGCAGTAGATTGGAATCAGTCTCAAAGTTCTTTACTCCGACTACAAAACCAAATCAAGATGTTCAAGATCGTAAGTATGCCGCGAGGAGCATTGGATATTCTTCCCTCTATTCATGGATTATCCCCACATATCAGCTGCTCGTCTGCTCCCTCGTCGCTTTGGTGGCTGCCAATGCCGTTGTTGAGGTCAAGGAGCTGGTCAACGATGTCAACCCCGATGGCTTCCAGAGCAGACTGGTCCTGGATGACGGAACCGCCGCCTCGGCCAACGGGGACGTGCACGGAAACATCGATGGAGTCTTCGAGTGGATTTCCCCCGAGGGCGTCCATGTGCGTGTCAGCTACAAGGCCGACGAGAACGGTTACCAGCCCCAGAGCGATCTGCTGCCCACTCCCCCACCAATCCCAGCGGCCATCCTCAAGGCCATCGCCTACATCGAGGCCAACCCCAGCAAGAACTAGGCTAATCCTCAGGCTTTCCACCTCCAACGATTGGGAACAGCTGGTCTGAGCATGGAATACTCGGACCTGCTGCTTAGGCTATAGACACTCCACACATATGTATGGTACATATGTAAATGTTGTTAAGGAATCTGAAAATAAATTATAATTTGCAAACATAAACCTGAAGCCAAAAATATTATTTTTAAATTTAATCATTGCACATTTTTATGATGTCCCTGAATAAAATATTTGTACCTATCAATAAACTTGATTTGCATAATAAATGTACTCTGAATTTTATAGACTATTTTAGCACTGAATTGGATATTCCATTACTTTAACAGAAACCAAAGGAGGTGTCCAACGACAAAAGTTAAATTTGAAATCAACGGATTTTTTAAATGGAGAACAACGATTTCCCAAGTCTCCATAGATGAGAATCAATAAATGGTGGAGATCAGCCTGCTGTTTTTTCTGTTCGCCTGGTACTTGTTTTCTGAAAACCCATACAAATTAACAAATTTTAAACATAACGTTGTTGTAATTTGTTGTACTGACATTAAAACTGAGGCTCTGAATGGGATGTTCCTTTTATTTAATGTACCAGGAGAACAGAAAAAACAGCAGCAAAAGAAAACAACAGCAGCAAGTACCCAACTGTTCCCACTCAAAGCGTTCCCACTCAATGCGTTCCCACTCAATGTACTCTCAATGCAAGAAACGGTCGTTTCAAAAGCTTTTCTCTTTTTCGGAGAACAACGGTTGTTTCTAAATCACTTCTCTCCACACATTACGAATAGGAAGAGATCCGCATGGAGAACAACGATTTCCCAAGTCTCCAAAGATGAGAATCAATAAATTATGGAGATCAGCTTGTTGTTTTTTCTGTTCGCCTGGTACTTGCTTTCTGAAATCCCATAGAAACTAACATATTTTTATACACTTTTAGAGGGTATTATAATTTTGACCAGAAATTTGTAACGCAGTGAAGGAGACATTTCCGACCATATAAAGTATATATATTCTTGATCAGCATCACCAGCCGAGTCGATATAGCCATGTCCGTCTGTCGGTTGATATGTAATTTTGTTATTTATTTCTTAGGAAACTCTTATTAATGACTATTTTAACATATCCTGAAAGTTTCATCAAAATCGGACCACTATATCCTATAGCTGCCATAGGAACGATGGGAGTAAATGGGTCATTGAGCATAAATCTGGTGTTTTTCAAGACAATTAATTCATTCTTAAGAAATACCGTTTCAATAAACATTAAAGCCGCTCTAAAAACCAAAAATCGGATTACTATATCCTATATCCTATTACTATATCCTACCGAAGCTAGCCTTCTTTTCTTGTTTTTGCATATAATTTAATCAGCGATCTTAACACAGTTTATATTAATATATATAAAAGTGTCAAGGACTGTTAATATATATATGTATGCATGCATAAACTTATTCGACTACACTACTTCTGCAACAGATATAGTTATATAGTTATATACCATTATAAAATCCTGGTTTATACCAAAGTTTTTCCGTTATGTTATTTACAATATAAATAATAAATAAATACATTAAAATAATTTTGTTTTCCATTAGGTTATTTATAAAATATACTCAAGGTTTACTTTAATGTTATTTATTATAGAAATAATAAATAATTTCTTTGTTTATTAGGTAATTTATAAAATAATTTATTTAATTGGAACCAAACCAATTATTCTGACTTTACTATAAACCAACCTAATGCTGGAGATTTTAGAGAAAACTGATAATATACTCGTATTTATATATAAATTAACATATTCTGCTACATTATGTATGCATCCAGTGTTCTGTTATGTTATTTACAACAGAAATAATAAATAAATACAATAAAATAATATTGCTTTCCATTACATTATTTATCATTATTATATTACTTAATTGAAACCAAGTCGCTTGATGCTGGAGACGTTTGTTATGCTCCGAAAAGTATGCTAAGCTAAGAGGTATATTTAAGTTACACATATAATCAGAGCAATTTCCTGGACCTATTAAAATTAAATGTACAAAAAGAATGTATTTCCTTAGAATTGAAATATAAAATTCATTCTGCTGATTAGTTAAATCTGCCACGATCTATTTTAAAATGCCACTGGAATCTCTTGGTTGAATCTTTGCGAAATGGCGAGGTCGGGAATCGTTCTAGAATAATTACGGTAGCAATTTGCATAGACCAGATAAAACAAAAAGAGTGCATCCGACGAATTTAATTACCGCGTGTGGAGCATTCCCAACCTGTCCACACCAGCTAACGAGACTTATGCTGGCCGAAATGTTAATTAAAAACGGGTTGCATCAGCTTCGGGTTTGGTGGTTTGGGTTACCGCCGGGCCGTATAAAAGGCGGAGTTCGCCCCCAGATTGTCATCAGTCTCTCGAGTTCTCTAGTCGGACAATCAAACTCAATCAAAATGTTCAAGATCGTAAGTATCCTTCGAGCAGTACTAAGCATTCGCCACTGGGCTGGATACAAATAAATCTGTGATTATTCCCGCAGCTGCTTGTGTGCGCCCTGGCCGCTCTGGTGGCTGCCAACGAGAATGCCGAAGTCAAGGAGCTGGTCAATGACGTGAACCCCGACGGCTTCATCACCAAAGTGGTCCTCGACAACGGAGTCGCCTCCTCCGCCACCGGAGATGTGCACGGAAACATCGACGGAGTCTTCGAGTGGGTGTCACCCGAGGGCGAGCATGTGCGTGTCAGCTACAAGGCCGACGAGAACGGTTACCAGCCCCAGAGCGATCTGCTGCCCACTCCCCCACCCGTCCCGGAGGCCATCCTCAAGGCCATCGCCTACATCCAGGCCCATCCCAGCAAGGAATAAGCTGGCGGAGCACCCAAAACCCGGACATGGCAACCCAACTCTTAGAATTTTAACCGCAAGCTGACTATATAAGTCGGATTATCGAATCGACAAATAAACAACGATATTCAATGGCAATGGCAAAAATGTAATTACTCTCAGATGTTTTCGACCTTTAACGGGGAATATACAAATCTGGGATCTGAAATCTGGGATCTGGGATCTCTGATTTATAGCCACTGAGACAGTGAAATATATGTTCCATATTGTCACGCTCTGAATGGATGATTTTTGACTGATATTTGCAGTTAATAAACTGGTTTGATTAGCGCATCTCTAAACAAGTACAATCGAACCACGTTTACGGATTACCGTAATCGCAAATTAACCCGTTTTATTAAATGCAAAATAATTTTAATTTAATTTTATGCGCTATTAAAATGGTTCTACAATGTTCGCATTTGTATCTGGAAATAATTAAAACATCAAATAATAACATTTTGTTTTTGGTTAGATTATCTTCTGGCAAACAAAAGATCATTTTTGAAACAGGTTTTCCCCAGAACTATATTATATTTTATGGATAGAATTTAAACTTTATCATCGATACAAAAAGTATCTCAAACCTGACGGCTACCCTCAAAATCGACTGTCGAAAATGATGGAGCGAAAGTGTTTTGGGCCAGCAGCTTCTGTTTCTTTTTTTGCCATCATTTACATTTTATGCATATTAAATTATGCAATGAAATAAAAACGAAACTGGCGAATCGGCTCGATTTCAATATTAATTAGCAGCGAAATGAGCAAATGTATGCTAATTAAAATGAATTATTTGCCAAGACAACTTTGATTATATTCGCAGGGAAAAAACAGGTTTCGGCGATCAACTAGAATGGAAAATATAAGTTGCTTTATAAAGGCAGACAGATAACATTAATAATTTATAGCAATGCATATTAAAATTAAGATATCGTATTAAATTTAATTTTGTATATATGTACAAGATTTAAGTATTTGGTGTAGCTGAATAATAAAGTATCTTTTTAAATAAAAAGGTTCATTGATTAGATCGCTTCCTCAGCCTAATCTGTATTCCATTCTCCGACTTGAGGGTCACTCGAATGTTCAGCACCGGATCGAATTCGCTCTGCGGGACACAATCCACCCGGGAGTGATCATTGATACCCGAGGAGAGACCATCGACAGCGGGAAGGATTTCAAAGTTTCGCACCAGCTGCGAGAGGAGGGCCTTCATCTGGTACATGGCAAACTTTTCAGCTGGAAATTAAAGAAATTTAAATTAATTCCCCAAAATGTATCTTAACACCATTGTGGTTACCAATGCATCGTCTGGGCCCTGCACTAAATGGAACACTCTTGAACGCCTCGATGCCCACATTTCCCTTGTCATTCTCGAATCTCTCGGGTCGGAAGACGCAGGGATCTTCGAAATATTTCTCATTGTAGCCCATGGCAATCAGACACATGATTACCGTGGTCCTCTTGGCTATCTTGGTGCCATCTGCAAGGGATAAAATATTGATTTCATGAATACTTTGATCCCCTCCCTCCTCTTACCAATTTCTATGGCCTTGCGGTTGGTTCTGGCAATCAGAGGAACCGATGGATACAAACGCAGGGTCTCGCGAATGATCAGCTCCAAATAGTACATCCGATCCAGTCGGGCCAGATCCGCCTCCCCCGCCGACAAATCCTTGCCAAAGATGCGTTGCTGCTCCTCAAAAGCCTTAGCCTGGACCTCCGGATGCCGGGAGAGAGTGTACAGGGTGAAGGAGATGGCGGCTGCAACGGGATCGTGGCCCTAAATTCCAAAAGTTTGCATTATTTTAGGATTTCCACGGATGTTTGACTTACGGTGAATATAAAGGTGGATACTTCCTCCACAATCTCGCGCTCCTTGAGGCTCCTGCCATCGAGTTTGGCAGCCAGGAGGACGTCGAGAAAAGGTTTATGAATACTTTCCCCGGCACTTTCCCCGGCACTTTCCCTGACCAGCTGGTGGCGACGTTGTGCGATAATCTGAAAGTAGTGCAAAGCATCGAATTTAACGCAGTTTTTCCACCTGCAACTGCTGCCCTGCTGCACTTACTCGATTCAGTTCGCCCCGGAGGAGGGACAGGGCTTTGCGCTGCTTCAGATAGTAGGATGTAAGTCGGAAGAGGGCATCGAACCGTTTCACAATGCTGAAGGTGCGCTCCTGGACCACATCGCATAAGCTGGAATTCGTTCAGAGAGGAGGAGGGAAAGGGGGTCAGGGAACGTAATCCCGGGATTACTCGGAATGAACTTACTCCTTGACGGCGCCATGCAAATCGGAGGGCTCTCCATTCAGGCTGCTGCTGGCCAGACCAGTGGCATTTTCTGCGAACAACACGAGATTCGGTACAAACTCAAAGCATTTTGCACAGGGCCAAATGAACCCGAACGAATCGCAAAAGTTCCCAATAAATTACCGCCGGTTAGCGGGAAAATTCCTCAAATCATTTCACCCAACAATATGCATCGCAAAAGGGCAAGTACCTCTCTCGGAACTCGACCGCGAAACTTTTCCGCCCAATCCGCCGCACAATCTGCGGCACTTGTAGCCATTTTCTATGCAATAAATCTTATTTATAAAACGTTCATAATAAATTACAAAAAATAAACGAGCGAGAGACGGAGCCCGGGGGAGTGCGAAACTCGGCCTCGAAAACAACATGACAAATGTGTAAAGTTTCGCTCAGATGCACGGGGAGAAAGATATGGTACATACACATATATATCATTGGTTAAATTAGGAAAAAGAAATATAGTAATAGGTTTCGCATAAACGAAAGAAACTTGTGGACAACTGTTCTGTAATTGTATTCTAAAGATCTTCCTTGTATGTTATTTTTAAATCAACTAATTTTGGTGTACCTAGAGCATACCCTTCAATCCCCATTTCCAGGGTACTCACATGTAAATATATTTTTACAGTGTGGGCCAAAAACCACTTCCACTTACCGCACACAATATCCAGCGTACACTTGGCCACCAGCTCCTGGGCGTCGAAGATTTCCTCCGTTTCCGACAGAGTGCTAAGCTTCTCCACGAATTGGCCACCCGTCCGTTGGACAACACGCAGATAACCCTCGATGGCCGAACGCTCGAAGGCGGGGATGTAGAGCTTCTGGTGCTTCAGCCAGCGGGCACCGGAACTGGTGAGCAGACCATCGCCCAGCCAGGGTCGTAAAAAGGAATACAAGTGCTCCTTGTACAGCAACGATGAACTTGACAAGATATTCTGGAGGAGAGAGGAGAAGCAATAAGCAGGGGGGTAGGGGATGATGACAGGACAGGACTCACCTGAATCTCCGCCGGATCACTCAGCATCATGTGGTACTGGAGAAAGACAAGCGAACGGAATCCCTGGAAATCATATTTCCGACAATATTGCAAAACCTTTTTCGGATATTCTGTGGAAGAAACAAGAGCAGCTCGTTCCTGGTTATGGCCACTTTAATTATCCCACACAAGTTTCTGGTTTGCCGAGCACTAGAGTTGGTAGAGGTTTCCTCAGTTTTAAGGAAAATGCAATTTTCAAGAAAATTTTGTGGAGATGCCTCACATATTATAATTAACTTGCACGGTCTTTGGTTTAACTGAAGTTTTCCATCTTCCTGAAGTATTTGTACTTCAACCAACAGTTTTGAGAAGCCACTTTGGGTACGAATTTTATGTTAACTTATTGCCGGTTTAAATTGTCGCAGGTTTTACTCATATCTGCAAAATTGGCAAGACCTTCTTTTTTTGTTACCAATGTTATCAATATTAAAAGTTTTTCTAGAAGGTGTAGGTATCGCTTTTAATCGAATTAGGCCAGTGCATTATTAAATCGGTCTTTTGACCATCGAAGTGCAACAGACACACAAATAATAAGCAATAACAAAATAACAAGAAATCACAATGGGTCAACCATCGGGGCAGGGAAGGAAAAATATGGCAAAAGGATGGAATAGGATGTTGGAGCCTCGTTTTTCCCTCCGGGCATTGTGCATTTGAAATGATTACTTTAGGCATGTACCCCGAGGAAGGAGAAACAAGACCGAATTTATTCAGCCGTGCAGAGAGGAGAGGCACTTGGGAAATGCACACAGAACTTGATGAAAGTTGTAAGAAATATTACAATAAATAAGTCGGGGGAATCTGGCACACAAAAAGCGCACACAAACTGGGATCCGAATGCGCAATTCGATACCGGCGGGAATGGAATCGGTGCACATTGAATCGGTGCACAATGGCAAATTCGCAATGGTCGGGGAAAATGCATTTCCAACTAAACGCCAAGAGTGCATAAATATAGTCAAGCACCTGGGGTAGCCCCCGGGTGGAGTACTCGTACTCACCGGCTGGCTTGAGGCCAAACTGGAAGAGGTTACCCACGAAGGGGTACGGCGTGGGTCCCGGTATCATTTCCATGATGCCCGCCATGTGGTCAAGGTAGTTGAATATCTTCACGCCCTTGAACACCAAAATGGTGGCCAAAATAATGGCCGACGCTATCAGGAACATGATGTCGCCAAACTGCTCTCGTTCACTATCCTCTCCAGACTGGTGGCTCCGGTGCCTTCTGCGGATTATTTGGTAACCAATTTCGCAGCCGATTACCCCCGACGATAGCTTATCTATCTTAAACTTTTTCGTTCGTTCGTTTTTTTTTGTGAGTTATTTAACTTGTTTGCGATTGCGAATCGGCATTAAACATCAATACCGCAATTAACATAGTTTTTATTGCATTTCGCCGCTGATAATTGATAAAAAAAAAAGTAATTGCACTGAGCTACCTGGCGGGGAAATTGACTCACTATCATTCACTTGATGACGTGTGAGTCTAAAGGGTGATTTGTTATCACCAGATATGGTGATTATTAGTGAATAATAACGTTAGGTGGCTGTCGAATCTGCAGAAACGTAATACTTCTAAAAATGGTTCTAAGATTAGGCTTTAAGAAAGGGGTGCCCCTCTTATGTTAAAATAATGGGAGGGTTCTCAGTGCAGATTAAGATTCCTTGAACGGATCTAGGATTTCCAATATTGTCACATCAAAATTTAAATAATGACCACATTATAAAATGGAAGATAATATTTAAAATAATGGCTAAAACAATGTTATTGGGATTAAAAAAAATCCTTATGTCCAGAATGGATTGTATATTTGGATATATTTTTATGTAGCCCCTTACAGAAATATCGAAAATGTATTATAAATTCACAATGGCTATAATAAATAGAGGCCCGGTTTTGAGGGACTTTCAGGATAGCATAAATTAGTCATTAAATATGTCAAAATTAGAGTACACTCTGCGAGGGAATACTAATAGTTAAATTCAAGGGTATACAAATAATTTGAATCAATTGTTTACTGGGTATGTTTTGAGTCCCCTATTGTATGGCGACTAACAGCCTCGGAGGCTTTATACCTCATACATTCGGTCCTAAAGTTAACACGGTATATAGCTTTCCCATCCGTTTGAATTCTATTCAAGCGTTATTTGGTCAAGAGTATATGAATTACATAAGTTTTATTGGAGTTATAATCATTAAAATTTACTGCAACTAAAGCAGATGGCACTTGGTCTCCTTAAAAAGATATACCTAAAATTATTGAATATTTTTTTGTATTTAAATAAATAGTATTAATAAATTTCAATACTCATTAGTTATTGTCTTTGAAAAATGTTGTCTACATCGGATCAGTATTTATTGGTATGTACAAGATAATGTAGATCCCACTTTCATGTAGAGAACGTGAGAGTTGCGCAGGGATTCTACATGCGCTGCAGCTGATAAGCTGAAAAAAAACTTCACAAATAACTTACTCTTCATTGAGATACTCTCTTCGCTCTCTTAAGTTTCCGAAAGAGTTACTACCATCAAAGTTTTGTATTCAGTTCACGTTTCTTTGGTTTGTTTACCAATTTCGATTTCAAATTAGACAATACTAGTATACTATGCTGCGAGACAAGGAAAGCTAGCAAGCTAGTATGAGTCGTTACTTTCGTAGATTTGTATAGTCTGTAGATTCGGTTAATGGGGGGAGTCTCAAACAATTTGGCTATGAGCTAAGAGGCTCATCTCTCAGAAAACCTGATTTCCAAAATGCCAAGTCACGCTGAAGTGCCAAAACATTCACTTATGTTCGGAAAGCTGAATTTGAGTTTTGAGAAAAGCGAGAGAGCGAGCCCCGAACGGGCTGTTATCGCTCGTATTTAACCCGGGGCCCGCCTCCAAACCCCTCTCATTGAGCAAGTGACTCCGTCGGCGGACGGTCGTGATCGAGAATGTGGATCGTACTATATGTTTTGTTGGCTCTGCCACTGCTTTTGGTAGCCTATTTGGAGTGGAGCACGTTCCGGCGGAGGAAAGTGCTGCGCCAGTTCAACAGCCCCAAGGGGTTGCCCGTTGTGGGAAACACCCATCAGATGGGCAAGAATCCTGCAGGTGGGTTGGCAATGAAACGAAACGAAACGAAACAAAATCTCGGATGACACACCCAAAATTACCCTTCTCGAATAGCGTTGTGACTGATGTAAGTGAGATTTGAATCGACTCAGCGGCAGCGCTATTCCAGGAAGGTCATTTCGGCAAAGCGACTGTTTTAGTGGAAATTAATCTGATGGTTTATTCGGCTACTAATTATCAACTTACCGGCTAATCAGTGTCAAGTGCTTAAGTTTCACAGATAACAAAGAGACTTTGTCTCCCCAAACCAAAGAGCGAAGTAATGGTGAAACAAAACTATCTTGCAATTTGCAGTTTTGTTTGATAAATTCGCATGATTAATTAATTCTTTACCAATAGGAACATATTTATAGCTTTTCATATATACTATATTTTATAAACAAAAGTATTATGACATAAGGCTTATAACTATAACTACCGATAATAAAAATAATAATAAATAAAAACAAACCCTCCTTTGACATCGTTGACCTTTTGCCAACGCAAAGGAATTCATTTCCCTCGATTTTGTGATGTTTCTTTTTATTTATTTGGACCTTTTTTATCCGCTCGTACACAGGCATTTTTTGTTGTTCTTCATTCAATATCTGCATTAAACATTTTTTTGATATCTATAGTTCTCAAATATGCTTTCATCCGTAAATATAAATATTTCCCTAAATTATTGAGCCTTTTTGTAGGAATTTAATGGAATGGGTCGAGCAGCTAAGCCTGCCTCATCAGTTGAAATTTAAAAGATAGATAAATAAATTATAGATAAATTATATTGTTTATTGTTTATTGTTTATTGATACATTGTGACTATTTCATTAAAATCAAATTCACGTGTATTAACCTCACCAACACAAAATAAGTAAATGTTATTAAAAAAAAACAAAAAAACTTTAAAAGCTGCTCCCGCTAATTGCAAAGCGATGAAAATCAATTTAAGCCGATGTCAAAATACTTTTGTCTAGCCAAAAAACGCAAAACTTTATGAACACTATTTTTAGTTCTCTTAAAGCTAAGCGCATTAAAAGATACAATTTGATAAAAAATCATATAGATACCATTACTTCGCTCAGTTTAAACAGATAAGCGATATAAAATATCGTATAGTTTTGCACATGCAAACTCATACAAAGTTATACTATATAATAGTGCAATATCGGGTACAGCAATTTGCGTGCAAAAATAAACATTAAAATTTTGCAACGAACTTGACTTGAACTGATTGAGTTATTAACGTGATTTGCTTAACAATGAGATTTTCTATTCGCAATATAGAGATTCTCGACACGGTCTTCTCTTGGTGGCATCGGTTTGGCAAAGATAACTTCTTTTTCTGGACAGGGCCATACTGCAATTTTCTGGTTACGAATCCCAAATACGTGGAGGTGAGTGTAGACTGCAACTTTTCAATTGTCATGGTGATCCAACTATTTTCATACTCCCACAGTTTATTCTCAGTAGTCAGACGTTGATTACAAAGTCCGATATCTATAAGCTGACACATCCCTGGTTGGGATTGGGTCTTCTCACCAGTACAGGGAGCAAATGGCACAAGCACCGGAAGATGATCACCCCGGCCTTCCACTTCAACATCCTGCAGGATTTCCACGAGGTGATGAACGAGAACTCCAACAAGTTCATCAGGCTCCTGAAGAAGGTCTCCGCCGGGGACAGCATCTTCGATTTCCAGGAACAGGTGCATTATCTGACCCTGGACGTCATCTGTGACACTGCCATGGGAGTGTCCATCAATGCCATGGAGAACCGAGACTCCTCCATAGTGCAAGCTTTCAAGGAGTAAGGAGTTCCCATATATATTTATATGTCCCATATATTTACTATATATTTTTTCGTACAGCATGTGCTACAACATCAATATGAGAGCCTTCCATCCTCTGAAGCGCGCTGAGTGGCTCTACCGCTTGTTTCCCGACTATCCCGCTTATTGCCGGACTCTGAAGACCCTCCAGGACTTCACCAACGAGATCATCGAGAAACGCATTGAGGCCCACAAATCCGGAGCTGTTTCTACGGCCCAGGGCGATGAGTTCTCCCGCAAGAAGATGGCCTTCCTGGACACTCTTCTCTCATCCACCATCGATGGACGTCCACTGAATTCCACGGAGCTGTACGAGGAGGTTTCCACATTCATGTTCGAGGGACACGATACCACGACCTCGGGAGTGTCCTTCGCCGTGTACTTGCTCTCCCAGCATCCAGAGGAACAGGTAAAGAGGCTTTAAAAGAGTTTAAAGTCCAATTAAATCAAGGATATTTGTTCGTTTTTCAGAGGAAACTATTCGAGGAACAGTGTGAGGTGATGGGTAAATCTGACATTCAGCGCGATGCCACCTTCCAGGAAGTATCTCAAATGAAATACCTGGATCTCTTCATCAAGGAGGCACAGCGTCTCTATCCCAGTGTTCCCTTCATTGGTCGCTACACTGAAAAAGATTATGTGATTGGTGAGTCCATGTTAAGTTGCTCCTGAACATCACTATAGCAAATATCCTTTTCAGAGGGCAAGCTGGTACCCAAGGGGATCACCCTTAATATGGGAATCATAGTTCTTGGCTACAACGAGAAGGTGTTCAAGGATCCCCACAAGTTCCGACCGGATCGCTTTGAACTGGAGAAGCCAGGACCCTTCGAGTACGTGCCCTTCAGCGCCGGTCCACGGAACTGTATTGGCCAAAAATTCGCCCTGCTGGAGATCAAGACGATCGTGTCGAAGATCATTCGCAACTTCCACGTGCTCCCTGCCCTCGACGGTCTTTTCTCCAAAGATGGCTATGTAAACACCACCTTGGGACTGCCTCCGGCTGAGAGGAAGAAGCTCGACCAGCACCGTCACAAATACGATCCCATTCTGTCCGCTGTGCTGACCCTGAAGTCCGAGAATGGTCTGCACATCCGACTGAAGGAGAGGCACTGAATCCCCGACTTGGTGGGTAAACCTGACCTGATTCCGTAATTAAGTCTACCGGATCGCTGTTGTTGTTGTTGTTTTTATTAAACTTTGTTCCCAATATAAACAATTATTAGGGAGCTGTTAATCATAAGAAGTTAAGCAAATAAACAAATTATAATGAAATCATCATGTTTTACACATTTTTAGATTTAGTTTTAGATTAGATACTTTCATCATATTGAACGGTAAAACGTGCTGGAATCAAAAATACATATCTTTGTGTCATTAGGCATTCATATTCATAATTTTTCTTGGCCTGTTACCATTCTTGGCCAGTCATGCTGAACGCTTTAAATACAGATGTCCAGATGTGTTTGGGCCAATAAGAGATAATGAGAAAGAGAGAAAGAGAGCAAGAGACTCAGAGAGAAGCTGAGAGAAGAACCACATATCCAAATAAGATCCACTGGTATAAAAGCAGCTTGCTCCCAAATCCGAGTTGCTCAGTCGTTCTCATCGCGTGTCTGGGCAAGATGTGGGTTGTTCTGTTCTCCGTTCTCGCCCTGCCCCTCCTCCTGGTGGCCTACTTCGAACTTGGCTCATTGCGCCGAAAGCGCATGCTAAACAAGTTCCCGGGGCCGGGAATGCTGCCCGTAGTGGGAAATGCACATCAGATGGGAAAGACGCCCACAGGTAAATAGATTCACCATATC
The DNA here is from genome assembly GCA_021224005.1 of Drosophila setifemur. Classification (NCBI taxonomy): domain Eukaryota; kingdom Metazoa; phylum Arthropoda; class Insecta; order Diptera; family Drosophilidae; genus Drosophila; species Drosophila setifemur. The sequence goes on from JAJJHY010005742.1 coordinate 11,460,072, forward strand.
CGAGTTCCAAGGTTGTGGGATATACTTATTTTAGAATGTTCCAATGTATCAAAGTGCAGTTTATATCTGTTGCATTGTTAAGTGTAAAAAGCCGGGTATATTATCTAAGATAAACAGATAAGATAATGATTATCTTTACAAATATTTACTTTAATTACTTAGAGATCTTGAACCGATTCTTTGGATGGTGGCATGAGTACGACAAAGGCAACTTTCGTTATTGGATTGGATACTACTCGAATATTTTGATCACCAGCCCAAAATATATGGAGGTAAGTTCACCCCATAAATATCGGAAATCGGGTTAAATAATTCCCCGCTTTTTCATGTCCAGTTCATACTCAGCAGTCAGACATTGATTTCCAAAGCGGATTCCTACGATCTAATGCATCCATGGCTGGGACTGGGACTCCTTACCAGCACGGGCAGCAAGTGGCACAAGCGGCGGAAGATGATCACCCCGGCCTTTCACTTCAACATCCTGCAGGATTTCCACGAGGTGATGAACGAGAACTCCAGCAAGTTCATCGAGCAGCTGAGGAAAGTGGCGGACGGAGACAACATCTTCGACTTCCAGGAGGAGGCCCACTACCTGACCCTGGACGTGATCTGTGACACTGCCATGGGCGTGTCGATCAATGCCATGGAGAACCGAAGCTCATCCATAGTTCAGGCCTTCAAGGAGTGAGTGTTGTATGGAATATATAAATTGAAATAATTATCTAATATTAATTTCACCCAATTAGCATGTGCTACATCATCAAGATGAGGGCCTTCAATCCGTGGAAGCGCAATGAAAAACTGTTCCGCTGGGCATCCGACTATCCTGAATACAAAAGGACCCTTCAGACTCTGCAGGATTTCACCAACGACATAATTGCGAAGCGTATAGAAGCTCGAAATATAAATATGGCACCTGACAGTCCTGGCACAGAGTTCACCCGCAAGAAGATGGCCTTTTTGGATACCCTGCTCTCCTCCAAAATCGATGGTCAGCCACTCACTCCGCAGGAGCTGTACGAAGAAGTCTCCACATTCATGTTCGAAGGACACGACACCACCACTTCTGGAGTGGGCTTTGCGGTGTACTTGCTTTCCCGACATCAAGATGAGCAGGTTAGGTAGTTGTATAACATTTCCTAACCCGAAATTTTAATCCAATTTCTTATCCCGATGCAGAGTAAACTATTCAAGGAGCAGTGCGAGGTGATGGGTGAGTCTGGACTGGGCCGGGATGCCACCTTCCAGGAGATCTCCCATATGAAGTACTTGGACCTGTTTATCAAGGAAGCCCAGCGACTTTACCCCAGTGTTCCCTTCATTGGACGCTTCACGGAGAAGGATTATGTAATTGGTGGGTTGAATCCTCTAGAGAAAATGCGTTTTCAAACTAAATGAATTTTTTAGATGGCGAACTTGTGCCCAAGGGCACCACTCTGAACTTGGGCATCCTTATCCTGGGCTATAATGACCGGGTTTTTAAGGATCCCCACAAATTCCGACCGGAGCGCTTTGAGCTGGAGAAGCCAGGACCCTTCGAGTACGTGCCCTTCAGTGCCGGTCCACGGAATTGTATTGGCCAAAAGTTCGCCCTGCTGGAGATCAAGACTGTGGTGTCCAAGATCATCCGTAACTTTGAGGTTCTACCTGCACTGGATGAGCTGGCCTCCAAAGACGGATACATAAGCACCACCGTGGGGCTGCCTCCAGCGGAGAAGGCCAAACGAGATGTCCATGTCCACAAGTACGATCCAATTTTGTCAGCCGCAATGACCCTAAAATCCGAGAACGGTCTCCATCTCCGCATGAAACAAAGGCTTTAGGTTTTCTGGAACTCATTTACTCGAAATAGCATACTTTTAGGATTGCCATAGTTTTATATCTACACAATGATTTTTGTAGATTAAGTAAAAACTCTATCTGATAATTACACTGCAACAAGAACGGTGCCCACATAGGGATTGGCCACGAAAGCCGAGGGCTTGATCACTTCCCCATCGATGTACTGTGAGCTGAGGGAAGTGGTGATGACCTCCGCCTGGGTGCCCAGGGCGTAGTACTTGGTCAAGTCCAGGGTCTTGGCGGTGCCTCCCACATTGAGAACGATCACATAGAGATCGCTGCCGCTCTTTTGGCTGGAAGAACTTTAAAATTTAGGAGAACCAATCACAAAGATTTCGATTTATTTAACTCACCGTGAAAAGATAATCACATCGTCAACGGACTGGATGCTAAGCTCTCCCTCACGGAAAGAAGGTTCCTTGCGAACTTGAACCAGCTTCTTGAAGATCTGCAGGTGGGAGCGAGGGGCACGGAGCTGTTGCAAGGCGTTGTTGGTCTTGTAGTCCTCAGAAACTGGCAACCAGGTGTGATCGGCACTGGTGAAGCCTGGAAAGACAGATAATATTTGTATACTCAATTTCCATAAAAATAATGTATACTATATCAAATGAATAAATCACTTAAACCGGTGATTTTTGATAAGATAGATTTTAGGGTTGTCAAAAAATGTTTGCCTATCTAAAATAATTATGTGAAGTGTGTATTATCTATTTCACATACTTGATGATTGCATTATCTTTACTGAATTGTATTTACATACGTATACACGAAATAAAGTGTTAATTAACTAATATTTTTTCTAGTCTTTGGGGTAAAATATTTCAAGGGATATTATGCAATTCGATATTTAACAGCCTTCTATAGTTGTATGTTATTTAAATGGCATTAAGTTCAGCTCCTTAAAATAGTTTGGAAAATTGAATCTTTTGCTTATTAAAATAATTATTCCAATCTTTTTCACATACATAATGATTTCATTATCTGTACTAAATTGATTTTTCATATACACAAAATATAGTGTTAATTTACTAATATTTTTCTAATCTTTGCGGTGAAAATATTGTCTATTAAGGGATTTTATAGAATTGCCTTTAAATAGTTTAAAATAAATGTTAAAATATGAATGTTTTTGGAAAGTTAAAACTTTTGCTAAAAAAAATGTTGCCTCTATATATATATACTTTTTCTATATTAAGGTATTAACCCAAATTGATCAATCAATTTCTGAGGTATCTTATCTTTGGACAAGAGTTAAAATAGACAAGAATTAGAACCCACCTGCCAGGTTGGAGGCGTCCCACTGGTAGGGGGTGCGATTGGGGTCCCTCGAACGATCGTAGTAGTGCTCCGGGTCCGAGTTGCAGGCCGGGGGATCCACAGTGTCCTCCCAGCTGATCCAGACATCGGTCATGCCCAGCTCCTCGCCGTTGTAGGTGACGGCATGACCGGGCAGGGTCTGGAGCAGGATGTTGATAAGGTCGGTGCGCTGCACTCCGAAACGGGATGCCACCCGTTTGTTGTCATGGTTGCCCAGCACCCAGTTGGCATAGACACCCGCCGGCATGGCCGACATCCACTTCTCGATGTGGGCCACATAGTCGGCGGCCGTCGAGGCGTTGTTGATGCTCGAGAGGAAGTCAAAGTTGAAGGGGATGTGGGACCCGTTCCTCACCCCGTCGCCGTAGTACTTCATCATGATGTCGAAGCTGGTGTAGGCCTCCGTCATCAGCAGTCGCTTGTCGCCGCCATGCTCCGCCTGGAACTCGTCCACCAGCTCTCGCCACTGGTACACCATGTCCAGGGTCTCTGGCAGATTCTGCGTGTAGATGTGCTGGGTGTAGCAGTGGTCGTCCGGATCCGGACAGCTAACCGCGTCGTTAGTCAATGGCTCGTCCGGGTATTGGTTGTACCGATCCAGGTCCACCTCGAACAAGTAGGGGACGGCGTCAATGCGGAAACCGGACACTCCCTTGGCCAGCCAGAAGCGGATCACGTTCTTCATCTCGTTGACCACGGCCGGATTGCGGTAGTTGAGATCGGGCTGCTGGACGGCGAACTGGTGGAGGTAGTACTGCTGGCGCACATCATTCCACTCCCAGGCGCTGTAGCGGAACTCCGAGTTCCAGTTGCTGGGCGGCTCCCGCTCTCCGGTCTCGCTGTTGATCTTGCCGTCGTGCCAGATGTAGAAGTCCTTGTAGGCCGGATCGCTGTCCACCGACTTGATGAACCATTCGCTCTGGTCGCTGGAGTGATTGGGCACGAAGTCCAGAATGATCTTGATGCCCACCTCCTTGGCCTTGGCGATCATACGCTCGAAATCCTCCATGGTTCCGTACTCGGGATGGACCTGGTAGAAGTCGGCAATGTCATAGCCAAAGTCCACCATCGGTGACTTGAAGATGGGCGACAGCCAGGTGGCAGTGAAACCGATGTCTTTCAGGTACTGCAGCTTCTCGGTGACCCCATTCAGATCGCCAATGCCATCTCCATCGGAGTCCCGGAAGGAGCGCGGGTAGATCTGGTAATAGTTGCCACTCTCCCACCACTCGGTGGCTCCAACCAGGCCAACGAGGGCCAGAAGCAGGGACGCAGCTATTTGCTTGCGCATTTTGTTCGAATTTGTTCGTTCGGAGAGCTGTCAGTTGGCTTTTATACCCCTCGATAAGGTGGCTCCTATCGAGATCTGACCCACTTGGAGTGGCCATTTGAATTGCTGCTCAAACACCGCACATGAGTTCTCAGGGTGCTTGGGTTCTCAAACCCCAAATTATCATTGTTTTCGCACTCCCAGGTAAACTTTACGTAAACCGATTAACTCACCCTCGACTTGGTGGTGATTGCTGGAAAAATTCCAATATGAGGAGGAACATTAGGTGTTCAGTGGCTTCTTCAAGTGGACATTAGTCAGCTGATAGGAAGGAAAAAACAGCCGGCAAAACTGACCACTATCCACTTCTCCAACTGCAGGTATGTAAACAACAATCAATGATTAATCAACACTCAACTCGGCTCAGTGTATTAACTTCTATAGTTAACCTTGCCAAAAGTTTGTGGGGCATTTGAAAAACGTGACTAAACATAATCATTTTTGCAATATTGTTAAACTAATTGTTATTGTTATTTTTATCAGTGTCATTGGAGTATCTCAGATAAGTTGAGTTTTCAAGTTTAGTTTGGGGAAGTACTTGTTAAATACTTCTGGGAACAGATACAAACTATCAAATCAAAACAATTTGATTTAAGCTCCATTGATAATAGGGAATGCAATAAAAACATTTGTCTACTTTAAATTACTTCAGTAAAATTACTTTGTTTATTCCATTCGTTATTTTCCATTTCGATTTTTAAGTAGCTATCTTTACTCTGTCAGCCCTGTGAAGTGTTTGTTGATTAATGATAGAGTCAATCCTCCTCGAATGCTGCCCGATGCAATGAATAACAAGGATCGAAGGATGACTTTGGGAATCCGAAGGTTTAAATACCCTTCTTTCAAACGAACCTTTAAAAATAAAGTTTAATAAACATATCAATAAACAAATTAATTGCTAATATGCAAACCTATAAATAATTATGGTTTATTATCTCCTAATTTTCCGTTCAACCTTCTTCTCCAAACTAAAACACACTCTGAAGGAGCATACACAAAAAAAGGATATCTTGTATGCATTTCCATATGGCCGGAGAGGATTTTAAATTAATTAAAACCACTTCGAGTGGCTTGCCCCTTGCGGTTTAATGAGTACTTGCAACTGAACAAGAGCTGCAGCAAAATAACACCATATCCCCTTTGGGTATTCCGCTCCGGGAGGATACATAAAAATTGTTTTCACTCTTTGCCCAGTAATTTGAATTTCAATTTTTGCTTTGGCCATATAAATGCGGATGCAGGAGACCCGACTAATTATGTATATTGTAGAAGTTCACATCCCGAAAATGGGGCAGGGCCATTAATTTGTTTAAAAGCAATTGTACTTTCAAATGGCGGAAGATGCTGAAGTCTGGGAAATTCACAACCGCGATTTTAGTACTGAATTGGTAATAAATTATAATTTCCATAGGTAAAATATTAAGTTATTGAACTGGAGCTTTAAATATATTATATGTATATTATATATATAAATATATTGTTTTTGTAAAAGATAGTTTGCATGAATTAGAGTAACAAACAAACTTTGCAAATTAAATTAATTGATGTACATCCATTGTTTGAATTTAACATGTATTTATTTTGTTCTCATCTCAATACCAAAAGAGTGTGAAGGAAGTTCCCTGTCCTCGTTCATAGGTATTACTGTACTGTACTGTACTGTACTGTATTGATCCACTATCGAAATCTGTGGCCAGCAGCGGTTACTCTTGCACTCGTATTTAAACAGTTTTATGGCAATTTTACGACTTCGCGCTTTAGTGCAGTATCCAATAAAAGGAGCGAACAAGAACCGGAGAGGAAAAACCGGGTCCGGGTCCGGGCCCGGGCCCGGGTCCGGGGTTATTTAATCTAGCAAATATGCGATAAAACGCTGTCAGATTACCAATTGGTCGGAGCAATTGCGGCCTTATCGACGCTCCAATCGCTACATGGCCGGCAATTGTTATTAGCAAATTGAGTTTGGCCCACTCAAACGCTATCGAAATGCCGCAGTGGGCACATCTCGGCCTGGTGGCTCTCCTCCTGCTCTCCATCACCGCCGCGACGGGTGGTGCGTCCATCGATTGGTGGGAGAATGCGGCCCTGTACCAGATCTATCCGCGCTCCTTCCAGGACAGCGATGGGGATGGCATCGGCGACCTTAATGGCATCACCTCCCGGCTGGGATACCTCAAGGAAATCGGCATTACCGCCACCTGGCTGTCGCCCATTTTCACCTCGCCCATGTCGGACTTTGGCTACGACATCTCCAACTTCTACGACATCGATCCGATTTTCGGGACTCTCGCGGATTTCGATGCCCTCATCGTGGAGGCCAAGTCGCAGGGAGTGAAGATCATCCTGGACTTTGTGCCCAACCACTCGAGCGACGAGTGCGAGTGGTTCCAGAAGTCTGTCAATCGTGAGGATGGCTACGACGACTTCTACGTGTGGGACGACGGGAAGCTCAATGAGGAGACGGGCGAGAGGGAGATACCCTCGAACTGGGTCAGTGTGTTCGGCGGACCCATGTGGACGTGGAACGAGAAGCGCCAGCAGTACTTCCTCCACCAGTTCCAGGTGGTGCAGCCCGACCTGAACTTCACCAATCCGATGGTGAGGGAGCACATGCTGGACGTCCTCAAGTTCTGGCTGGATCGCGGTGTGGACGGCTTCCGAATCGATGCCGTGCCGCACATCTACGAGCGCCGCGAAGCGGATGGCTCCTATCCGGATGAACCGGTCAGCGGATGGAGCAGCGACCCGAATGCCTATGACTACCACGACCACATCTACACCAAGGACCAGCCGGCCACGGTGGATCTGATGTATGAGTGGCGCGCCTATCTGAATGCCTACCAAGCGGAGAATGGAGGCGACACTCGGGTACTCCTGGCCGAGGCCTACTCCTCCGTGGAATCGCTGAGTGCCTACTTCGGGAACAGCACCCACCAGGGCGCCCAGCTGCCCATGAACTTCCAGCTGATGTACCTAAGCGGCTACTCCAATGCCAGGGATGTCGTTGGATCCATCGACTACTGGATGAACACCATGTGGAGGGACCACCAGACGGCCAACTGGGTGGTGGGCAACCATGACAACAAGCGGGTGGCCGATCGCCTGGGCGCCCACAAGGTGGATCTGCTCAATGTGATTGTGAACTCTCTCCCCGGGGCCTCGGTCACCTACTACGGCGAGGAGATTGGCATGTCCAATGTGGATGTGGAGTGCACAGGTGACTCCTGTGAGGACAGGGATGGGGAGCGAACCCCCATGCAATGGACTCCATCGAAAAATGCTGATTTCTCCACAGGCGAGAGCACCTGGTTGCCCCTGAGTCCGGACTACCCAAGGTTCAATGTGCAGACCGAGCGGGGTGTGTCCCGATCCTCCCTGAACATCTTCAAGGGCCTGCAGGCGCTGAAGAGCAGCTCCGCCTTTCTGGCCTTCAAGGAGGAAGGAGGCTTCTCCTACGAGGCGGTGACGGAGCAGGTCCTCCAGATCATTCGGTGAGTCAATTTGGAATGACTTTTCCTGGAACTCGATAAGATAACAATTATATATGTATCTCCATTTGAAGCACCAACAAGTACAGCGAAGAGTACCGAATCTTGGTCAACATGGGCAACGGAATGGAGATCATCGATGGTCTGGTCTCCAGGACCTACGAGTATGTCCTGGTCACAGCCTACTCCCCTCACCGTATAGGGTAAGAACTACTTCGGATATCTTTTATTTATTGTACTTACTATATGTTATGATCCCCCAGGGAAACTATCAATCTGAGGGACAGGATCATTCTCATGCCCTACGAAGCTATCGTTCTACGTTGGCTGGCCTGATCAATAATCAATAGAACCAATAAACCTGAGATTAAAATCAATCTAAACAAACGCATTCCATGTTTATTTGCCAATCATTAACAACTGCCTTGGGGACACCCATAAAGATAAAGATAACCCCTGAGGGCTTTGTCAGCCGGTGGACGCATGCGTCTCCAGCAATGCGAACTTTGAGGGGCAATCGGTATAATTTAGATTACAGAGCCCACCCACTTAAGACCCCCCGGGAGATATGGATTTATTAGGTATTACCTATTCGGATTAATCTGGGAATACACGTGATCGATGGTTATGGCTACATATTTGGAACCGGAATATTCTGATGCGACACTTTAATTGCCCAATAAATTATGACCATTATTCAAAGTGTTCAGTGGGTCCGCTTCTAATCACTGCTTTTAGCCAAAGATTAGACCCATGTTGAGTAATCCCACACCCAAAAAAAATGTAAAACTAAAATTATTAATCGATTTTGTTCTTTATTTTAAAAAAGTAACTTTAAACAGTGCTCAGGACGATGGCCTCCTTGGGCATCAGGAGCACAGAGTTGGCGTAGGTAAGATCGCTGGAAGAGATCGGAGATCGGTTAAAACCAGGGTTATTTAAGGGATTACAAGCCCAAACTCACTTCTTCCGACGCGAACTCTTGTCATTGACAACCACATACTGCAGTTGCGTGGAGATGGAGGTGAAGACGGAATCCAGATTCACCGACTCCACATCATCGTTGATGTTGACCACGGTAATGTAGGACTTCTGGCCGGCGAGGGAGCTATTTGTGGGATAAACCCAAGGATTAGTTTAGGGATTTAGGCTTACATTTATCCAACTCACCGCTTGAAGGCCAGTACATTGGGTCCAATGGGTGCCACCGAGAGATCGCCCTGCTTCAGGGTGGGCTCATCCCGAAGGGCTCGCAGCTGCTTATAGACATTCAGGTGGCTGAGGGCAATACCCCGCTCCCGCTTCACATTGACCAGCTTGTAGTCGGAGGACAAGGGCAGCCAGGTGACGGAGGCGTTGGAGAAGCCGGCGTTCTGCTCGTCGCTCCACTGGAAGGGAGTGCGCACAGGGTCGCGGGTGAGGCGCTCGAACTCCTGCTCGTTGGACTGGCAGGCCTGGGGGTCCACCGTATCCTCCCAGCTGATGAAGACATCGGTCATGCCCAACTCCTCGCCTTGGTAGGTGATGCTCACACCCGGCAGGGTGAGGGTCAGCATGTTAATGGCATCGATGCGATCGGCTCCCAGACGAGATCCGATGCGGCTGCTGTCGTGGTTGCCGAACACCCAGTTGGCCACCTGCCCCTCGGGCATGTTGTCCATCCAGTTATGGATCAGCTCGGCGTAGTGGTAGGCATCCGAGTTGAAGTTGATGTTGGCCAGCATCTCGAAGTTGAAGGGGATGTGGGCGCCCTTGTCGGAGCCGTTGCCATAGTACAGCATAAGGGTCTCCAAGGAGGTGTAGGCTTCCGTGAGCAGAACGCGATCGTCGCCACCCAGCTCGGCGTCCAGCTCCTCGATCACATCACGGAACTCGTAGACCAGCTCCAAAGTCTCCGGCTGGTCGGTGGTGTAGACGTGGTTCAGATAAGTGTAGTCCTCCGGGTCGTGCACATCCTCATTGCGGGGCTCATCGGGCCAGTTGCCATCGGAGTCGGCGGGCACCTCGAACACATGGGGCACCGCATCGATGCGGAAGCCATAGGCTCCCTTTCGAATCCAGAAGCGGAGCACGTCCTTCATGGCCTCCACCACCTTGGGGTTGCGGTAGTTCAGATCCGGCTGCTTGGCATGGAACTGGTGGAGGTAGTAGGCCTGTCGCTGCTCATTCCACGTCCACATGGAGCCCCGGAAGACGCTGATCCAGTTGGTGGGTGGCTGGCGAATGCCGTTCACCACCTTGCCGGTGTGCCACACATAGAAGTCCTTGTACTCCTCCTCTCCCGCCGCCGACCGGATGAACCAGTCGCACTCGTCGCTGGTGTGGTTGGGCACGAAGTCGAGGATGATCTTGATGTCCAGCTCCTTGGCGCGGGCTATCAGGCTGTCAAAGTCCTCCATGGTGCCGAAGAGGGGATCGATGGCCTTCAGATCAGCCACATCATAACCGAAATCGGCCATGGGAGAGGTGAAAACCGGCGAGAGCCAGGTGGCAGTAATGCCGATCTCCTTCAGGTAGGGCAACTGTTGCGTAATGCCTGATTGGAAAGCAGGGTTAAGTTATATTCAAAGACACTCTTCCCAGTCAAACTCACCATTCAGATCGCCCACACCATTGCCATCGCTGTCCTTAAAAGATCTCGGGTAGATCTGATAGAACTGGCCCGTCTTCCACCATCCCACCTCTGCCAAAGTGGGCAACACCAGGGCCAAGAGGCAGCCGAGCACCAAAAACTTCACCATGGCTCGCGTCGAATAAATCGATTGCTAATGGCCCGAGGGATTAGGAGGTGCCTCTATATATGCCCGACTCCACCCTCGATAAGGATGGTGATAAACGCAACTATTTCTGATTAGCACCGGACAGATTGGCAGATTTACGATCCCCATTCGTGGCCAACAAATCGGTTCTCATGATACGGGAATACGCCTGGAATTTATTGGCAGCAGGCCGCAGTTTTGGTTGGTGTTGTTTTGGCCTGGCGAAGATCAGGAGACAGATTGCCAGTCAAATGAATTCCAACTGCATGGGACCGTATCTAATCGGAGCCCGGTTTCTTGGGTTTCCATGGGGGGATGAATAATTTATTGGGTCACTCCTACGGGGGGTACTTTTTGGGATTACTATACTATATGGGGTGACTTGGAGAGTTCAAGGTTGTGATAAGGCCTATGAGGTAGGTCATTGGATTGATATGGCTTCAATTTTAATCGGATCTATTATTCCTGGATAATAATTGATCATTATCTTATCGAATATTTGTATTTCTCTGGTGAAACTAATTTGGAATTCAGAGGATTCACTTAATAAATTTAAAGATCTAGATTTTTAGATCTAGATTATGTGGGAATTCCAAGATACTCATTGCAGCCCTTCTACACCTTTTTAAATAACAATCAAATCCTCCTTACACAACCTCAGATTGAGGCACTAATATTCTGGAGCCAAAGGTCGGCCCATATATTTTCCCAGGTGGTCATATGTGTTTTTCGCGAAAAAGAGTCACGATCGATAAGAGTTAACACTTAGATTAAGGCAGAGTCTCCATCGCGGCTAGGAGGAGTACGAGTATATAAGAACCCGCCTTAAATCGGCACCACTTACAGTTAACAATGACCACTTGGACTAGCCTGTTCCTGCTGTTGGGCGTCGGCCTGCTGGCCGTCGACGCAGCGGCTCCTTGGTGGAAGACAGCTTCGTTCTACCAGATTTACCCACGATCCTTCAAGGACACCGATGGCGATGGAGTTGGGGACTTGAATGGCGTCACCGAGAAACTGGAGTACCTGAAGGAGATTGGCGTGACGGCCACCTGGCTGTCGCCCTTCCTCAAGTCGCCGATGGCTGATTTTGGCTACGATATCTCCGACTTCAAGGAGGTGGATCCCCTGTTCGGATCGATGGAGGACTTTGAGAACATGGTGGCCCGCGCCAAGGAGCTCGACGTGAAGATCATCCTCGACTTTGTACCCAATCATTCCAGTGATGAGTGCGACTGGTTCCTGCGCTCGGCTGCCGGCGAGGAGGAGTACAAGGATTACTACATCTGGCATCCCGGTTTCGTCGACGGCAACGGCAATCGCAGCCCGCCCACCAACTGGGTGAGCGTGTTCCGCGGCAGCGCCTGGGAGTGGCACGAGGGTCGCCAGGAGTACTACCTCCATCAGTTCCACAAGAAGCAGCCTGACTTCAACTTCCGCAACCCCGTGGTCCGCGAGGAGATGAACAACGTGCTCCGCTTCTGGCTGGAGAAGGGCGTCGATGGCTTCCGTGTGGACGCCATTTACCATGCCTTCGAGATTGAGGCCGATGAGAATGGCAACTATCCGGACGAGCCGCGCAACGATTGGACCAACGACCCCGATGAGTATGGATACACCCACAAGATCTACACTGTGGACCAACCCGAGACCCCGCACTTGGTGTAAGTTGAGTTGGAGTTGGATCGATACAATATAATGACTCCATTTGGTACTATATAATTTACAGATACGAATGGCGCCAGATCCTGGAGCAGTTCCAAGCCGACAATGGCGGCGAAGAGCGGTAAGGATTAGATGGGATATCTAAAGGATCGGGTTCTACAACTGCTCCGTTTTTATTTAGCATTCTGATGGTGGAGACCTGGTCCCCGATCGAAATCGTCATGGACTACTATGGCAACTCGACCGCCGACGGCGCCCAGATACCATTCAATTTCCAGTTGATAACCAATCTAAACTACGACTCCGATGCCTATCACTACGAGTACCTGATTAACAACTGGCTGAATCTGATGCCCGAGGGCAAGAGCGCCAACTGGGTGGTAAGTGGGAATACTATACATTATATATATATATCAGCAAAAATCGCAAATCGGATTAACTGATTTTATTGATTAAATTTAACATATGTTCTACCTTATCTAAATCTTATTTGTAATCAACAAAAATAATCAATTTATTTTCGAGCTAAAATTTCCAAAGAATTGTTTTGTTGATTGGGGAATAACATTAATTCAATTATTCCATGATCTTTCTATATAGATCGGCAACCACGACAAGAACCGTGTGGGCTCCCGTTTCGGAGCCGATCGCGTGGACCTCTTCAACATCCTGCTGCTGACTCTGCCCGGTTGCAGTATCACCTACAATGGTGAGGAGATCGGCATGCTCGATGGCTATGTGTCCTGGGAGGACACTGTCGACCCACAGGCCTGCAACGGTTATGAGTCGAACTATATGGACATGTCCCGTGACCCTGCACGCACTCCGATGCACTGGTCGGACGAAACCCTGGCTGGATTCACCAGTGGCAAGAGCACTTGGTTGCCGGTCTCTACTGACTATCGCCAGAGGAATGTGAAGACCGAACGTGGGGTGTCCTTGAGCCATCTGAATGTGTACAAGCGGCTGCAGCAGCTTCGCCAGGAGCCCAGCATCGAGGAGGGATCTGCCGAGATCAAGGCCGTTAGCAACTACGTCCTGGCCGTCAAGCGGTGAGTGTTTCCGCTTTGTTTGAAATCCTTGTCCTATTCCAATATATATCATTAAAATAATTTAAAATAAATCATTCAAATTATGATCCATTTCTTCCTCCTCTAGCCATCTGAGCGGCGACTACGTCTACATCTCCCTGTTCAACATCTTCGACAACATCGAGAATGTTAACCTATCACAAGTGTTCGGAAGTCTCCCTGCCCAGTTCCAGTATGCCCTGGTCACTGAGAAGTCCATCAAGAGGGTCGGAGATCAGGTGTCTGCCAACAGCGTCACCCTCATGCCCCATGAGGCCATTGTGATCCGTTCCTCAACCACTGTCTAAATTATCGCCCTTGTCCGATGATTAAAACAATTGCAAAGCACGAAGAATGGTTTTATTTATTCAATTTTTATGATTGCAATTTATACAACGGGAATGAGTACATATAAATTATATATAATCTGGGCAGATTAGGTACACAAATGTTTTGGAATATTTGGTTGTTAAACTTATTTATTAATTAATTTTTTAATAAAAAAGCATTCGATTGTTAAATGAATGAAAATAAACATGCTGATCTTGCAATTTTTTCTTCGTCAATATTCTTTATGTTTACAAAAACGGACTCCAAAGATATGGAAAAGGCAATTGCCTGGGTTGGGTTCTGTTTACGAAAAATTCCATTCCCTTCCCCAGATCTCAGCGCGATATATATCTCATTCCCATCGATAAACAAAAAAAAAAACACTTGACATTTAAACCCCTAATATTCCAATTGGAGTACTTTGATTATCATATTCATAGGGTTCTTTATATATAAATTCCTTTACTTAATCAATAATAATCGGCCTTTAATCCACCACTTTATTTTGCAGTATTCTCCTCATCGATTCTTAAGATAAACAAAAATGTAAAATATGGTTTGTTTTGGTTGGTGATATTTCAAACTAAGTTGCATTATTAAATTCTCATTTTAAGCTATGTTCCTCCATATCCATAAATAACTTTCAAGAGTTAATTTTGCTAACATCTTGGCAACAATTTGCAATGTATTCGTTTCCAATTCGAAATTACCTCTTAAAATGATACAAACTAAAAGATAAAATATTAATTATTAAGATACGAAAAAAAAACGATGTTGGGATTGCAAACCAACTGAAGGCTTGAAATTACAAGTCTGCATATGAAATAAAGAAATTCCGCCTAGTAGTTGCCGAGATTTAGACGAACATGGCTATATCCATGGCTATATCCCCGGCTCCATGCCGATTAAGAATGTGTAAAATAAATAAATCCTTTTTCAATAAGTGATGGCTTTAAAAAAACCACTAATAAAATCATTGAAAGAGTGAAAAATAACGATTATTAAGACTTTGATATGTGATTGAGTAACTCAATTCAGAGAAAAAGCGGAAGAAAAATAGCTTGCAGTCGTTTGTTTATAAATATACTTATACATATACATATATATATTTATCGTATAAGACAGCTGATAACTGTAAGCATTTGCATCCTATAGCTCCCTGTTTCGTTCGATAATTCTGCTGCTCTCTTATATCCTCTCTATATTCGGTTTGTGCATTATAAATAGAATATACATATAAATACGAACATGAGCGTAGAGAACTGCGAAATCTCAAAGGGGATCAAAATATTTTTTATTTATTTTTATTAAGCTTTCATTTATGGAAATGGTATTCCCTTTTCTAAGGCTTATGAAGAGATTGTACTACTTGGGACCCCCCAATAAGTTTTTGAGGCTACGCCTTTGACATATGTTGTTCTTTTCATTTTCGCTGCTCATAAATCTGTTTCGCACTCGATCGCCATTCGCATTTGTGTGCTTACTCAGAACGGAACGGAATAAATTAGATTCTGCGACAGTGGTCAATCAGCGGTCCACAATGATTACGCACCGCTTGGATGCATTGCTTGTCGTAGTGCTCCAGATTTTCGCCAGTGCCTGGACCCAACCCTTCCCCAATTACCATGCGGATTTCGTGGACATCAGCGGAACGGGGAACGATCTCAAATGGTGGCAGACCGGCGCCTTCTATCAGATCTACCCAAGGTCATTTAAAGACAGCAACGGCGACGGCGTAGGAGATCTGAACGGTGGGAAAAGCACAAACAAACTTGAACTCATTTCTTAGCAATACATTTTGCAGGCATTGCGGATCGACTGCCCTACCTCAAGGAACTGGGCATTACGGCCACCTGGCTGTCACCCATTTTCACCTCCCCAATGGCCGATTTTGGCTACGACATTGCCAACTTCACGGAGATAGCTCCGATTTTCGGTACCATGGCGGACTTTGAAAACCTAATGGCGGTGGCCAAGAAGGTGGACATTAAGATCATCCTGGACTTTGTTCCCAACCACTCGAGCGACGAGTGCGAATGGTTCCGACGCTCTGCGGCCAAAGATCCGGAATACAAGGACTTTTACGTTTGGCATCCTGGTCGCATGGTGAACGGCACCCGGCATCCGCCCTCCAACTGGATCAGCTTATTCCGGGGAAGTGCCTGGGAGTGGCATGAGGGCCGGCAGGAGTACTATCTGCACCAGTTTGTGAAGAAGCAGCCGGATCTCAACTATCGCAATCCTAAAGTCCGGGAGACCATGAATGTAAGTATTGTTTCTGTAATGTTCACAAGTTGGAAACATTTGCAAAGTTAACTATTTATATAGAAGATAAAATTATAACAAAATCTCCAATTCTCTTCCAGAATGTCCTCCGGTTTTGGCTGGGCAAGGGAGTCTCCGGTTTTCGCATCGACGCAGTTCCCCATGTCTTCGAGATAGCTCTGGATGCCCAGAATCAGTACCGCGATGAACCGCGCAATGACTGGGACAATGACCCCGAGGACTACGGTTATCTGCAGCACATTTACACGGTGGACCAGCCGGAGACCATTGACCTTGTATACTCATGGCGGGCCGTATTGGATTCGTTTCAGCGGGAGCACGGCGGCGATGAGTGCATCTTGATGGCCGAGACCTATTCACCCATAGATATCGTGATGCAGTACTACGGCAATGACACATCGGAGGGCGCTCAGCTGCCGTTCAACTTTTTGCTGATAAGCGAACTGACCAACTCGTCAAATGCCCACAGCTATTCGGACACGGTGCTGAAGTGGCTCCAGCACATGCCCAAGGGACGCACCGCTAACTGGGTGGTGAGTATATATTATATAGTATATATATAGGAAAGGTGAACCACTAACTTTTCCCCAGTGAAGATTGGAGAAGGGTTTTATTTAAGGAAGTTTTTACCCTATACTTTCTTAATTCTTAATCTTAAATTTTCCTTTTTAGCTGGGAAACCATGACAAACCCCGCGTTGGCTCCCGTTTGGGCAGGGATCGCGTGGACATGTTGAACATGCTCACCGCCACTTTGCCAGGCGCGAGTGTCACCTACCAAGGCGAGGAGCTGGGCATGACGGATGTGTGGATCTCGTGGAAGGACACCGTGGACCCCTCCGCTTGCAACACGAACCCCAGCATCTACGAGCAGTACTCCCGCGATCCGGAGCGCACGCCCTTTCAGTGGAGCGATGCCCAGGATGCCGGATTCAGCAATGCCAGCAAGACTTGGCTCCCGATAGCCCTGGACTACAAACAAGTTAATGTGGAGCTGGAGCAGCAGAGGCCACTGAGTCATCTGAATGTCTTCAAGCAGCTTTGGCAATTGAGGAAACAATCAAGAACCCTTCAGTTGGGGGACACCGAAGTAATTGCCCTCAGCGATGCAGTGTTGTCTGTGAAACGGTAAAGGAACTCTTGATTTTCCATTGGGTTATCCAATAACATGTGATTTTGCAGCAATCTGCCTCATGAGTCATCTATCGTGACTCTGTTGAACCTCTACGATGGAGTGGAAACCGTAAACCTGCAACCGGACTTCCCCGACCTTCCCTCTCAGCTGAGAGTTCTGGTGGTCACTGAACGATCTCAAGTGAAAGTGGGGTAGGTCATGCATAACCGAGGAATCCCACTTAGCCTTTAAAATACGTTCCTTTTCTGTAACAGTGATCTCGTGAACACTGCCTCGCTGCAATTGCAGCCCAAGGACTCGCTGGTACTGGAGTCCACGTCCTCCTACTACACATACGCCACCAACGGAGAGCTGCGTCTGCTACCTGTGCTGGGCGTTTATCTCTGGCTGGCTCAAGTGGCGCTCTATCTGAGCAGTCGATGAGTTTCCACCGCTAGTGTTCCAGCTCGTTCCAGCAGCTAGAAAATAGAATAATTAAATACTCAAAATAAAGGCAATCGGAGTACTTGAGCTTATCGGGGAAGAGATTCTCGGTTTTCGCAGTTTTGGCCTATAAAAGGCCGGCCGGAGTGGTCCGGTGGTCAGTCAGTCATGGCGTGTCTTAATAAACTAATCGTAGCGGCCCTCGTATTGGGCCTACAGTGCGCCCTTGGGCGATCGGCAGCGGTGGATGTGGAGAGTGTCGAAAGGGCCTCCACCTCCGCGGACATCACTCGGGACTGGTGGCAGGTGGCGCAGTTTTATCAGATCTACCCTCGCTCCTTCAAGGATTCGGATGGCGATGGCATTGGGGACCTGCAGGGCATCATCTCCAAGCTGGACTACTTGAAGGAGATCGGAGTGACGGCCACATGGCTTTCGCCCATTTATAGCTCGCCCATGGCGGACTTTGGCTACGACATTTCCGACTTCTACGATATCCAGGAGGAGTACGGAACGCTGTCCGACTTCGACGAGCTGGTCTCGGAGGCCAAGAAGCGGAACATCAAGATCATTCTGGACTTTGTGCCCAATCACTCGAGCGACGAGAACGTCTGGTTCCAGAAGTCGGTGAAGCGGGAGAAGGGCTACGAGGACTACTACATGTGGCACGATGGGTACGTAAATTCCACAACTGGGAAACGCGAACCGCCTTCCAACTGGCTGCAGGCCTTCCGTGGAAGTGCCTGGGAGTGGAACGAGGAACGTCAACAGTACTATCTCCACCAGTTCGCCGTAAAGCAGCCGGATCTGAACTACCGCAATCCAGCGGTTGTGGCCCAGATGAAGCGGGTGCTCACCTACTGGCTGGATCGGGGAGTGGCCGGCTTCCGTATGGATGCGGTTCCCTGGTGCTTCGAGGTCCTGCCCGATGCCAATGGACGCTATCCCGATGAGCCGCTGAGCGGCTACACGGACGATCCCGATGAATCCGCTTACTTGAAGCACATCTACACGCAGGATCTCCGCGAAACTGTGGAAATGGTCTTCCAGTGGCGCACTCTGTTGGACGACTACCAGCGCATCCATGGCGGAGATACGAGGGTCATCATGGTGGAAACCTACTCGGATCTGGACTATGTGATGCAGTTCTATGGCAACCGCACAGCCAATGGTGCCCAGATACCCTTCAACTTCCAGTTCATCGTTGGCGGCAACGGAGACAAGAACAACATTCAGCTAAATGCGGTGGGCTTCGTGAAGATCATCAACAGCTGGCTGAGCCAGATGCCTGCCGGAAAGACAGCCAACTGGGTGGTGAGTACATGAAGAGATCTCTGATGGGATATTCCAGACTTATTTGATTTATTTCTCCAAAGATGGGAAACCACGACCAACGGCGAGTGGGCAGTCGGTATGGTGAGAACCGCATCGACCTGATGAACATGCTGCAGATGTTCCTTCCCGGAGTGAGCATCACCTACCAGGGAGAGGAGATTGGCATGACGGACCTGGACATCAGCTGGGAGGACAGCCGGGATCCGGCGGCCTGTAATTCCAACGCTGACATCTACGAGCAGTTCACCCGCGATCCCGCGCGGACCCCCTTCCAGTGGAGCGATGAGGCGAATGCCGGTTTCTCCAGCAACGCCACCACCTGGTTGCCGATTAACCCGAACTATGTGACGGTGAATGTGAAGGCAGAGAACGCCACCAGTCCCAGTCATCTCAGCCTGTACAAGCAGTTGGTGGAGTTGCGCAAACTGAAGACATTGCAGTTGGGCGCCACTCGATATGCGAGTGCGGGTGAGAATTTGGTGGCCATTAAGAGATCGCTGACCGGTGAGGCCACCTACATTCTGGTTGCCAATGTGCTGGACACCAGTGTTACCGGCTTGGATGTGGCAAGCCCGCTGTTTGCCAAGGGCACCTACAAGATCAAGCTATCCAATCCGCAGGCCAAAGCCACAGTAGGGTAAGTTTATTGCCTCATAATTGAATCTCCCAAGTACATTTACAATCTTACCGCTTGCAGTTCCAGCGTCACACTGAACAACTTGTCACTGGAGCCTTATGGGGCCCTGATTTTGGAGTCTGTCTAGAGTTTACATAATCATAAGTTTGGAAAGAAAGAACAACGCACATACATAAAGTACATCGATAATGTGGCTTGTTATATGGGCGTATAAGTCATTGGGGCGGACGGACGACATTGGAAAACTTTTCAATTTTGAGGTCGCGTGCCGGGGCAACTTATTATAAATTATTAAGGAACTTTGTCCTGGTTCAAGGGCCTGGCGAAGGCGACGGCGGCGACGGTGGAGGGGCAAAAGAAATTCCATTAGCCGTGATTGATAAGACACACAAATCACGCATACGCAGCGTTGCCGCCGCACAAAAAGCAAAGGACCGCAGAAGGTGTCTCGGAAATGAGGCGAACAGCAGTGAGTGAGTGCTCGTAGGCGTCCTCAGATGGGTGTGTGCGAATGCGAATGCGTGGGAGTTTGCCAGTGTTTTTAGCCGGAGTACATACTTGTCAGTCGAGATGGCCAAAACAAAAAAGAGGCGGACGGACGGAGCGGTTGGCGTTTTTAATTTCCCAGAAAACTGAAGTGAAGTCATAATGAATTTTCGCCTTTTTTTTTGGACAAGGAAACAAACAGTTTATTTTTAGAGGAGCTTACCCTTGAAGGTGATTCATAGAAAAGCTTAATTTCAGGAGTATGATGATGATGATATCCTCAGCCGAAACGGGGGCCACTCTCCACTTCATTCACCGCACTTCATGACATCAGCGACAATTGGTCTGTCATCGGTGGGCTCTTTGCGGCATTAACCTTTGCCCCCGAAAATTACCAACGGCCCCAAAACACCATCTACGTGAGAGCCATTCAAATGAGCGAGTGCTCTTCACCTCGGGTCAACCCGTTGGCCATGTTTGCGGTACAATTAATGAGCAGGCAGCGATTAAATGAACTCCCGGACCAAGGCTCACCTGGTCAGCTGGGACGTGCCCAGCCAAAATCCAGAGACTACCGCTCGTTAGGAGCTAGTCGGGGGCCAAAAATCAAATACTACTCCGACATTATTAATATGCAAACGCCGTCGGAGTGAAGGATGCAAGGATGAGCCGGAATCCTGGGCTCACTTCCGTCTGTTTCGGCTCCCGAGTTCCTGCAGATTACGGCGGGGCTTAATGCGTTTTAAAAGTTTTCCAATCGGAAGGGGAGCTAACTTTTGTCCGACCGGCGTAAATCTGGCAAAATCATCTGAAATGTAATCATTTGGGTTCTGGCGTCCTCTTCTTGGGAAATTAACTCCATTATCCGCAGAATGAAAATGAAATGCACAAAACCAGGAGGCAGTGCCCCCACCCCCCGCCGACCGCCATCAGGTGCCTTCGCGACAGTCTGTCTTCTGCCTGCGGTTTCCATTTTCATTTTCACAATTTCACAAATACTATATGTATCTTTTTTTTAAGGTTTCTGGTCACGTGCGTAAGGGTGAAGTGGCCCTGGGAGAGGGGACCCGGGTCTGTGACCTTTTTAGTGGGCTGACGGGTCACGCAGCCATTTACACGATTCCATTTTATTCATTTTGGTGGCCGACCCGGCGCAGACTGCTAATTTTTCAGTGCGGCTCGCACAAATCAAATGGGTCCGAGACTACTTCGAAGGAGCAAATAATTTGTAAGGACTTCGCTGGGAGAATCTGTGGGGAATCTGCTATACTCGTATTGTTATTGTTCGCCGGCTAATCGCACGTAAAATCCACTCAAATCAGGTAATTACTCGACTCCACTGAGCGTTAACTGATTTGTTATGTTATTCGGACTGTAAAACCCAAAGATCCTAGGCAGTCCTCCTCCTGCTCCTCCTCCTCCTGCCACATCTGATTCCTAACTTCTAACCCAACTCAAAGTTTGAGTAAGCCAACAATCTTTGCATCTGGCAACCGGGGCGTATGGGTGATACCGGGTATCGCAAGGCGTCTGCCAATTACCATGTGTAAACGCAATTTAATTATTTATAACGCAATTGAAGTTCTACTCTCAGCTGCCCTCTTTTTCCCGGGAGTTGGGTAAAAGCGAAAATAAATACTGCGGGGTGGCCCAACAAATTTCCAGGATTGGTAATAAATCTCGCTAGCAAAATTGCCCCAGCTATCTGTGTGAACTCATCAAGCTCCTCTCGATGCTTTTGTAGGCTGCTCGACTTCAAAGAGCCCCCAAGATGCTGGGGGCCCAGTTGGAGAAGAGGGCTCGCTGTTTTATGGGCCTAGTCCCTGGTCGTCGTCTGTATTTACATTGTGTAACACACACATACTGTACATTGGCCCTCTGCTCCCTTTTCAGTATAAAACACGAAATACTTACCGAATCTAACTGGGGGGCAGGGGATTGGGATTGGGGTTGGGGCAGGGACTTGTGCTTGACTTTAATTTGTGTGTAAACACTTTAAACGGCCAGAACCCCGTCGCCGAGCGGGAATTAAAAGAGTAGGCCAGGCCCTTGAGCTTATCTGGAGGAGTCGGGGCGAGGTGTTCAGGATATGTGCGGTGTCTCTGCGGTATGGAGGAGGAGGAGGAGGAGGAGCTGGAGTGGTTTGTTTGTCTTGTTTTTTACTTATTTATTTATTTATGCAAGCCACGGCATATTTGCTTAGAGTCGAAGATAAACGCCGATTGAGTGGCCTGATCCAGTACTTTTCAAGTGCCTCAGATAGGTGGAACCAGGAAGAGCTCTAGCTGCTGCTGCTGCTCCTCAAGACCAAGGCCTCACCAGCAGCCAAACTTAGCCCAGTGACCTCAAAGAGCGAGCTGAAAAACGAAGGAAAAGCCGATGTCAGAGAGCGATGGTCAATATTGGACTAGTTCTCATACCCCTCCGCCTTGGCGGACTGCAGGCTCCGGATGACCAGTGTCAAGTGGGTGGGCAGGTTCTTGTCGAAGTCGGTCAAATTCACAGTGACACCCTTGGCGGCAAAGTTGGCCACATAAACGAGGGACTCGGAGCCAGAAATGTACCTAAATAGTGGCATTAAAAATTAACTTAAAATGCAAATGGAATATTTCAATCTAGAGAAAGGAGTAACTAAACTCTATTTTAAATTATGTGATGTAAATAATTCTTGAATAATAAATTAATTAATAAAATAAAAATAAATAATAACCTAGATTTTATGTGTTAATTAGCACATCCTATTTTTTATATCACTCACCTCTTAACCACGAAAACGTTGTCACTAATGATTCCGTACTTGGTGGATCCATTCTGCAGGGTTGACGAAGACTTCCTCAGTGCCACCAGGGACTTGTAGATCTGGAGGTGGGATCGCTGAGCAGCAGCCTCCGTCTCAACATTCACAGTCTTGTAGTCCGCCGCCAGAGGCAGCCAAGTCTTTGCCGCCGTTGAGAATCCCGCGTTGGTTCCACTTGACCACTGGAAGGGAGTGCGTGAAGGGTCGCGGGTGAACTGTTCGTAAATGTCCTGATTGGAGTTGCAGGCGGCCGGGTCCTGGGTGTCCTCCCAGCTGATTTCGCCATCGGTCATGCCCAGCTCCTCGCCCTGGTAGGTGACACTGGCGCCGGGCATGATCATCACCAGCATGGTCATGGCATCGGCATTCGCCGTTCCATACCGACTGGCTGCCCTCCTCTGATCGTGGTTGCCAATGACCCAGTTTGCAGTGCGACCGGCTGGCAGATTGTTCATCCAATTATCGACGGCCGTTTTGACGGAGCTGGCCGAGAAGCCTTCGCTGGCGGGGACAGTGATCAGGTTGAAATTGAAGGGGAGGTGGGCACCCTCAGTGCTCCGGTTACCATAGAACTGCATCGTATAGGCCGGCGGGGCATAGGTCTCGATCAGGAGGACCCTCGTATCCCCGCCATGGATGCGCTGGTAGTCGTCCATCACAACGCGCCACTGATATGCCATGTCGATGGTCTCGGGCCTGTTTTCGAGGAGCTCGCTCTTTAGGTAATTCCGGGCATCGGTGTCATCCGTCAATCCGCTCACCTCCTCATCAGCATACTGACCGTTCTCATCCGGCTCGACCTCGAAGAGCACAGGCACGGCATCGCACCGGAAACCGGCCACCCCCAGGTCCAGCCAATAGCGGAGCACCCGCTTCATCTGCTCCACCACCAGGGGATTGCGATAGTTGAGATCGGCCTGCTGCACGGCGAACTGGTGGAGGTAGTATTGCTGGCGCACCTCGTTCCACTCCCAGGCACTTCCCCTGAAGGCCTGCAGCCAATTCGAGGGCGGTTCCCTCTCACCCGTGACGGCATTTACCTTCCCGTCGTGCCACACGTAGTAATCCTCGTAGCCCTTCTCCCGATTCACCGACTTCTGAAACCAGACACTCTCGTTGCTCGAGTGGTTGGGTACAAAGTCCAGGATGATCTTCAGATCCAGTTCCTTGGCCCGCTTAATCAGAGCCCGGAAATCATCTAGGGTTCCATATTCCGGTTGAATATCGAAGAAATCGGATATATCATAGCCAAAGTCCACCATGGGGGAGGTGAAAATGGGCGAAAGCCAGGCAGCTGTCACTCCCAGATCCTTCAGGTACTCCAGCTTGCTGGTGATGCCATTCAAGTCACCAATGCCGTCGCCATCAGAGTCCATAAAGGATCTTGGGTAGATCTGGTAAAACTGGGCGGTTTGCCACCAGTCCTTGGAGGCGCTAACCGTTCCTGTGGTTTCACATGTCCAATTAGGCTGGGCCAGGAGAAGGAGTCCCCAGACCAGGGTACTGAAGATATTCAATCGTGTTCTCTGCATTGTTACTCCGGTGGTGTGGAAATGTTGTGGCTTTTATAGGATTGCAGGTGAACCGACCATGTTTACCCGGGCTTAAATGATAGCCAAGCATCGAGTAGCGGCCTTAACTGAATCTATTGGCCAAACACTTGAAATCCCACTCGAGCTGAAAAGTTTCCAATAACAGTTCCGGAGCAGTTCCCATTATGAGAGCTTATCGGCGGTCTATAAAAGAGCCGGTTACGGAAAAGTACTTAACCATATCGTCTTTGATTTTGGCCAGGTAATGGAGCCTCTAACGCTCCTCGTTCTTTCGGTGTTTGCCCTTGGCCAAGGTGAGGGCTGCCAGCTGCAGAGCTCCACCAGCGAAGTGGCCAAGGACTGGTGGCAAACCGCTCAGTTCTATCAGATCTACCCACGCTCCTTCAAGGACTCCGATGGAGATGGCATTGGTGATCTGAATGGCATCACCAGCAAGCTGGAGTACCTCAAGGATCTGGGAGTGACAGCTGCCTGGCTTTCGCCCATTTTCACCTCCCCCATGGTGGACTTTGGCTATGATATATCCGACTTCTTCGATATTCAACCGGAATACGGAACCCTCGATGATTTCCGGGCCCTGATCAAGCGGGCCAAGGAACTGGATCTGAAGATCATCCTGGACTTTGTACCCAACCACTCGAGCAACGAGAGTGTCTGGTTCCAGAAGTCGGTGAAGAGGGAGAAGGGATACGAGGATTACTATGTCTGGCACGATGGGAAGGTAAATGCCGCCACGGGCAAGAGGGAACCTCCGACCAACTGGCTGCAGTACTTCCGGGGAAGTGCCTGGGAGTGGAACGAGGAACGTCAGCAGTACTACCTCCACCAGTTTGCCGTGCAGCAGCCCGATCTCAACTACCGCAATCCCCTGGTGGTGGAGCAGATGAAGCGTGTGCTCCGGTACTGGCTGAACGAAGGCGTCTCTGGTTTCCGATGCGATGCACTGCCTCCGCTCTTCGAGGTGCTGCCCGATGCCGAGGGTCAGTTTCCCGATGAGATTGTTAGTGGGGCAACGGAGGACTCCGACGATCGGGACTACCTCACCACGACGTACATCGAGAACCAGCCGGAGACCATCGACATGGTCTATCAGTGGCGCAAAGTGCTGGATGACCACAAGCGGATATACGGGGGAAACTCCAGTGTTTTGCTTATCGAGACGTATTCCCCCGCCTGGTTCACCATGCAGTTCTACGGTAACCGGAGCACCGAGGGTGCCCACCTGCCCTTCAACTTTAACCTCATTACGGTGATGGAGCAGAAAGGGCTGAGTGCCAGCAATGTCCAGGAGGCCATCGATTTGTGGCTAAAGAACATGCCGGCTGGTCGCACGGCCAATTGGGTGGTGAGTTGAATGAGTAAGTTCCTGCATCTTGGATTCACCACCTCATTTGTTCAGCTAGGTAACCACGACAAGCGAAGAGCCGCCAGTCGGTACGGAACGGAGCACATCGACGCCATGACCATGCTGGTGATGATCCTGCCCGGCGCCAGTGTCACCTACCAGGGCGAGGAGATCGGCATGACCGATGGCGAGATCAGCTGGGAGGACACTGTCGACCCCTGGGGCTGCAACTCCAATCCGGACATCTATGAGCAGTACACGAGGGATCCAGCGAGAACTCCGTTCCAGTGGACGGGGGGCAGCAATGCGGGCTTCTCAGATGGAGCCTCAACGTGGTTGCCACTGGCCGATGGCTATGAGACGGTCAACGTCCAAACGGAGTTGGCAGCTGACCGTTCCCATCTGAAGATCTACAAGGCCCTGGTGGCCCTGCGGAAAACCTCGAAAACCCTGCAGAATGGCTCCACTAAGTATGGTGTCATTTCGGAGGATGTGTTGGTAGTGCGACGGTGGGTACTCCAATGAATTATGAATTACTGGAAATGGAACTTTCCCTACCTTCCGTAGATCCCTCACCAACTCACCTTCTATGGTGGGGGTCATCAACTTTGGAACGGAGGCGAAGACCGTGGACTTGAGTGAGTTTGATGGGAGTCTAACCAGCAGTTTGAAACTGCTAATCCGCAGCCTGGACTCTTCGAAAGTGGATGGGTAAGTAAAGATATTCCCATGGAGGGAATCTTACGAAGACTCTATTCTATTCCAGGAATCGGTACAACCCGCTGGCATTGATCCTGGAACCCGCGGAGGCTCTGCTCCTCACCACCGAATAAAAATGCAGGACTTCAACTGGAAAGTACTTGGATTCCTTGATATTCGTTTTGCTTTATTTAGTAAATACATATATATGCAGCCAAATAACATTTAGCGTATTGTTGTCAATAATAATAATGTTAATAACTATACATCGAGTAACTAATGCAAAGGACATTCGAATCTTGGATGTTCCATGGGGATCCATAAACACACACACACACATAGAAAACGAATATATTTCGCTAATATATTTTGTACCCCATGATTTGGCTAGAAGTGACTGGAAATACTTGTTTACTTGGTTAACAAACATTTAACTATGCATATTGGAGTGGAGTGGTAAGCTGCAGCACACAACTAACACTAATCCGTATTCACATCAACTATAACTATATATATATATATATATATATCGAGGGTTTCCGCCATGTATTTACAACTTAGTGGGACAACAATTAAATCTACCATGTTGATGGGCTCAAACAACACAATAAATGCAATTGCAATTGTTCTACCTAGATGGATCCTTCGACTCCTTCGACTCCTTCGACTCCTGCCGCTACATTGCAAAGGGGCTGATTGGCCAGCCCTTTTGGAACATATTAACGCCCCTGGAATATCATCCTCCCTACCCGGTGCTCACTGTACAGCTTTGCCTTACACTATTCAGATAGTTTTTTGTTTGTTTGTTAGTTTTTTGTTGCTTCGGATGTAGAAAACACATTTTTGAAATTATATCACATTTTTCACTTTTTTTTTTGTTTCTCTCGGAACGCTTTGAAACAACGCTTAGAAAACTAGTTAAGCTTAAAAAATAACACACTTACGAGTAGTTAAGGGATGACAATTAGTTTAGTTTTAACGTATCTTTGGTTTTTGTTCCTATGCTAGTCAATGGGAAGAGAGATTCAAAAGATTTGCAATTAGCGGACTTTGTATCTTGGGACATTATTTACTCAGTTCACAGGATCCTCTGCTTTCTCTTTTTAAGTGTCCGCTAAGGATACAGATACATCTCTAATGCGAATGTACCTAAAGTAAACCGTTTTTAAATGCCGATTATTAACCATCCAATTAAAATGAATAACTTCTTGATTGCATTATCTGAAGATGATCTCCCCGGAAACCAACCCTTCGAGGAATATATAAAATCCCAAAAGCCTGCATTCTGACACTTGCCAAAGCGGCGGCCGCCTCCTGTTCTTCTGTTTCCTGTGCAATCCTGTTCCTTTGAAAGTCTTAGTTCTGTAGACACTTTCCTCTACTTACGTATTGTTGCGGAGCATCCCGGATTACGGCTTAAACAGGGATGGCAGAGCGTTTCTTTGCCCCACTACCACTGCCCGTGCTGCCCGCGTCGCTGGAAGAGCTTTGGGTTGCAGGTTGCTGCTGTTGCTGTTGCAGGTGTTGCTGCTGCGACTCCGCTTGTTGTCGCTGCTGCTCCTTCAGCAACTGCTGCTGCAATTGTTGTGCGTTTAGCTATAAGTTTGTTTGCAAAACTGGAGGCCGGATGGATGTTAAGGATGTCGGTTCGCAGGCGTCAGTTGGTGTTGCTATTGCAGCTCCTGCTGTTGCTGCTGCAGTTGCTGTTGCTGCTGCTGTTGTTGCTGTTGTTTCGGCAGTTGCTGGCGTTGTCGTTGGGGTTGCTGAAGAAGTACATATGTGATTGTTGGCCGATGTGGCAATGGCAAATGCCACCGCCGCCTGCCCATGTTGACGGTGATTGATTTTGTTGTTGTTGGCCACCACTTGCTCTGCAACCTCATCGCCTCCTCCATTGCTGTTGCTGCTGCCATTGCTGTTGCTATTGCCACTTCCCTTTTCATTGGGCGTGGTCGTGGCCGTTGTGGTATTGTTTGGCACATATTGATCGGCATATGGTATTTGATTGTAGGCATTGATGTCCAGCGATGTGATGATGCTTGAAATCGTCTGCGTGGCCATCTCGCACAATTTTTTCGTCTTGAGTGAGTGCTCTACAAGGTCATAGGTTAAGCGGTGGGAAACAATATTAACTTCAGATTACTTTTATGTACATACATAAAATATTTATACAAATATATTAAATGATAAAAAATGAATTAATAGAATGAGGATAAGATTTTCATACTAAATGTAATGCGGTTCAATTGAACTTATTAATTCGTTTCGCAATGCTTTTCAAATAAATTAATTATTGTTTATATTTAAATTGAATAATTTATTAAATAGTTCAATCTGATTATTTTATGTGATATAATATTATGTTAAAATTCCATTTGAGCAACAATTCCCTTTAAAAAAACCATCACCATTGTAAATCTTTAAAAAATATCACCGGATTTTTCCAGGTGCACAAACTCTGGCAAAAAAACCCGGATACCATGACAACTTTGAACCCAGCCAACCTACCCGTGTTTGTCGGCGTGATATGCTTCTGGATCTTCTCCTCCTGGGCGCATGTGGCGGCGGTCACCACGGCAGCGGCCATCATCGAGGAGGGTCCTGTGCCGGCGGTGCGGTGCATGTTGCCATAGCGCGGTGGCATCATGCTCTGCCTCACGTTGCGCTCGGGGCGTATGAGTATTATGTAGAGCTGCAAGGGAAGGAACAGGAAATCTGTAATCTGTAATCTGTTCGCTGCCAATTAGTTTAATTTCCCGGATCGACCCTTGGACATCCACTATCGGGCATTAATCATACGACCCATTGTGCCTAATAGCTATGGCCGAAGCAGGTTCCAATTTCGTTACTCCTCCGCGATGGCCTATCTGAGAGCTCTGGGTTATGGTTTTCATTTAGAAGTCACTGCGTGACCTGCCACCGCCCACCGACAGCTGCTACGCCTCCGACCAACCTCAAATCCCAATCAGAATCCAAGTGTCATTAGCCATTTCCCGTATCGATGGCCAACAGTTATTGTGGGTCAAATTCAAAGCCAACCAGAGCACGTCGTGAGCTTGCACAGCGGAAAATTAACTAATCGACTCTATCAGTTCTAATCTAGGATAGGATAGGATAAATCATTAAATAAAGCCATTATTTAGCTTTCAGGTTCTAGTTCCGTGGAATTATAATATGAATTGACCATTCTATCCAATTTCGTTTTAAGTAAAATTCATTAGAATTGCCACTACAAAAATTCCTGGAATTTGATTTCTGTTCAATCAAAAATTGTGTTTTGTTTTGCAAAATACAAATGTATGTGAATAGCTTTTCCCATCCTATAAAATATATATCCTTTAATTGCCATTGGTCTGCAAGGGTATTCCCAGCTTCGGGATGGCCATCTTTCTTGTTCCTTCTGAGAACTACAGATTTCTGCCATCCGATTCGGA
Source organism: Drosophila setifemur (assembly GCA_021224005.1). NCBI lineage: Eukaryota > Metazoa > Arthropoda > Insecta > Diptera > Drosophilidae > Drosophila > Drosophila setifemur. The sequence goes on from JAJJHY010005742.1 coordinate 11,490,002, forward strand.
TTCTGGATGGGTGTGGCCGGAATCCCCTGGACGACCGTTTGTTTTGGTGAACAGTTTATTTATACAAACAACAGAAAGTTTCTCTCAGCAATTCCGATAAGTCAGATGTGTGGATTCATAAACAACAACAGTTTCTGTGAATTAATGCAAATGCTCTCGAATTACGACAAATATGTTTTCCACTTCATTTGGAACAGAGAAAACAGAATATTGAGTGCAGAAATCGATGTGAAATTTGCAGCACTATTCGGCTTAAATATATGTATGTATTTTTTTGCAGTGTGCGTTACGTTACGCTGCGCTTGGTTACGTAGGTTGTGCGGCCTGTGCGGCACGGTCATTTCCGTCCTCCTTTGACACTGTTTGGCTGCCATTTGGACGCCGTTTGTTATTGTTTCCCCCGCTTCTGACAGTTGGTTGGCAAACAAACCCGGCAGTAAGAAAACAAACCGAGGCGGACCAGCACCACCAAGGAAATGGAAATGGAAATGGGAAAGGGGAATGGGAAAGAAAAGGGACTGGCTGAATGGCAGTCGGAAGTCGAAATTGCTTACCAACTCGCTTCGGCTTTGTTCCTCCGGAAGTGGGCGTGGCTGTTGGCACCTTTACAGCCAGGCCCTGCTCTTAGTCCACTGATCCCAGTTGCTTTGTGGCATGCGGCATTCATTGTTGCCGGTTCTTATTCCCACTCAACTTCCCAGCAACCAGCAACCAGCTAGCAGCTACCAGCAATTGTAAATTGCATTTTTATGGCTCTCGGTGTTGGTTGTTGCTCCATACCATACACAAACATATCCCCACAATATCCATACTCCTCTACTATATATACCGGGGAGTGTATTTATGTGCAGTGTGTGTGCTCCTTGTCCACGACTAACCGTGCATTAGGTGACATCTGATAGCGAATAGTTGGCCCGGTTAGGAGGCACTGGCCCAAGGTGTTGGTTATGCCCTGACATTTAATAACAGTGCCCGTGGTGAGTGTTTATTGTACCCCGGAATCCCCCCCGGAATATGCAGGGAGACAGAGCTCCACATAAAATGTAACAATTTAAGTTGGGTTTTCTGGATCAACAGCTATGATATGCGCAATTGAGTAAACTTTGCTTAAATTGTAATCCGGTTTTATTTTGTACACTTGCTGAGAGCACTCTCCTTCCTTTTAGTGGAGAGAAGCATCTCTGATCCTGTTCTTAGTAACTTTTCACATACCCTTTTCCCTGCTGTCGGAGCACGGAGCAGTAAAACTTTATATTACAAAATTATTGCATGTCCCGAAACTATTTTCTCCATCTTCGGAAGCCAAGAGTGCAGGCTAAATCTTTCTTTGCCATGTATTTAATCCCATCGAAAATTGTGCCATGTTAACATTAGCTTTCCTCGGTCTCCGGGCTTAAAGTGCACTCCATATTTGGCTTGGATTGCAGTTGCCAGTTTGGAGCTTGCAGTTTTCAGTTTTTCGTTTTCCGTTTACCAGCTAATGGCTAATAACACAGGGGTATTAAAAAAATATTGTGGCAGTGGAACTGCGGATGGCAACATGAAAACAACTTGCCCCAGGGAGGAGGAGAGGAGGAGATCAGGGTCAAGTCAGCTTTGTACAGCTTACTCAGTGGTCTTGACTTGTTGACATTTCAACTTTATTTTTTTATTTTTTTCCCCGATTAAACATAATGAAATGGCAAAGGACAACTGGCGAGGGGAGCGAACGTTAAAACGGTAAAAGTAATGCGGCAGGCAGGCAGGCAGGCAACACATCGCAGATAATGAATCCGGTTTCCGAATTAAACACCCTTGACGCCCTCTTGCCGCCATCTTCCGCCTTATTGCATTTTAATGAACCACTCGTCGCTGCATCCGTCGGATGGACGAGGAGGATCTGCAAATTCCCAATAACAGCCGCGCTGCATCGAAAATAATTTAACGGGCATAAGGGAAATACTCAATAATTAATGCATAACGCAATTACCAGTCGCCGGTCCTGCAATCAATTTGCTGCCGCGCCTCGCCTTTCCTCCCCTTCCCTCTCCTCCGACCCAATTCCCAACTCCCGTCCCACTCCGATCCCTTCAATCCCTCCGACTTACCTTGGGTGAAAAGAGACATGCAATGGTCACGCTGGCGCTCAGGCTGATGGTCACCGACATGCTGGTGATGCGCAGGGGAACGTGATTGGCCGTCCCGAAATAAAGCGGCACAAATGCCAGCCAAATCACACAGGTGGTGTACATCGTGAATCCTGCGGGAAATGCCAAGCACAAAAGATTGAATTAGCCGACGTGTATCCCATTCTCTGGGGGCCTTACAATTTAATTTTGTTCATTCGATAAAGGGAAAACAACAACAATATATATATTTTGTATAAAATATAATCAATCCGTTTAATAATTAGATTAGTTGCTATTTTAATAATTTTCTATACTACTTATTTGTGCTATGTACATATTCATTTAAAATAAAAAAAGTCATTCTTAGAACTTTATTGAGAGGCCATAAAATTAAATATTGTACACTTGATAAAGGAAAAACTTAAAAAGATATGTTTTTATACTCAATAATATAATAAAATATAATAAACCGATAAATCGGCTCTAGTGCCTATGAAAAGTATTTCAAAGTTGATCTCAATGATTAAATGAATTATTCAATTTATATATAGCTTATAGTATAGTATATAGCCTATAACTTTTCTAAATTAAATAAGATTCCTAGGATCCTGCAAATGATCTCTATCTGCGTTTAAGTCCTCGATTTTAATTTAATTTTAATTTAATTTTAAGCATGGGTTTTGTTCTGTTCCCCTGGCTCAAATTTGTCAACTTTGGACGGGATTTCAGAAAGCAAGTACCAGGCGAACAGAAAACATAGCAGGCTGACCTCCATCATTTATTGATTCTCATCCTTGGAGATTTGGCAAACCGTTGTTCTCCATGGGGCTCTCTTCGTATTGAGCATGAGTAAAGAGAATAGTTAAAAAAAAAAACGTTGGTCTCCGTTGGGCTCTCTTCCTATAAAACATGGCTAAAGAGAATAGAACCGTTAATTGCTTTGGGATGAACATTGCGTGGGAGTAGTTGGGAACTTGCTGACTTGCTACTTTTTCTGTTCGCCTGATACATTAAATAAACGAAACACTCCGTTCAGTTGGAATACTCCTCATGTGAATGCATCAGGTTCGGCTCTTAATTAAGTATGAAATATGAGTTGTTATGGTACTATATTGTATGTACGGGTTTAACGCTTAATAAATAAATAATATTAAAAAAAAAAACTCCGTTCAGTGACGTAGATTATTTCCGTTACAACTATAAATTGATGGCTAAAATTTTCAGCTTTGTACGGGATTTCCCACTAATTTTTAAGTATCCCCAAAAGATGCAAAAATGTTTCCAACTACCCAAGATCGAATTTAATATCGCCCCAAAAGTATGCTACAGTTTTAAATGATTTTTGTAACATAATTTTATTGCTGGTTGTTCTCATGGTACATTAAATCAAAGAAAACGGCCATTCCGTTACTTTGTTCAAATTTCCGTTACAACAAATTCCCATAACATTGTATCGGATTTCAAAAAGCAAGTACCAGGCGAACAGAAAATTACAGAAGCTCGACCATTAAAGCTCAATTAATTTTAAGTATCCCCAAAAGATGCACCATTTTTTCAAAGCTACCCAAGAGCAAATATTAATATATCCCCAAAAGTATGCTGCATTTTTCTAATTGAGTGGAATAATTTTTATTGACATTCTGGAGCTTTCTGTTAATGTTAATGCTTCCCCTCTTTGTGCTTCCACAGCGGGTAACGGTTGTTTCAAAATCTCTTCTCTTTACCAACGACCAATAGGAAGGTAACTATTCCTTTCCCCTCCTCCATAAACGGAAACAAATAAATGATCAAAATCAGCCTACGGTTTTTTCTGTTCGCCTGGTACTTGATTTCGGAAATCCCGTACAAATTGAAAAATTTGAACTATAAATTTGTTGTAATTTGTTGTAACAGATTTAGTTCATATTCCCGTAACAACAAAATATAAACAATTGATTGCTCAAAAAGCAAGTACCAGGCGAACAGAAAGCTCCAGAAGGGGAACAGCAATTATTCCACTTAATTAAAAAAGTGTAGCATACTTTTGGGGCTATATTAATATTCGCTATTAGGTGGTTCATAAAAATGTTGCATCTTTTGGGGGTACTTAAAAATGTGTGAAGTAATTGAAATCGACCTTCTGGAGTTCTTTAGAACTTAATTGTTGATTTAAAAAAATGAAAAAACCAAGAAAAATTAATTTTTTTAATGAAAAGGCAATGGATTTTATCTACATATTAAAATATAACATACTTATACTATGTCCGTTAAATAATATAATTTAATTTATTATATACATACAATTATAATATAATGTAATATATATAATATATAAAAATAATACGCATTGGACTTAAAAAAGAGGTCACCCTTTGAACATAATTGTATATTTGATAAAGGAAAAACAAAACAAATATATATTTACGTTCATTCAATAAGCAATGGTTTTTATGTCTATGCAATAAACTATAATTAACCGATGCCATGCCCTTTTAGTAATTATGTTCCTCATTTGTACTATGTTAATCATCCATTAAATTTCAAAAAGAGGTCATCTTTTGAACTCAATCATTAATTGCTTGGAAGCCACTCACCAATATGCTTCGATTCGTTGAAGGCTTCGGGAATCTTTCGCGTGAGGACCGCGTAGACCGTGCAGACCACAATCAGGACGATTGGATAGGAGAAAGCAATCATATAGGAGGCGTCGATGTAGGAATCGCAGACAAGCAGATTATCCTCGCGTGTCGGATAATGATGCATGGCATGTGATGGCGCAATTACCATCCAAACGCCGTTGATGAGTATCTGCGAGAGCGATAGAGAATAGGAGAGTGAGAATGGCGTTTTGGCAACCGACAGTCCCACATCCGCCGCATCCCCCACTCCACACTCCTCCAACCCACATCCCACATACGCCCGGGTGGCCACGAAGCCTCCGCACTCACCTGCACACTGACCAGGCACGTACAGATTACGAGCTGGGACTTGGGACTAATGAACGAGGGTCGCTTGGCGGACTGTTTGCCCGCTTTGAAGATGCGTGCGATGCGATTCGTTTTGGTTAGCAGGGCGGCGTAGACAACCGTGAAGCAGAATCCCACGCCGAACCTGCGGGGGTGGTGAGTCGAGAATCGCGGTCACATTCCACTCTCATCAACTCGGTCATTTCCGCACTTACCGCTGAATGCAGCACACGATGTTGGTGGGCTTCAGGACCAGGGCGAAGGTGACACCGTAGCACAGGAAAATGCCGGCCAGCAGAATGTAGCTCAGCTCCCGACCCGACGCCCGGACTATGGGCGTGTCGTTGTGTCTGCAAAACAGGCAAAAAAGGGATAAAACTAAAGTTACCAACTTTGGCCATATATCCATAAAGATTTGGCGCCAATTAGGGCATCATTTTTACGTCTCTCCTTATTCATTTTGCGGCAAACTTTGTCCCAAGGCTAAGACTGGGGGAAAAGTTTTTAATTGCTTCGCCATATATCCATATATATATACATATATATATAGTATATGTGCAGTCGCAGCTTTGTTCCATCGGAAACCATTAAAAATTTGACCTTTTTGCGAGAACAAAATGTCACGCCATTTGCAGTTGCCAATAAAATCAAAGTTAAATTAGTTTATCCTAAGTCATTACTCCGACTTCTTGATTAGTTTACTAATTTACTATTACTAATTGAACTATTATGACTGCGAAAGGCAGATTTGAAAGGGATGGGAAGAAGGTTTGTCTTAGAAATATTATAAATTTAATCTGTTTTTATTGCCAACTTTAGAAGTTATCTAATTGATAGGTAATTAATAAAGTCTATAATTGCTTCGACATATATCCATAAACAAAGCTGTGATCTTTGTTCCTTTGCAAACCATTAAAAATTTTACCTTTTACGAGTATAAAAAATAAAATCTAACTTTAATTGGTTTTTTGTAAGTCATTACTCAAACTTCGCCTTCTTGAAAAGTTCAATTTTATTTACCTTTAAAAGGTCGCGACATTTGCGGTTGGCAGTAAAATCGAAATAAAATAAAAAAATAAATAAAAAAATTAAAACTTAGTTTTTAGTTTCTAATTTAATATAAATGCCAAGCTATCAAATCAAAGTTAATTTTTTTTTTCTTTTTTATTACTTCTTCGACTTCTTGAAGAGTAACAATTTTGGTTTATATAACTAATTTAATATAAATGTCACGCCATTTCCGGTTGGCAGTAAATGACAGTTAAAATTGTTTTTACTGAATTATTGCTGTTACTTCGACTTCTTGAAGAATTACAATTAAGCTACTATTATTGAATTCAAATAAAGGTTACGCCATTTGAGGTTGGCAATAAAAAACAATTCGACTTCTTGAAGAGTTAAAATTTACTTATTTAATATAAACGTAATGCTATCAAATTAAAGTTAAATTAGTTTTTCCTTAATCATTACTGGAACTTGGACTTCTTGAAAAGTTAAAATTTAACTATTATTACTTCCAAGACACATTAAAAAAGTAAATAAAAAAATGTTTCCTTTCGAAATTAAAAAAAAATGGAAATGAAATCACTTTTCATAGTATACTATCTTATTGATTTCATAGGTAAAAACTTGTAGTTTTCCATCCACACTTGTCAAACATCATTTGAATATTCAGATATAACCATTTGCATTTTTTTTGTTGTTGCCTGTTTGTGGTTTTCTCACCTAACAAACACGCCCATGACAAAGAGCGTTACGAGAATGCCGGTCGCACTAAACGCCATCGCCCCAATGGCCCAGGCGGACTCCGGGCGGAGATATATTTCCGGAATGGGACGGCAATATTGTTTGTGGGCATCCGGCAGGGTGCCGAGCTTGCACAGCCGGCAGTGGGTCTCGTCGTCCGGGTGTCGGATCTGCAATGGACATACGGCACAAAGGAACACTTGATGAATAGCAGAACACGAAGGGGCCGAACACAAAGGCGGCGTGTTTGAAATTCAATTGCTGCCCCTTCCGGGCCGGACGGCTTAATTGTTTTTCCCTCTGATTTTGTTTTCCATTTTCACTATAGTTTTATTTTGCGTTAGTTGCGGAATAATTCACAAGGCGCCACAATTCAATCGATCCGATCCGGAGGCTCGGAGGAGCATCACTTACTTGGTAGGTGGTGCAGTTGAAGCAGTGCCAGCAGCAGCTCTCCCCCTCGACGTACTTCTTCGCCTGGCCCACCTCGCAGGGCAGGCTGCACACGGACTCCGGGGGCTTGGGACTCAGTCGCTTGAACTTCACCTCTGTGGGAGCGGGGAGAGGGTAGCGGGTAGCGGGGTAATAGAATATAAATCACACTTGGCTAAGGGGTAGGGAGGGTAAGGGGGAAAAAGGTGTTGCCAACTTTGCTGTTCTTTCGATAAATCTGTCAATTTGCAAAACCACAAACCATAAGCCATTATGGTTTTGCTGGGAACACTTTTAGTGCTCTTCCTGGCACCATTTCGATATTCCAGATGCCGGGATTCGGAACGGGCTTAAGTGGGTGCGAAAAGTTGGTAAGTTATATAAAAGCATCTGAACAGCGAGAGAGTGCCAGGCACTTGAACAACAAAGTTATGGATTACTTTCGATTTTCCAAGCAGAAAAACTATATTATTATTTCACATCGGTAATGTCCTGTAAAATTTCGCTTTTTTAAAGTTCTTTCAGTCCTTTTTTTTCCTTTACGCACTTTGAGTCACTTTCTGCCAGGACCTACTGATTTGCTATATTTTGAAGGAAGTAACAAAGTTTTGAACTACTTTTACATCGGTAATGTCCAGATAAATTCCGCTTTATAAAGTTACATTGCTATTTTGATTTAGTATATTTCTTCGAAAAGGGTTTCCCTTTGATGGAAAGTCCTTTTCCTACACAAAATCTCGAATAATTAGAGATATTTAAAATCTTCGAGCTAGTCTTTTCTGTGGAACATTAGTTGGCAACACCAGAGGCAACTACCGGAGGACTCTCCACTCACCCGACATATTGAGACGCAGCTCGCCCTCGGTGTACTCGCCCACCTTGACCCAGTGGTATTGGCCAGCCTGGGATTGCTTGAAGTGGATGATGTTGTACCGGGCGGGACCGTCGCCGTTCCCATCGAAGCGGAACTCGTCGCCGCTGAGGCCTGCGGAATAGAATCGTTGGAATGGAAGGGATGTTAAATGGGTTTATGGTTTCACGCCTGCCAGATATCAGAAAATTGACAATCTGCGTCAGTCAGAAGCCTTTGGCTTTGGCTCTGGCTTTGGCTTTGGCTCTGGTCCGTCCGTCTGTCTGTATAATTTATTGAATTTCAAATCGAGTTCAATGACGATGACAAGCAAGTCAATTTTCCACTCGAAAGCATGGCCAATGCGCCTTGGAGGACTCTCACGCACAGACATACTATACTAGTACATATGTGCGTGCAGTTGTACAAGGATGGGGCTGCTAGGATATTTCCACTTAAACTATTTGCGCAACACTCGCCATCTGTGGGAATGGAATGGAGCAGGATGGAGCCGGATGGAGCGAGGGCAAAGAACTCCAAGTGCGAGATTAAGTTTGTCTGGCATCCACTTCGAGGAGCCCTCGAGAAATGCCCATGCTCTGGGTTTCTTTCTTCTTAATATAAAGATCATTCTGCTTAGCCTTAACCTGTTTGGAAGTGCAAAAGTAACATTAAGTCTCTCCCTACCTTCGAACTCCACTTTGCGCAAATATTTGAGTAAATCGGCTCCTTTAGTTGGCTTCATGGCCTCGCAGAGGGAAGGACCTCCGCCGCACAGGTCGTGGTGCATGTCCCTGGGGAGAAAGGATTTCATAAAATATGCATTCTATTAGATACACTGTTTAATGGCAGCATCCAATTAGGAAATGCTGAAAACTAAAAACTGCTAAAAATACAATTTTCTTTTCGTGTTAATATTCCAATTAAAGCTGTGACAATAGAAAATATTATCACTAACCTGAGGGCATAGGCAAATGCCATTACAGCATCGCTGACGAACTGCAGCTGATCCTCGAAGTCGGTGTTCTGGCGGGAGAGGCGCTCCTTCTTGGTGCACTCCTTGGTGTAGTTGTTGTAGGGAGTACTGGTGCTGCCAGGATACCGGCACTGAAAGTGGTCCTCCCAGAATTCTGGGGGGAGAATGTTAGAATTTAATGTGCATTTGATTTTATTTACTTTGGTTATTAAAAAATAAATTTAGTTTACTATGTATTGCAAACAGTTTCTAACAAAAATACTTTTTAGTTTGTTCTTAGACTTTCATTTATTTGCAATAATTTTGCTGGGTTTTGGGTTCATAATCCTACTTAAAATACAAATTATATAATGCTGTAATGCTCTTAATGCTGACAAAAAAGGGATTTTTTTTTAAATGTTAAATAAATTATAGTGATTAATTAAAAAACTTATGTACAAAACTATGATTTGTATAAGGATAATTTTTGGTGGGATTATTTTAATCATATCATAATCGTATTCAAAATAAGAATTACACAATGTTTTAATGCCATCCAAAACTGAATTTTTTTCTTGTTTTTCAAAATGTCAACTAAATAAAAGCGATTGTTCGAAAGCCGCTAAGATTTCACTTACCCACAAACCAGGGATTCCGCTGGTTGTTCTCCACCGTTAAGCCGAGGAAGTACTCCTCGAATCCGCGGACAGGATTTGCCTGCGGCTGCACAGAGAGCGTGCCCTCCACCTGTTGATGGGCGACAGAGAGAACACGGGGCGTATGCTTAATAAGCGTAAAACAAATTAAAACCGAGGGAACGGGCACGAGCTCATCTCATCTCAGCTCTTTTTTTGGCCAATTAATTAGGCGCACACAAACGCACACAATTAATTTCAATTAACTCATAATTCATCATAGGAAAAACGGAGTGAAAGCTGTATTTTCATCGTCATCATTTATATACCATACATAGTATATATATATTTTCTTTTTGTGTGGGGTTGTCATATCACTAGGTCACGCCCAAAATCCAAGTCATTAATCAAACGAAGTTCCTTCGCCCATTTAATCTCATAATTTCCGGCTGTCAGAAACCGGGTCGGAATGGAGTTAACCAAGCAGGATATAGATATAGATATAGATAGAGAAGACATTTAACTCACCTCCGGCTCGTAATCGTCCGATACGAGATTGCGGGCACTCCAGCCATCGGATCCGATCCAGGAGAAGGACCCAGTTGCATTTGCCCGCCGCACCGCCCGCATCACCTGCCTCACCTCCTGATCCGAACCGAAGATGATGGCTCCTGCGAGGCGGCAGCGGATTAAGGGATGCAAAAGACGAACGGAGAATGGCAAATGGACAGAAATTAATTTTAATTGCTAGCACTACGGAATAAGCGGGTTACGGTTGAATCTACGACAGCAGCAATCTGCAGCAGCTGTCGAGCGCACTTATGCTTAAATTTTAACAATGTTCGAGTGTGTCGTGTGTATATTGGTAAATGAATAACGAGATGGCATATTGAATATTATTGTTATTCCCCACTCGAATCGAGTTATTTATGACTGGCAAAAGCCCAGGTAGATTGGTTGACCGCCTCGAGCGGTCTTTGGGCTTCAATTAACCGCATCACTTGCAAGAAAAACAACATTTTAATTGGCTTCAAAAAGCAATAAGGCCGAAATGGCAATTGATTAAACAACATGCAAATTCAATGGTGACACTGAGTCAAAGGAATTTGCCAAATCAAAATAAACCTTTGCACTGGCTAATTGCTTGAGCTGACATTTAAGCCAGAGCCAGTGGCAGAGTCAGAGAAACCTTTGTGGCCTCTGGTGAAATGGGTTCCGGGAAATGGTGGCTTTGTTGGTTTTCGGCATCCTTTTGTAAGATTCCCCCTCGATATCTGGCCCCTTTATTGTTAAGTTATGGACCCCAAGCTGCTGCTCCCTCTAAGCTGCAGTTGGCATTTCTTATCGCCACGCCCAAGAGGCAGACGTCCGTTCTGGCCCTTTGTCTTAGCCACAATTTTTTTTTGCCCCTTCAACATGTCCGGCTATCGATTTGCCACGGCTGCCACGGCTGCTGCCGCAAGTTGAAGCAAACTTAATCAAATGCAGTGGCGACAACAAAAGGAAATCTTGTCGATACTTTTCTGAAGTGAAGTATGTTGTTTGCCTTCGATTTTCACTTTGCCTCCGATTGGCACTCGAGCGGCTCCTTTTGTCCCGGCCAGAAGCATATATAATGCCATCCCTGTCAGGGATATCGGGTATTATTAAAGACCCAGCGAAACTCTGCGGAATGCTTATGCAGATTATCCTGGCAACTTTACAAACTTCAAGTGCGGAAACCGATCTAAAGCGGAACAGCACTCGCTAAAATGGCACAAAAAAAAAAAAAAAAAGGTTTGCACAAGTGCGATAAAAAGGAAAAACATGTCGGGACCTCCTCCCCAAACCGGGAATGACATGTGTGGGGCTCCGAACAAGCGTAAAGTTTACCCCCGACAGCAGTTACGGATCCGGGGCATCATTTTTCAGAGACCCAACCCGGAACCGGAACCCGTAACCCGAACCCCAACCCGTACCCGAACCCTCGATATGCAAAATTAAACAACTGATGCCAAAGAAAATACTTTGTCAAATTGATTAATCGCTACAAGGGAGAGGCCAATGGTAGCGAATCGAGGCTTCAGTAAACGGCGTCAAATCACAAATCACAATAAATAATGATCCTTGAGGAACCCTTTTTTGCCCAGAGATTGCGAATGGGAGTCGGAGTTGGGGGTCCTTCGGCTGCTTTACGACTCTTGATGGCACATTTATGTAAATCAAAAATTGTTTGCCAGACAAAAGTTAATTGTTATTGGTTGGGCCGAACCGTGTGCTTTTTATTGGCATTCCCGATTACTCCATTACCACCATTACCCCTTTTCCAGCACGCCCCTGATTAATGATATGCGCCAAAGGTTTAGGCGGTAATTATTTTTAATATATATTTCTATATTGCAGCCGTAACTGGCAGTTGATTAATATCTGCCAATGTCTTCTGACAGAGGGATAAAAAGTTTCAATTCAGATTGATTGACATTCATTTTATATTATTTATTTCGATTTGGGGCCCAAAGGGCGTATGATTGACGCAGATTGGGCCGAAATAAATTCTCATTTAAATTTAGTCTACACCAAATCGATCCTTTTTATTTTCCTATGGCACCTATCTGGGTTTTAATTGGAAAAGTTGCACCCTGGAAAACAGCGAATTTTATGTGTTTTGAACACATTTTGATTTAACAGAGTTTCGGAGCTCTTGTCACCCGGGGATTCACTTTTAGCAATTAAGTTCTATTATTTTTTTGGTATGTTTGCCATATTGCCATATCAGTTTTGGCCACTCTGGACCAGTTATCTCTCAATTTGTTTGCGAAAAAGTTTCCCAAACCCGTTGGATGAACTTTTTAATTTCCTGCCGCGGCAGGCGGAACAAAGACGTAAAGGGCGTCAGAGTGTTTTAAATATTTTCATTTAATTTGCGCAATTTCCGTGGAACAAACGCACTCCTCCACCCCTCTACAACATCCACCCCTCCCCCCTCCAGCTGCATTCGGAACGCGTTTCCTTTCGCATTTGCAAAACGCCTTCCTTTGACATTTTCATTTTAAATTGCATTTTAAACTGGCTGCTCGGCAGCAGCTGAAATTTACTTTACTCTTACCTCGGGCTCGCGGCTTCGTCAGCAGCTTCTGCACGATATTATCGTAGGCGATGTCCTCAGCCACTCCCGAATCCTTCACCAGCTTCTCCTTGATGGCAATGCAAATGTTATGGCGCGCCAGCAGCTCCTCGAGCTCCTCAAAGGCCTGTGGAGCAAATAACAACACCAATAGTAGAGGCCACTATACATAAACTACCTCTCCGAGAGCGAAAGGTAGGTAGCACATCCTTTTGTTACCCATATGAGGGAACAAGGTGTTTTTTCCAAAGAATTTATTTCCTCGGCTCAAGTTAATGCGGTAAAGTGGTGGGAAAAAAATAAAATATATAACAAATGCAATATACAATAAGGTGTGGTGTCGGTAGAGGAACAGCACTTTTAAAGATAGTTTTTTGCTGTTGGTACATGCCACATTGGAAAAGCGAAGTTTTCGCGCTAAATGTGACAGTATCTTTTGGGTATCTGTCCAACAATGAATCTCGAACAAAGAGCAGACATTTAATTCTGTGTTTTCTACTTGGTAAAACATTCACGTTTTAAGTTTAAGGGGAAAATTGTCTATCTCCTAGAATTGTTTACGAGTTTTCTAAACGATTTTAAGGCATTGTAAAGATGCAAAAGTAATTGGTTTTTAGAAATCGAAAGGCAAGGCAATTTTTAAGTGGTTTTTATGAGCAATATAACTGGGGAACATAACTATTAGGGAAACGTAATTTGGCCATAAAAAAGGAATTTACCTGCAATCTTAAGGACCTTTCAAAAACTGAACAAAAAAACTTATTACTTATTAGCCCTTCAAAACGCTGTAACAAAGCACAAGAAATCTATTTATAAAAAACAAATTAACACTTTTAAAAAATATTAAATTTTTGTTGATTTTTTAAAAGCCATATAATTATGTTAACCAAACTTAAAATCATGACCATTCAGATAGCTATAAAAACATGTTAGTTAAGCACACCAACCTTGATGCCGTAATTGCTCTCCTCGTAGATAATTGAAACGTAGCTCCAACCCATCCGCTTCACAATCTCCACCATGGCTTTCACCTGGTAGTGATCCGAGGGAATGGTGCGGGAGAAGTACTCGAATCGCTGCTTGTTGCTGAGCTCCGGGCTGGTGGAGAAGTAGGACACCTGCGGAGTGGTGGGGAAATGCTGGATTATCAAGCGAAACACTAACATATATCCGTTGGAAAAGTTATAACGTTGACTGCGCGAAAAATCACACCCTTTTGCAACACCGAAGCAACTTTCATCGTATCTGCATTTTGCCCGGGTTTTTACCAATTTAATTTCATGTTTTCCCTGGCTCGTTCGTTCGCTTTCTGTTCTGGTCTGCAAACACTTTCCTAAGCTGCTTTCCCTGATTTACACATTCATATTTTCCCTCCCTTTTAAGCTCTTTTCCAAAAACCACAAACAATGCTGCAGCCGAAGTCAAAGAAAACATCAGATGGCATTACTCGGCACAATCTTCTGCAGCAACTGTGGGTACTAGCTTGGCTAACTGCGACGCAGACCAGCAAAACCAATTTCACGCACAAAATAACCCCCATTGACGTGAGGGATGGGGATTCACCCGACCAGATTCACCCAAGGAATTCAGTTGCAGTGGAAAATGTCCAATGGAGCGACATGCAGCCAAGTTGTCTAAGGCGTGGCAAGTGTTTAACGAACTACTTGGCTTATAATTAAGTGTCATTACCATTAGTCAACCGTTTTGCCCCCAAGTGCTTGCCCGCTTGCCAACTTGCCAACTTGCCGACTTGCCACACCAAAGAGCACCACCATAGGAGGCATCCAAATTCAATTACACACTATTTGTATTCAGCCTGTGAGTTTTGAGCAGTCTGAAAGCGTTTTAAGTTGATTAACTAATTTGGTAACTTCTTCGAGATACACAAATATTTTCAAGATTAAGACAAGCCAAAGTTTGATTCATCAAAAGTATTTCATTTTGGCTTAAGGATAAATCTATCTAATGCTCTCAACAGAAACCCTTTTTGGCAACACCGAGAATTTTCAAGGATTTAGATTAACACAGATTGAAGTTGAGTAAAATTTAATTAAATTAAAGAGGCTAAAAACTTGAAGTTTTTTAAATTTACTTTGTAATCGAAGTCTTAAAAATGTCATGAAAATTAATATGCCAAAACATTGCGTTGTAAGTTTATTAACTTGTTTGGTAAGTTCGTGGAGATATAAAAATTATCTCAAGTATTTAATTTTGGCTTGAGAATTAATATTTTAAACTCCCATTTTCAATTGAAATAGATTAAAATTTAATGTTTTCCTTTCCAAACAGGATTCCCAAGGCATAGATTAACTCAGATTGAAGCCGAGTAAAATTTAATCTAAAAGCTTTTTGAATGTATTTTCAAATCGGAAATCTAGAAAATATTTTGATAATCAATAAACGCCAAAAACAATCTCAAGTTGACATTACTCCATTATCCTTACACGTATCCTGTGTGCGGCACACACAGTTTGTGATAATCCGACTACAATCCCTATCGACCGCAATTTCAAGTGCAGAACTCAACAAAATTTGTAGCAAATGCGAAACCAGGCCGAGAATCCACGCGTACACACAAAATGCAATCAAATGTTTATTGCTGATTTATGAGCTCCTTCTTGCCTGCATGGAACTGCTGCTCCTTTGGCAGGATCCTGGTCCTGGTCACAGGCCCTGCGTGTGCGTTTAATGGTGTCTCGCATGTGGGTGTAGTACTTCCTAAGGGCAGGAGCAGGCAGTCAGCAAGTTGGCTACTTAGTTATTGTCGCGTATTGACTTTTGGCCTCCAACTCACGTAGCAGGAGCAGGAGCAGGAGTAGGAGTAGGAGCAGAGTCAGAATGAGCAGTACCGACCACTCAATCTCCTCCACTCGCCAATAGTAATGTTTTGTTTGCACGTTCACCGGAAATTGTGGCCAAAATTCTTTCATGCAATTGTACTTTAAACACCGAAAGTAAGAAAGCAATTAAAAAGCTCATTCTATTATTTATTAAAAAAAAAAAAAAAACAAAACATTGTTCCACGTCTCCGGGAAAAGAAAACAAAATTTATTTCCCTCCCAGAGTGCGGCTCTTGGCAAAGGAAACAGAACGAGTTGGCCAAAAGCCATTGTGCTAGCAGTTTGTAGAACAAGTGGTAGTTATTGGGCAGCTGGTGCACTTTGCCCAATTCCTTGGTCTTCCGGGCTCCACTAATTTAGTTTTACGTGCAGGCACTTAATAGCCGGCAGTGGCATCTCAACGCCAGCCACCAGCCACTGCAACTGTTCCCAAGTGGGTTTTTGGTAAATTTTAATTACGGAATTCAGAAAACTTTTGTTGGCCAAACTCGGGGACATGACTGCCGTCGAAAGGATACATTCGAACTGAAACTATAAATTGCGATTCCTCTTCGCCCTGACCTATTCGATCACGTCGCCCCGAGAATCTCTGCAGTCGTGTGACACACTCACCTGGGGAATGCGGAATAAGCGCAATAAATTTGCCACCTGTATCGATGTGACCGAGGACGCAGCTCCCACCACCCCCGATATGACCTTTCGCACTTGCGTCTTGTTGCAATGATATTCGGCATCATCAATATTGCTGATGGATCCTGGAAGTATACAATAAGAGGTAAGCTGTTAGTAGAAAACTTTTTTTTGTTAGAGAATATTGCTGAAATTGTGTGTATTTAACTGAAAAGATTGCCCTCATCCCCATTTTGAATCTATTTAATTGACATAATGCATAAACTGGAACTAAGAACCTGTATCTAAAGAGTAAAGGGTAAAGGTTATGGTTGAGCAAATGTATGTAACAGGCAGAAGGCGAAGTGGCAGACCCCACAAGGTATATATATTCTTGTCCGTCCGTCCATATGTCCGTCTGGATGAACAAGCGGATCTCAGAAACTGTAATCGCTAGATGAACCACATTACCAGTGCAAATTATCCTAATATTTACGCAGATGAAGTTTATTTATTTTTGTCGATGCCACGCCCACCGCCCTCTCAATTTGTAATTTTATGAATTTTTGTTTTACCTGAATTTTTTTTTCAGCTAGAGATTTTTGCTCTTTGCTTAATTAGAAAGCGCACAATAAATAGGCAAAGTTTACATTCGCTAACAATAAGCTATCCATCTGTTTATTTACTCAAATAAATGTATTGGTTTATTGTTTTCTTTATTATTGATATATTTAGAGTGGATCTTAAACCAAAATTGGTAGAGGTTATTTAACAGTCGGGAAATTCGACTGCAATGTTCTTAGTTATTTGTTTTTCGTATATTGGCACACCTGCAACTGTTGACTCATCAAATACGATTTTGCACACATTTGGAGTGCTAATCAAATTTAAAGTGATTAAAATCACTTTATTGGTTGCAAACTGAATCATTTTTCGACCAGGTGTAGAAATATTGAACTGCATATTCAAATAAAATCTAATTCATTTCAATTTCAACCAGTTTATCTTTGAGTGACGTTTAATTTTGACAACTTTAACTGTGAGCCCCCGTCGTTTATAAGTGCTGCCAGCTGCTGCGCCTAAGTACAAATTAATTAACTCGACGGGTGGGATAGTGGCCTGATTTGCCCATCCAATTGATGCCTAACTAGATTATTATTAACCGAAATATCCCACCGAGGGGGGGCCAGACTCCTGCGGAGGGGGATCGGGGAGGCAACCATAGTTTACGGCCTGCCTAATCCTGTCAATATAATTCAGTGACTTGGAAAATTATATTTTTCATACGTCACCCAAACAACAAAGACAGAGAGAGATAGCACAGAGTGCGAGGGAGATAGATAGAGACAGAGTACACAGAGTACAGAGCGAAACACAGCACGTCGCTCAAATAAATCCTTGCTGCGCACATAAATAATGAAATTATGGAGATTAGAAAGTGTTCAGGGACGATGACAAGGATGCCACAGGATGCGAGGATGCGAGGACGCAGGCTCTGCGCCCAATTGATTATGGATCGTTGAGTGTGTGTTATTGTGTGTGTCTCTGTGAAAGTGTTTGCCTCTTTGTTTGGCCCGATAAAAGTAATAAGCGGCATTTTATGTGCCCCCCAACAGCGCCGGCCTTGATCTTACCAATCCTGGTACCGCATCCTGTGGCAATCTCAATAAGCCTCACCCAGTTTTGTCTTTGGAGAATTATGCATATTCCATGCCCCAGACAGAGCTCCAATCTTTTGCCACTTCCCGCTGCGAAAGCCCATAATTTATTTATTAAATTAGTTTATTAATAAATTCATTGACTAAAGCCTAATGAAAGGGAAAGATGTGGCTGCGAGGGCTGATTGATGGGAAACCCTTACTTAAGAGTAAGTTATAGAATTGCATAAATTCGGTTTGAAATTGCTCCTTACTCATTTGCCTTACCATCTGGCTGAACAAATTAAAAGCAGTTGCCAGGAATGCAACTGCAACTGCAAACAACATTTGCACAATTAAATCCACATAAGTTCCGGAGCCCCGAGGTAAGCACAATTTGCATATAAATACGAAAACCGCGTTCTCATGCAGAGAGAAAAACAAAGACAGAGTTTCAGTTTCTGTCTTTTACTTATATTAATTTTTACATCACACTTAAATAATATTTTGTACTCTTAAATACACACCCTAAAATGTGTAGTAAATAATTGTTAGTTATTTTATTCGAATTATTTACGCTGGCTAATATTTTCTCTCCGTGCACCGGCTGCTTACCTTTGATAAAATCCACCGCCATTTCAAGCCCATACGAATCCTTATCGCAATCATCCAGGATGTGAGCACCCAGTGTGATATTGGGCAGCAGCTGCTCCCTGTTGATCCTGTCGATGGTGAAGAGCATGGCTTCCAGGGCCTGGATCCCGCCCTGCGGCATTATCGGTCCGCAGGTGATGCTATCCTCCCGGGAATGGACCATCATCAGTCCGCCCAGGATCACATCTCCCTCGACAATGGCCTCCCGCTTCACTGGCCAGTGCCTCTGGGGCTGGGTGGCATAGAGTCGATCGTGGGGGAAGCTCAAGGAGTCCGGCAAGGATCTCAGGTACTTGCCACTTATCGAGGCAGCGGCCGGCAGCAGAATGTTGTTGTTCAGGGGCACGTGGCGACCCCGATGGCGACCGGAGCGTGGAGAAGCCAACTCAATGTTGGCATACCGCTGATACTCCTCCAAATCGAACTGGCCATACATATTCGGATCCCCCGGGGCCTGAGATTGATGTTCCCTCTCCGGGGGCGCCTCATCGTTGACATAATCCGGAGATTGCAGACTGTTCATCCACTGGCGAAAGTCCTTGCCTAGTTGCTGTTGCTGCTGCTCCAGCTGGAGGATCTCGTAATGGCTTTGTCGGTGCTTCCTGATGTGCTTGCCCCGGTGATGATGCTGACGATGATGGAGGTGCTGTTCCTGGCCGTGACTGTGATAATTGTGGGCCTCGTGGGCTTCGTGGGTGTGAGGAGGCTGGCGGTGGGGCCTCCTTGCTTCCGGTTCGAACTCCACCTCCACCTCCTGGGATATGTCACCAATCACCTGGCTCTCGGCCTGCAACCTGTGCAGCACAACGAGCACCAGGAGCACACAAAGTTGCACGAACCGATTGTTGTTGCAGATTGTTTTCATATTGGCTGCGGATATATGTATATATTCGGGAGCCGCTTTTATTTGGATATGTGTGGATTCCGGTTGGATAAGTTTCGGATTAGCTCACAGGTTGATTGCATTGGGATATTTGGATATGTGGAACGCATTTTGCTATTTTTTCGTTTCGTTGAATTTATTCACAATTTATTCAGTTTTTTTACGCTTTAACATTTTGGATGTCTGAATTTCGTATGGGGTTATATATTATTATTTATTTCAATATTTAATATTAGTGTCACAGCAAATTAAAGTCAGCTCTTTAATAAAATTCTTACTTTTAATAGCACATTTTTGACCCCCCCCCACCCCCGCCCCTNCCTTGTTTTTGTTTCCAAATTTGTTGTGTAAAATTTACGAAAAGGCTTAGGTTCTAAAAATTCCATTTTTGGGTTTCATTAAAATTTTGACCAGAATTGTTTCGATGTCAACCGCAAACACAACCAAAAAGGGTCCCCTTTTTGCGAGGAATCATTTTAACAAGCCCCAAGAAGAGTCCGTGGGCTTATAACTGTCAACCTACCACCCGATTATGGGCGGCAGTGGGCGTGGCATGCCCCGGGGGCATTTGCCCATAAAAATGATTGCCCTGAGGTAAATTAAATTTGCATAAAATTTTACGCGCCGCCTCAAGGCAGAGGCAAAGGCAACGGCAACGGCGGAGGGAAAATACAAAATACGAAAAAGTAAAATGCAAGAAAATCCTTTGCTGCGGGTAGTGGAAAAGAAATATATAAACTCGGGCTCTGCGAGGGTTGCCAACGGTAATTAATCAAATTGTTGGCGTCGTAATGAGCTTGTCTGTGGCTCTGGGCCCTGCTGTTTATATCACCCAACCCCCTACCCCAACCCCAACCCAGACCCCCTCCCCCCTCCAGACCAGTCCCGACTAATCAACAAACGCGTTAGCGCCACCTTAGACATGGCCTGCAGTTGGAGTTTACAGAATTACTTATCATCAGCGTAATCAGGGGCATTATCAGGCAAAAGGTGGGCATTTGGTTGTGCGGTGAGTGGATGAGTGGTTCGGTTGGGTGGTTGGGTGGTTCAGTGGCTCAGTGGCTGGGTGGCTCAATGATTCGGTGGGTGGCCTGTCACTGTCACATGGATGAAGTCGCCTGCAGCATCTGCGCCTGAGGCTTGGGGGACGCATCGAATAATGAGATTGCGTTAAACAAATGGTGTTTTCCCTTTTTATTGTACGTAATAGACACCGGAGGCTGCTTGCTGCTGCTCGTAATTTACTTTGATTACATTTGTTGTCCCTCATCCTGGTATCTCTATCTCTATCTCTATCTTGGGGCATTGCGACTTAGTCAGCTTGATTGCTTACTTAATGACAACTACTAATTCATTTTGCCAAACCCAAAGAGTTGATTAATGTTTATTTTCGGGAATTGAGTGAATGCTTTATTATTCTTTCAATTAGGTCTTCCCATGATTTAATATTCCTTGATTAAATCTTCACTATCCTAAATCTGAATTCGTTCCGCTGTTTCCACGAATCTTTTGCTATTGTTAGGAACATCCTCTTTGCTTTCATACAGAACACTCAACTTCAGCAGGATTTTTGCATAACCAAACTGCCTTTGGCCTGTCAGTAACACTTGTCTCAACGTGTCCTGTTGGACAATGTTTCGATACGAAGGGGAAAACCCATCACAACCCATCCCGATGTCAGTTCCCAATTCCCTCCTCCGATGTCTGGGGACAGCCTCCATATTCCCCTTCATTTCGCTTTGTCATTGTCTTATTTTGCATTTTGTATATGGGGGGGAATTTGATTTGATTGAGCATTTTGTTCGTACATCTTGTCCTTTTTTCGCTGATTTGAATTTTCGTTCGGTCTTTTCTTCCTTTTTTTTTTTTTCGTTAGTGAAATATTTTATATAATGCCGACACGGCTTTAAGGCCAACAGACGATATCAATTTACTGGCTTTGGCAATTCATTCCCTGCGAATTGATTTCCGTGGCGAAGATTTACAGTCGCATAAAATTGACGATTTCGCAGAGTG
>JAJJHY010005742.1:11520120-11530692 GCA_021224005.1 Drosophila setifemur
TATATATGCTCATTTTTAAAACGTTTTTGGGTGACATAAATCAAGGAACGAGTTTTGCTGTTTGTAAACCATTTTCTCTGACTTTTTGGCCGATGTCCTGGCAGATTATGATTTATGGTTTTAGTTGGTAGATGCACCTTGCCAAAAACATTTGACAGAAGGTTCTCTCTCTCTGTTTTTCAAGAACCAAAACAATCTGTTGGACAGCTTTCAGGTGAAGAGATATGTAGCATATTTTATTAAATTAAATGTATTCTTTTTGGCAAGGTATCTGCTGCTCGAAAATGTATTTCATTTAAATATTAAAGACCCTTTGGGCTGGTGCATTTCCAGGTAAATAATTTACCCACCACTCTTGGATTTCAATCCACGCTATTCAACCAATCGACCGACCAAAAGTACTATATATATATATATCCGAGTAAATATCGAAAAGCAGAAGCACGTGTCTGTTGTCCAAGGCAGCACAACAGCAAAAAACAAACAAGCAGATCAATTGTAAGGTATATATATATATATGAGTATATGGTATACACGATGGGCCAGAACATCATAATACAAAAATCAACATCAAAGTCAGCGAATGGAAAGCAGCGCAAAGGCAAGCTTAACTTGTCGCCCATAAAACAAATTGGCATTTTTATTATTATGACAAACAGTCAGGATGTCACACAGTCAACCCATCCAACAGCCACATGTGAGGAGCTGGGGGAAAACTCTGGAAAATTCTGAAAACCAGGGGGGTGAGGAGGGAGGAGGGGACAATGAGCTATGCTTATCTCTTGAAAGCAGCTAAACCGCTTTTGATTATATAAAAGTTGGCCAGAACACGAGCACGAGGAAGCGGCTCTAATAAAAGTGGCAACAATGTTACGCATACGCCACCGCTTCTCTCTTGCCCCTTGTTTCTTTTTTTCGGCTCTTCATTTTTTGGCTGTTTTTAATGAGTTAACAGCCAAGGACTCACATACGATTTTGCGGTTTTTATCCGGACACACTGCCAGCAGTATGTTGTGCGAAATGTCGTTTTGATGGTGTCGGAGGAAAATGCCATTTTGATTTTCCGACTTTTATGACAAGCCCTCGCTCGCATTGTTGTTGACCGCTTGGAGAGCGTTGAATTTAGTACATCGTAAAAGGGTTTCTTTTTTTGTTGTGGCCCAGAATCTGCCAGCTGGCTGTTCGGAAAGTAAGTTGGCCCCGAAGTTTCCATTAAAGATTTTGATGTACTATTCGTTGCAGCTCAACAACGGCTAGTGGTAGTGAAATGTTTTCAATTCTGGCCAAAACCACATGGCTTAATCCTTGGAAACTGAAGTAGACTTCGCAGACAAAGTGTTTATTGTTTTTTTTTTTTTTTTTGAGTACAAATGCTTTTATTATTTATTATTTATTAAACAATATTTTTGCAAATATAAACTCAACAGTTTTTAAGCTGTTAAAATCCTTGATTAGCATTCTTTGGAGAGAGCACATGTTAGGAACATAAAAGGCTTTGCTCTTCTTTAGCCATCTCCTTCTTGTTGGCTTAAACACTAATCGGTATCTTTTGTACATCTTCTTTAGCCTGAAAAATGCCTCGATTTATTTAAAAGCCTCCTGGAGGACTGCTGTTCCGGCGAGGACCCAATAACTATGCAAAATTATTTGCTAAGCCAAGGCTGACAAGCAGTTTGAAATGTCGCCAGGACGAAGGACCGGTGTCCTTTCAGCGTCCTGGCACTGGCAATTGAGTTTCTAATTGTCCACGTTGATGGCGCATAATTTGCCAGCTCATAAATAAAAATGACCGGGAGACGGAGAAAGGCTTCAGCATCTGGAGCTGGACAAATTTATTGTGCCCCTCCTCTCCCCTCCGAAAATTGTCATCCTCGGGCCGCGTTAAATGTAAAATTTATTGGCCATTCTTTCGGCCCTTTGGTAAGCCTTTAAAAGGCTTTAACGTTTTTTGGAACCGTCGTCGGTGCCGGTGCCGGAGCCGGTCTTAAGGCCCAAATCGGCATGCCATGCCAAACACGCTTTTTGTCTATGGAAGATTCAATGTATTGGAATTAATAAAAAGGTCCCTGGGCCCGGGATACACCCGCCAAATCTGGGCTCGACCTTGAGCCTGCTTGCTCCTTACGCTGGGTTGGGCTGGGCCAATTTTCAAAATATATATATCCCCCACCCATTTGCAGCCTTTTTCAGCTTTTCCCGCTTTTCCAGCTTTTAATAGCTCGTCGGCGGAGGGCTCATAAAAAAATCTCACGGAACGAGAACCCGTAGAGCTGCATAAATATTTTTATTTCTATTTTTACGATGGGCCAGATAACCGGAAGCACGAAAGTAGAAATAAATAAGAGACGAAAAGATGTAAAATCCTCGTTTCATGATTTTTGGCGCTTTTATGCTCAGCAGGAACAGCAACAGCAGCTGCAAGTAGTGGCTCACTACAAGCGTTAATAGTCACACCACAAAAGCCTCCTAGACAAAGGACAACGGGATGGTTTTTGGGCCCAGTTAATGCCCTGCCAGAGTTTTGTATAATTGGCAAGCCAGCATTGCGGGAACCTTTCACCTCTCGCCACAGGCTGGCTTAAAACTGCTGACTCCCTGCTCCTAGCTCCCTGCATCCTCTCCCTGCTCCCAGCTCCAGTTCAAAGGACACAGAAAGAGCCGGAAAAGGGTCGCCATTTTCGATATTATTGTCAGAAATGTGTCAAAATTGTTTAAGCACATTAAATTGTTACGCAAAAAGGGTCATCGCAACCCAACATGGAAAGGAGACTACCATTCCAAAGAATGAATTTCATTTAACAAAATATTATTGTATGTATTATTGAATATTTAAAATATTCCGAAAAGTTCCCTTTAAGCTTCCAAATTTAAATAACAAATAAAATAATATTAATTATTATGTGTAAGACCTACTTAACTATTCAAAAGCTTTTAGCATATTCCGTAATGAACATATAATTGTATAACCGAACTGTTTATTCAGTTATCCAAACCCCGGAACATATTTGGCCCTCGACTATTTCCGGAATGCAGGAAAACACAGCAAACAAAGCAACAAAAAAAACACACACACACACATTTTGGCCAAATGGAAAACGACAGCAGTTTTCAAGCCATTTGACAGGCCATTTTAATATGAAACCAATAAAAGCGAGTGGGAGCTGGAAAAGCGAGTTAGTGGGTGAAAATCACAAAAGCAGGAAAAGCTGGAAAAACAGGCACAACAGCTGCGTACATTTTGATTATACCAAGTGGAAGCAGGAAAAAAGGGTCAAATGTGTCGCACGTTTCCTGCCGTTTTTGCTTTTTGTTGTTTTTGTTGTTATTTTGTTGTTTTGTTGTTGTTTCGTTGTTTTGTTCATTGGCCCTCCGCGTTCATGTCCCAAATTGTACTTTACGGCTTAAATACGCCGGACGGCTACCAATGGCGGCCGAATTGCAGAAAGGCGGAGTCAACAAGGTCGCAGCCGGCTCTGCTGGAGCCTGAATTTACTTTTAATTAAAGCCAAAACCGTAAAAGTAAGCCAAAAGGGGAGTTGAAAACTCTTAAATTTCAGTGACTGCTTCGATGGATTCTGATCTTCCAATTAAGGCCCAAAACCGAACGGACATTATTGTTAAATGTTTTCTTTTCCTATTGTGTTTTTGTTATTAATTCATTTCGGTATTTTATTGTTATTGATTAATTTAAGGTGTCAAAATACAATGTATTTATATAACCCTGTAGAGGGAATTTAATTTATAGTATAATTTTGAATCAAAGTAAAGAAGACTTCTCCGATCTTATAACGTATATAATTTCTTGCCCAACTGTCCGGAATTTGAATACCATATCATTGAATACCGGTATCAAAACAGTGGAAAAAGTATCATAAATTTGCTATTTTCAACATCATTTATTAATTCCATATAAATTGCATTTTAATGTCAACCCTGACTGATCCAAAAAGACACATAAAAATATGATTACTATATATTTTAACTGCCATGCTCAAAGGTGAAATAAAATGCTGCATGAAGTCTATTAAGTATAATTCAGAGGTAGTGAATTTGTTCTTGGAAAAAAAGGATTTGCATAATTATTTAAGCCGATTTGAAAAGACTTAAAAAAAAGGCTTACAAAGGTATCACAAGCTTTGAGATTTCCTTTTGAGTTTTTCCTTGATATTAACCAGTTTATATTTCATACTAAAAAGTGTACTAAATG
Organism: Drosophila setifemur; assembly: GCA_021224005.1. Taxonomy (NCBI): domain Eukaryota; kingdom Metazoa; phylum Arthropoda; class Insecta; order Diptera; family Drosophilidae; genus Drosophila; species Drosophila setifemur. The sequence continues at coordinate 11,524,328 of JAJJHY010005742.1, forward strand.
AACTTGAGAAAATTTGATAAAATTATGATAATTTTTATTCCACGTATATTAAAAAAATATTAAATATTATTTCCATATTCGTCAAAGTGAAATTAAATTAAATTTTTACTTAATATTAACCAATTTATATTTCATACTAAAAAGTGTATTAAAATAACTTTATTCTTTGTCTCTCATTATAAAATTAGAAACTGTAGTTAATTTGTATTCCACTTATATGAAAAAATACTAAAAACACTAGTTTATTCCCATATTTGTCAAAGTGAAATTGATTGCCATTAGAATTGACCGCAGAGAATCAGCAGGGCAATTATTTGGGTACTTAAGCTTGTGGTTACCGAATATATGCCTTCCTGCTGGTGGTGGTTTTATGGTCCGTTGGTCTCGCTTTTGGGTTAATAATACTAATGACTCGTCTTTTTTCCTAACCAATCCGAGCATACTTTGTGGCGTTTGAGAAGAGTTAAAAATAACCAGGCAGCTCGACTGACGCCTTGCCATTTTGAAAGCCAATTAATTTACCACTCTGCCGCACTTGACGAGCTCCTCCGACCGCAGTCCGTTCCATACATATTCAATTAGGCGCCGTCGCAGACGTCACTTAATATGCATAATCATCGCGCACAGGCACACACAGATACACACACACATAGATACACACGCATACACACGCACTGGCACGTGGGGAAACGTGAGCATAAATGCCGTTTTAGCACTCAACGGTACACACATAAACCCAACACAGCGACATATACAGTAGATATGGCAGAGGAAAAGTGAAAATGTTGGTGGAAAAGCAGCCGACATTGAGTTCACTTTCGTGGCTAATGGCGCCGGGCGAAAGTGCAAGCCAAGCAGACGCCATAAACGTGGCCCTCGAGTGCCAATTAAAGTGTCCGAGAGATTCCCAGCCACTTGTGCTAGAGATGATCCGAAGGGCTGAAATAGCTGATAGCCTGAAAGGATCTCGAGGACAGAGATAGCCAGCCATTCAGAAATACTCGGTTGGGCCACCGAAAGGAGGCAGGTGTGCATCCTGGAGGGAACTCCTTCAAAAAACACAAGTTACGAGCAAAATCAACTCTACTCAATCGTTTATTTGGCAGGATTTGAATTGGGAGGTAGGAATAATTTGAAAGTTTAATTGGGAGAATATTCCAGTTGGTTTTGAGTAAGCAAAAGTTTTAGTTCCCTTTCCTTTTCTCAATTATTTAATAATAAACTGAAAATGCAGCTGGGCTAAAAACGGATTTTTGACTTTTGTTTTTTGTTCTTTAATATCGAATGCGAAAGTAACTGCTGGTTTAATTAATTAGAAATGTGTTTTTACCCTTCACATGCAACCAAATGGGGGGGGCTAACCCTTCAACTTCTCAAAATATATAAAGTTTCCATTGTTCTCTCGTTTTTAATGAACTGGTGAATGTTGCAACAAAGTGGGATTTGCTGAATAGAATGAATGCCTCGCAACTAAAACCTATTTGGCTGTTGCAACTTATTTTCATGCCCCACTTTATATAGTTTCTCTCAAAAGAACGACTTACTTTGTCCCAAGTTCCTGCATTTAATGCCCAACTATTCCTAGAAAACTTGTCGCTAAAAGCAGAAAGTTTCGGTTGTCACGCTGCCACCTCTAGATACTCGGCAATCATCCCGATGTGTTGCCACTGTCTAGTTCAGGATGTTCATGCTTTACGCATAACGGGGCTTAATTATTTTTGCTCCTAGCTGCCACATCCCTGTCCTCCTGGCCTCCTGTCCTCCTCCTGTCATCAGGCTCCTCCGCTCCGCTCCGCTGGAGTATCTGTGTACACGTGTAGACCACACAGCGTTTGAGATAAATTACCACTACAGCAACACGGTTGGAGCCAGGTCGCAGTTCGCTTAGCGTTCCGTAATGGGGCAACATAAGGGGCATGGTGGCAAGGTGGCAAGGGGAGCGGTGTGTCTAATGACTGGCATTTGATAATACACATGTTTCCGGCCTGGTGTAGCCAGCAGGTGTAGCGTTGGGCAATGTAATTGCCCAAAAATAAAGCCCACCCCGGTCGTGGCACAGAAAACTGTAATTAAGTTATTATCTGGTGGGCCTTAGTTTAGTTTGTGGCAGCTGGCTGATTGCGTGTCAGCATCACATTCGCAGGACTCGCCAGGAGATAACCGAGGGCTGGCTGTCAATTCTGGGAGAGATTGCAAGTTGTCGAGATTCGCTCCGCCAGCTTGCACTTAATGATCCCGGCCCCTTGAAGAGGGGGTCCCCGTTCCCCGTTCAACATTAAACATTAAAGACTTGACGCCGACTTAATGCCTTTAAAAGCAATTCCTTGCTCCAACTTTTAATTTGATTACGGCCACAGACACGCACACACGCACACACACGCACTCGCCGCGGCCCTGCCCCAAACTTGTCGCCGGCAGACGTGCGTGGGTTACCCAAGAAGTATGCAACATGACATGCCTCAACTTTGTCAGCTGCCCACCCAACAGCCATCACACACTCCCACGCACCATCCCCTGGCCACAGGGCTGTCCTTTTTCATTACAAAAAAAGGAGCTGAATCGGACTTATAGCTAAAGAGGAAACCTTTTTATGGAAGTTACATTGTTTAAAGTGCCACAGAAATCTCTAAAGATAACATATAGGGGTTACTTTCCTTGTTACTTTTAATGACATTATTAATTATTATATTTATTTGAAGGAGGCGTGGCAGATCTATTATTGGCGGATATATTATTGCTCAGCATGTTAAGCTGATTCGATACAGCGATGTCCGCCTGTCCGTCCGTCCGCCCCTTTGTCCGTCTGAATGAACCCATGGATCTCAAAAACTGTAAGAGCTAGAGAAACCATATTTCCAGTGCAGATTCATCTATATACGCAGTCGGAAAACTGGACTGTAATGTTCTTATTTGTTATAATTATTTTAATAAAAGTAACCAAAATACGAGTAGCTAAATAGCCAACACTATCTGCCAAATAAGCACTAGCTCAGAGTGGAGCGAACAAGCCGAAAAGCCAGAAATTTATGGGCTGCGTAAATATAAATTTCAATTTTTCCCCCGACACAACATCCCCACTCCCATCCCCATCACTATCCACTCCTGCGTGCCTCGACCTGGGCCACCTTTCCAGGGCTCCAGTACCTTTTCGTGCTCTATTTTGTTGGCTGTGTCGGGTCGCTGAGCCGTCCGCTTAGGCTTGTAGTTTTGGCGTAAATATCGCCCGTACATGTGTTTAGAGACGGAGAGATGTGTTTGGGACTCTCGAAACTCGTCCAGACTCCCAGGCACTTTGCCAGCCACTCAGCAACAGCCGGGCTTCCATTTTCATATGCCCGCAACCAGGGTGGGGGGTGGGGAAATGGGCCCCAAAGAAAACCATGTTGGCCCTCTCTTGGCAGGCTGTTTTATTTCGGCTTATGAGCTGTGGCAAACGCTTTAATATTTCGTAGACGAATGCCCCTAATTGTTGGCTTGGCTTTGCCCCAACGAATTCCTCAATTCCCATCACTCACGCAGATTTTTGCCAGAGGGTGGATACTAACATTGCAGCCGCAAAATGAAATTTAAATAAACATTATACGAGTAAGCCACTCCCTCGTGAAATGCATTGGTTTTGCTAAGCGGGGTATACATTTCCCATCACTTTTCCCACCAAGCTGGAGGAAAACAGTGGTTTCCTCTCAGATACGTCTCTGGCCCTTTGAGACGAACCCCCCCGGCAAGTGCAACTGCAAGAGTTGCCAATCAATTTCAATCAGGGACAGGAACTTGCGAGACAACACAGCGAACTGCTGACACACAACAAGGATAAGGAGCAGGGAGCGAGGACGCGGAGGACGGCGATATACAGAAGCTAGCCCTGCTAGCTGACAGTCAACGAGGCAAAATGTTAATGGCAGGCAAATGTGTGGAAATGTCGCATAAATCAAAAGAGCAGCGGCGACTGGGGACGGAGGAGAACTTTCCGTCAGCCTCACAGCCCATTGAGCACATGATATTGTGAATTACAGCTGCCCACCGCCGACTCACGCCACTTATATATATACATATATATATACGTATACACATATTTGAGTGTAGGGCAGATTGGCGCGTGACTTGCATAACATCTTTGGCCGGGTAACGCAAATTGAAAAAATCCATTGCCTACTTACTGCGTGTGTGGCATGGCATGGCTTTGCCCTGACCATGGAGACGTGTTTATGGCCTGCAAATAATTTAATATTTTTTCGCAAGAGCTTCGTCCTTGAACGGGGTCTTTAAACAAAAAACTATAGTTAATGGCTGCATTTCTTAAAATTGTGCGCGTGTGCCAAAAACTGAATACTAATTAACATTGAAGGAAGGACCTTGAGGAGAACCTTTTCAAAGTAAGTGCAAGGACGTCGAGTAGATTGTAGATTGCCCCCTCCGATAAAATGAATTTTGTACCTGCATAAATTTGTTTAAGATTTCCGTAAATTTTGTAAGCAATTAATTTAATAGGAAAATGTAAATACTGTAACAAGTAACGAGCTTGCTTTCCATCCATCTTTAAAACTCTTTAAAATTTTAAATTTTTTGTACATGAAATATGAAATGCATATCAATAAAATTGAATGGAACTGTCAGCACTGCATTTGAGTGATGAACTTTCAACTCGTATATGGTCTGCTCTACTATTTGGCAACAATGGGCCACTGTCAATCGAGCACTCAAATTGAATATAAAACAACGCAGCGCGGAAAGGCTGCCACTCTTGGCATTTGTCAAACGGCGCTGCGGACTGTTGGTTGTTGATTTTAGCGACAAAATAATAATCCATCCGCCCTGTATGCCGGCTGCCAAATCGTATGCTAACAACTGGAAACGGCCAAAAAAAAAAAAAAGAGAAATAGAAGAGACAAAGCCCCGAAAAAATGGCGTGTGCTGCCGTTTGTCCTTTCTCATTTCTTCTTTCCTGCTTTCTCCTTTCTCCTGCTCCCGCTTTTCCTTTCTCCTGCTCCTGCTTTCTCCTGCTCCTGCTGCCCGTGGCAAAAGCGCAAAGTCATGACAAACAAAAATAAATGCTGGCCATGTGTGTGTGCGTGCAAGTTAGTATTTGCACTTCTCCAAGGATGTGAGTGTGGGAGCGTGTGCGATGCTTGTTTGCGCTTCCCCCCTCCGCCCCTTCCCCCCCTTTCACCCCCTATTCACCCCCTTTCTATCCCCCCTCGCCATGTGTAACAAAAAGATCATTATTGCTGGTTGTCGTTGTTGATGATGATGTTGGTTGCTGTTGGCCTTACCACTGCTATAGTCTATTGTTTGGCAGTTTCGAGCATGCTTAGCGCTCTGCCCCAGCTCCTCATTCTGCCCCAGCTCCTCATCCTACCCCTGCTCCTCATCCTGCCCCAGCTCCTCCAGCCAGCGCCCACTATTTATTTTTTTGTCTGCCCTAAACGGTAATCCTGCGGAACCGCTAAAAATGAGCATGTGGAGGCCACAGAACTAAGCACTAAATATTTGATGGCATACTCTGTTTTGGGGCACAGACCCGGTAAATACAACATAGTCAAAATATGTGTATCTCAGGAAAAGTACAGTGGTGCAGGAAACAGAAAAAGAAAAAAAAGTAGAGTACTTTAAATTATAATTACAAGTTACAAATCCTCTCTGCAATTTCCTTGCATTTCCCTTTTGGAAGTGCGAATGCATTATCATTTTGATAACTGAACAAACTTTGAATATTTGACTTCTTCTCCTCACACAAAAACAAGCTAATATCTGATCAAATTACAATTAAAGTTCTGCGTTTTGACCACTTGTCTGGGCCGCAATAAAAACAAAAAAAAAACTTTCCCGCAGTTGGCAAAAACTTTTTCGTGGCATCGTAAAAAAAAAAAACTGGCTAAAGTGGAATGTCAGAGCATTTAAAAGAGCGAAGGCCAAATGGTAGAAAGTAATGGCATAATTAGCGGTTCTCTTGGCTAATAATTAATGACGGAAAAAAACTAATCTCCGAAAATATCTTCCCTATCCCTGGAATAGCTTTAATGCTGGGGTTTATGTATTTTTGGGAGAGAGCTCTGAGAGAAAGGTGCACTTTCCCCTCCTGTCAAATCGGTTTTAATCGCAAAAGTTTTGTGCCCACAAAAGTTGCGCAAAATACGCACTCGTCAAAGAGAAGTTGCTCCGACAGGTTTTCTCGGTGCACAATAATGTTCTCTGACAGTCCGGGAATAGTTATCCAAATGAAGGAATTAAAGCACCTTGGATCGATATAAATTTTGGTTTTTATATCCACAATATTGTGGTTCCTTTTTGCCTATTCAAGCGTTAATTACTTGTTTATACTCTTTTGAACTATTTTCCATTTTCCATTTTAAATAAAGCATAAAGTT